>OX638145.1:57143702-57591297 GCA_951805005.1 Othius punctulatus | reverse complement strand
AGTAGGTCACATAATTGGCAAGGAAGTTCATCCATTTTCAGATGGGGAATTTGTAAAAAGGTGCATAATGGCGGTAGTGGAAGAAGTGTGCCCGGAAAAAAAAACTGCATTTGAATCTGTAAGTTTATCACGTATGACAATCACACGAAGAATAGAAGATTTAGGAAGTGATCTTATGGTACAATTAAAATCAAAAGCAAGTCAGTTCAAAATGTTTTCCATTGCTACAGATGAATCTACGGATGTGACTGATATTGCGCAATTGCTTGTATTCATCCGTGGAATAAATAATAGTTTTGAAGTTACGGAGGAACTTGCTGCAATGAAAAGTATTAAAACAACTACTACGGGTGAAGATTTATTTAGGGAAGTATCCGAAATTTTTGATGACCTTAACCTTGACTGGAATAAATTAACGGCCATAACTACAGATGGCGCTCCATCTATGGTTGGTCGGCACAATGGACCAGTAGCCAGATTAAAGAAAAAAGTGCTAGAATCAAATGGATCACCGCCGTTGGATATACATTGTATCATTCACCAACAAAATCTTTGTGGATTTTTTTTAAATTTAGATCATGTTATGAAGGTAGTTACCAAATCCGTAAATTTAATAAGATCATATTCTACGAATCACAGAATATTCAAAGATTTTCTTTTACAAATTGAAGCCGAATATGGTGATGTGGTTTATCATAGTGAAATCCGCTGGCTGAGCCGCGGTAGGGTACTACAGCGATTCTTTGATTTGAGACATGAAATTGATATATTCTTTATTGAAAAATCAACTCAGCTCCACGAACTAAGTAACCCTGTGTGGCTGGGGGATTTAGCTATACTCTGTGATTTAACTGCGTATGTAAATGAACTTAATCACAAATTGCAATGCAAAGACAAACTTATTTCCTATGTATATGCTGATTTATGTGCGTTTCAAACAAAATTAAAGCTTTTCATACAGCAAGGACAGTTGACGCACTTTCCCACTTGCACTGTTTTACGCAAAGAAAGGAAAGATGATCATTTTCAAAATGAAAAAATTACCAAGATGCTGCAATTACTCAGCAAAAGTTTTGAAGATAGATTTGCAGATTTTCACCGGATTAAAAATGAAATACGCTTGTTTGAAAATCCTTTTACAGTGAATGTTTCTACGGCCCCAGGTGATTTACAATTAGAACTGCAATGCCAAACACTATTACAGGATCTTTTTCGCGAGAAGTCCTTACCAGATTTTTATGCAGTGTTAGATTCTTATCCGAATTTGAGGAACCTCGGAATGAAAATGACAACGGCGTTTGCAAGCACGTACATTTGTGAGCAAACATTTTCAACTTTAAAACGAGCCAAACCAGCGTCTCGCGCTCGACTTTCAGATGATCACCTTCATTCCATATTAAGGATGAACGTCACCCAATTTGACCCAAATATTAAAAAAATAGTTTCTGAAAAACAACATCAGACTTCTCATTAATAAATTAGATTTTGTTTTTTTGAAATTTTAATCATTTATGAGTCCTAATTCTAATAATCCTAATAATTCTAAACATTTTAAAAAACGCAACATTTTCATAAAATTTATGAATATTAAAAAAAATGAATCAGCACAAACATATTCGCGAATTCATTGAAAATGTTGAATTTTGCCGCTAAGTGTGCAATTATAAGGAATCCGGCCCGCTAAATCGTATGTCATGATGAATCCGGCCCACGGACAAAAAAAGGTTGGGCACTACTGCCCTAGAGCCTCTAAATCTCATTTTCCGCCCGCTATTTAGGACCGAAAAATAAATTTTCAGAGCAGGTATGCGGAAAATATATTTTTATCACGCCTCTACATTGGTATTTTTAAGCTTTAAACTGAGGTATCGCAAGGTGGGGGTGCCTTTTGAAACTTCAAAGTGGGGGTGGCTAATCAGGAGTGGGTAATATCAGAGCCATAGGTAACACCAGAGCCTAGGCCAAGTAGGCCCGAGCATTGGGCGGCAATCTTTCGGGGGCGGCAGATTTTCGAGTTTCCAATTGACACAGAAGAAAATTGTAAGCAGTGACACTATTTTTAAAGACGGCGATACTTTTTTACCGACGGCGCGGCGGTAATTCCTTTATAGGCGGCCGCCGCTTTATCCGTTTGTCGGTGGAATGCCGCCGCCTTCGAAGCCCCCCCCCCCAGATTTAGTAAAAAAAAGTAAGAGAGGCGGTATTTACCGAAAAATATGATGCTGTCTGAGTATCATAGCTATTACAACATTCCAATTAAGTGTAAACATATCGTCGCTCTAAGCGATTTATTATTCATCTGACTGACTATAGGATCTCTAAAGCAAGTAATTGATATGCATTGTGCACAAGTGAGGTAGAGATGAAAAATATTATATTTTAAATTTTGTACTACGTACCGATGCACGTCCGTATGTGTAGGAAACATTCAGTAAATGAAAAGTCGCCAGCAAAAATAAAAAGCGTTCCCCCTTAATAGGCCTCCTAGCGCTCGACCGCACGGCAAAGTTGACACAAAACAAGCAATATGTACGGACTCCTTGAGACTGTGTCTTACAAACAAAATGGATATTAAAAAATTGTCACATTCGGGAAGATGTATAGTATAGTAGATTTATAAATTTATGAAAACACAACAATTCTGCGGCAATATTGCGTAAATACTATACAACAAATTATTGTGAGTATTTGGCTAGACTTATCCTAAGCCACAAAGTTTACTTTGATGCAAATTTATTTATCATTTTACTGAAAAAATGTGAAACATCTATAAAATGTTGAAATTGAATTATGTTTATGATTTAATTAGGCAAATATGAAAACTCATTTTTGAAATTTGATTACTACAAATAATACTATACATCTTCCTAAAGGTGACATATTATTAATATCAGTTTAGTTTGTATGACAGAGTCTCAAGGAGTCCGTACTTATTGCTTGTTTTGTACCAAATTTGATATGCAGTCGAGCGCGCACATCCGTCTATGATCCCTGAAAATAACATATTGACATTCAAAATCTGACTATTGTTATTTTTTTTCTCTCAGTTAAATTGCAATCTATCTATTATAAGATATTAAGCTAATGTTGTGATGAAGCGCTGGTGACATGTAGAAACGATCGTATACTAGCGATGCTTATCCTTGATTATTTGAATCTGCTTGGCAGATCAAGTGGATCATGTCTCTTGAGCCTTTTTAGTGTGGTCCTGTTTAATAATTGGACTGCTAGGCCATTGCGATCGTAGGCGACACATTTGTCTACGGCCGTTCGGAATCTAAATCTGGTATCATGTTACATTGGTGGGTGCCATTAGTAAATGAAAATATCTTATTAATTGTGTTGCATAACTATAAAATGTCACGAAATATTTAAGTAATGATATAAACAATCGATCACACGACTTTAACATTAGCGACGATTGATTTGACATGATTTAATGCTCTATAATCTTGTGTGTCTGCTGTCAACACATCTACTTAACATTTTAAGTTTAATTTTAGGTATAACAAAAATAGTTCACGAAATAGTCTTCCGACATACGACCAACCTGAATAAATTAGTGGCTATTTATTGTTTCATTTTGCACTGGCAATTTTATTAGATTATTAGTTGTAAATTTGGTATGGTCAAACTACATTCACAACCACTCAATTTATAATTAACGTCAAATTTGGTTCTTCCAAAACAAAGTTCTTCACAACGGCTAAATTAGTACTTAATTTTTGCTGCAACTACAATAAGTGCAAATCAAATATTGTTCTATACTATGTCAACAAATAATGGAGTAAAACAAATTTTAAAGTTTTACCCACGGCATAGCAAAAATGTGCGCCCTTGTCGAATTAAATCAATAAATCAAACACGAAGGATTAGATCTTTTATTAATTTCAACATAAAATTTGCAATGTAAGGCTTACGGCAATATTAGGGACATTAGAACAAGTACAAATAGTAAATATCTAGAAATGTACTTTACGTGCGTTTATAGATGCCAATTGATCGATTATACCATGCGACCAAAATTTATTTTCATTCAAGAGGGCTTGGGCTAAAAAAGGGCTCGGTTTAGATCGCAATTACAACGGGACGACATATCTAACCAAATTTAGGTTAAAATTGTGTCTAACATATGACGTGCCAAACTGATGAATTTTAAGGTAAGCTGAAAACACTACTGGTACATATCAGGATTTTTTGAGACAATTCGAAAGCACTATAATTAATTATAATAATATTACCGAGTATAATGATGGCATTATTGAGAGTAGGGCTAAATTTTTGCTCGCACGGTATCAGCAAAATTTATTTTTTTCTGGTTTTTCTTGTTCTTTACTCAAAATAGCAAGGTCCGATAATCTTGATAGGCCAATTAAGCTCTTAAATAAGATATAATCAGTTTAAGTTTTCTGATCTTTCACAACTTATTGAAACCGATACGGTAAGCATAATTTGAATAGAAACTATTGGATTTATAAAAACTTTTCACCTCCATATTTAATAATAAAAATAATTAGCTCTTCAGGCCTTGAAAGAATTACGTCTTTCCTACTGCCAAGTAAAGTTCTGCAGTCTACTATTTCATTGTACCGTTGCGGGCATCTTTCAAAATTCCCCTTCTGATACAAAAACATTACAATCGGCCTTTTTAATTTTTTATGTGACAATAAATGTCTGACTTTTCACCGACTTATTATAAAAATATAATATAATATATAATATAATATAATATAAATATAATAGATATTATAAAAATTGAATCTGTAACTACTTAACGTATTGCGACAAAATTGAATCAAATATTGTATGAAACACGTGCGCTAACGATGTTTTTCAAAAACATCCCCTCAACTCACTTGTTATATAAATAATTATTAATTCACCAGCGGATTCAGGAACATTTTATTTCACTTGTAGATAAAAAAATGTTTGCTGAAGTACAAATCCAATCAAATTCATGTATCTGTAGTCACGTGTGCGACAATATCCAATCAAAATAACATTAGACTGATAACTACCAATGGATAGTTTTCACTTAAAAGCCCTCCGCTTTCGGCGTCGGGTTGTTGTAAAGCAACGTGCTTTCGAAAACTCTAATTCAACTTAAATAAACAGTACCTCACTATTGGGTTATTACTACACATAATTAAATGGTAATAGTTGTATTGACTCAGTAAGATCTAACAATAATAGGAATGTGAAAGTAATGTACTTAAATTTAATATATTTAACTACTTGCTGATTCATTTGTGTTTTATTTCAACAGCAATAGTTGATCCCAAAATAATTCACCAATGTTAGTTTTGCTGTTAAAAACTTTTTCACGACATTAATTTGTGCTTGTTAATAGTTATTTAACCAACAAGTTGATTAATGAGAGCGATTAATTATCGAGAAATTTTAACGCGTGAGCGAGCGGAGCGAGCGAGCGCGTTAATTGTCGAGATTATTAATCGCCGATTAATCTTACGTGTTGGTTACAATATTTTTTCGTTGATCTTATTAGCAATAAAAAAGTTTAAAAAATCAAATTAATTGTGATAATTATTGTGATATACATATACAAATGATTCAAAACCTATTAACTAATTTGTAAGATTACTAATTTTTAAGTTGCACTGTGTTTGTCTATATTTATAGTTAGATTAGTAACTGTGCAATTGCTGAAATTAAAACCAGGAATAGACATAGTATTTTCAGTTTTCTGGTATTCTGAACTAAAATTTAAGTTTAAGTTATTGTCTTCGACACTTGTTGTGGAATTTTCTGTTTCATTATTATTATTAGCACTCGTAATAGTATGAGGTGCTTTTGAATTATTTGTCGAGAGAATCTTTTCAGCGATGTTTATTTTATTTTGAATTGAATTTTCTATGTATCCTTCAGCAACTGAAGTGGATTTCCAGCCACCATGTCGTTTAATAGCTGCGAAGTCTGCACCAGCGTCGGAAAGAATTGAAGCAGACGATCGTCGGAAACAGTGTCCTGTATAAAGATGAGGCTGATCTAATTTTAAAAATGTTGCAATTCGTGACGGTAATTTGGAAAATGTATTGATGCCTACAGGTTGGGTGGAGCAGACGCCATTTCTATAGAAAATAAAAAATCTATTGTGTGGAGTGTGTCTTGGCCTCAATGAAATGTAATTTCTAATTAATGTTAACAATGTTTTTTCTTCATTGTCCACCACTGTAAAAATTCTATTTGTTTGTGTTTTGGACGCCTTAATTGTAACTAAAAATTTTGATGACATATCCTGAACATTATCTTTCTCTAATTTCAATAATTCATCTTTTCTTAATGCTCCAGCTACTCCAAAAATCATTGCAACCTGAAATGTAATACGATGTTTATATTTTCAGTTGGTCATTATTTCATTACCTTAGTCATTAAGAAGACACTGTTTGGAGAATCAGATAGGAATCGTTGGATGTGTTCTTTTTCGAGTACTTTGGATTTTTTCGGCAGATATCCTTCTTTTTATCGTTTAATGAACATGATCAATTTATTGAATTTGCTTATATCAATGTTTTCTTTTATATTTAATGTCGCTTTAAGCATTGAATATTTCGGCCATAAGCTTGCCAACAGACCTTTTCCCGCAATATCAGCAAAATGCGCTAATAAAACAGATTCCGAATGGCGCGTTACCTGCTTCTCTGCGCACCATGTTGTAAATTCTCCGTATGTCTTTTCGTATAAAGACCTGCTTTTTTCCGGGAGCAAACACAATGAAGCAACATTGGCACTCTCCAAAACTTCTGGCGGGGTCAATATTAGAGCGTCTTCGAGATCCATAATAGCCACAAATAACTTATAAATCACGTTTGACGTTTTACAGTGACATTTGAATATAGTATGTTTGGTGGCCTATACTAAAATAGTTTATTAAAACAAATCGTTCATTAATGGGGGTTATTAATGAACGATTTCTCTGTACAAATCATACATTAATGATATGCTTAAATGACAGATCAACGGAAAAAAACCTTATTAGCCTCTATCAGATATAGCGAGTGATTATTATTTACCCAGTAAATATCGTTTTTTCAAATGATGAAAATGGAAATACTGCTAATTTCACGATTTCACGAATTTCACGATTTCACAATATCACGCATGATATCGATGAGATTCTATTATTGCTTGTAAGTTTTAGATTACTGAATTATTTACAGTTCATAAGTATTTTTTGTCTTTGCAACATTTTCAATAATTAAAAATTTTATATTTTTTTCATATGTTTTAGATTTCAGTTAGGTACGAAAACTATATCTTTAATTTTATTTTCGGGTTTGATAAAAACTTACAACATGTATCATAAGCAAAAGCAATTCGGAATACTAATTATTTCTTTAGAATTTTTATTCATCAAAATGCTATGTCACGTTTTTGATGCAAGGTGCTTTTTAGGAGAAATATTTTTCAATGATAATAAATATTTATTTAGATAGCTTCCAAAAATATAAATCTCCTTTTGCTAATGTTTTAGTACCACAAAAACCCTGTATGATGGCCTAAATGATGAGATGATAAATATGAAAAAACATTGAAAACCTAATTTTTGCAAAAGTTACAGATAACAAAAAACATGCCCCTTAAATGTTTCAGTTATCTAAAACTAACTTGCAGTAAAAATATATCAATGATATCTCGCGCGATTTCCGAAAATTAGCATTAGTTCGATTTTCATTGTTTTAAAAAACGAGATTTTCTGGGTAAGAAAAAATTACTCGGTACATCTGATAGACGCTAATACGGATTTTAGACAAGCACAAATTAATGCCGTACATTATTTTTTTTTTATATCAATAATAATGAAAATGCCCAATACGATACCGACTTTTTGACGGTCACTGTATATAATATATTTATGATCAAGAGGATTATCACAAATTTAAATTATGAACGAATTCATTTTTATGAATAAATAGTTTCCCAGAAGAAGACAGAAGAAAATTAAGAAATTATCTAAAAGATCTAAAAGAAATCGAAGGATTTATTATATGTATGTATATACCTATTGTGTTAAGAAAACAATTACTCTAATTGTGTTCATCAAATGTAGAATCAACTCGGTCTTCTCCATATATGAAGAAATTGTTTAGTTGAAATGACTATTAAGTATAGGCAACACAAGTTGCATTGACAAAGCAAACAAAAATGAAGCCCCATCTTTTTAAATAGTGTTAAAATTTATATCTTACACACATCGTAATTTAGTTTAGTATCAACCATTACAACTAAATATATTTCATGTATAATTCATTTAGTTTTCGTAGATTTAATTGATAGGACAAACGAACGAACCGTATTAATTTACTAAACTGTTTAAAGACTTTTTTTTTCTTAATCATTACCAAGACGAGTGACCCGAAAAAGTTAGATACAATCATTTAACCTATGCATACACAAAAATAATATACAATACATGTGAGAAAGCCCGATGACATAAACAGAATATATGAAGCAAATATCATTAAGAAAAATGTATGATGCTCTTTGCAAAGTGAGTAGGAGATGTTCGATAATATTGTCAATTATATTGACGGTTATAATCGAAGCGTGACGCATTGATCGTCTCCGAGCCACTTTGAAGTATCGATCGCATTTTCAAAGATTGGGGTTGAAATAAGTTGTATTTTTAAAATCATATCGATTTTTGAGAACACCACGAATTATATTTTGGATTGAATTTATTTCACTATGATGAATTGATTGAGTCATCCAGTAAAGCCGAATAAACAAGAAGCTAAATATACAGTTTAAATACCTATATTTATTTAGATCACTTCATCTTTCAAACAGCAAACATTTATTACCACATTTTACTATTTTACTTGTACTTGAGACACACTGACATTTCGGGATATGTTTTATCAGCGGCCGACTAGATAGCGGCCGCAACCGATAAATAACACCATCGCAACGATCGTCGCTGCGATTTGTGCTTAACCAAAAATTGTGACACCGACCGACATTTGTTCGTGGTATTATCCTGAAAATACAACCGTGGTATTATCAACATTGTCAGTTATTAATAGATGCGTAACTATAGAAACCGCATTGTTATGACGTCACTGTTTTACGTATGAGTTATATTCCCGAATAAAATATTAATTTATTTGTATGTCAACATTTTATATTTTAATTATCACTCGCGAGGCTAGCGGGTTCAAATACCATTGATTATATCAATAAATGAAAATAACTACGCTCTTGTATTGGGGTGCGAATAAGGGATGCAGCATCTACGGTCAAAACGGTACCAGAAATTTCTATAATAATGTGGTAACATCCTGTGGTTTCTGCCACCCTGTTACAATTTTTGCTTAAGCGCCCTTGAGAAGCACGAGGTTTGTCTGGTACTGAACATTCTGCTGCTGGCCCATTCTGGATATAGTGCCGTTCGATATTTACAGTTTCTATGAAATACGCAGTTTGTATTTTTATATTCTGTCCCATGCGATATTTTGGATTTAGCAGAGTTTATAAAATGCAAAGTTTGGGCCTGACCATTTTGGGCATTTACGGTTTGCGGCCGGACTTTCTATGGTTAGCCAGGCACCGGCCACCGTCAAGTTATGACATCTTCTAATTTTAACACCCCCTTAAATTATCGCAAGTTTGTATACAAGATAAGGAAACCTATTTGCTATGACTGACTCTTTTAGTTTTTAGTTTGAGTAAGGGTAAGGGATATATATTATTTATTTTAAAAAACGAATCCATTGTTTTAGAGATAGTTGTAGATAGCTATAGGCAACCAACAATACACACCATAAAGTAATGTAGGTTATCGAGTGGGACGTTATGTTCATATTTCAATACGAATACGCTTTTCCTGTACGTAGCTGCATTAAAAATCGCAACTTTATGCTAACGTCAAAAATTAAAAATAAACTGCTATT
Organism: Othius punctulatus; assembly: GCA_951805005.1. Classification (NCBI taxonomy): domain Eukaryota; kingdom Metazoa; phylum Arthropoda; class Insecta; order Coleoptera; family Staphylinidae; genus Othius; species Othius punctulatus. Next base: position 57,581,386 of record OX638145.1, on the reverse strand, counting down.
AAATAAAATATTTACAAAAAAATTAAAAAGCCATTTCGGCCAAGGCAATAATGAACTACTGTGATTAATATACCACAAATAATTATTATAAGTAGTAGGGATGAAATAATGTAATCAATAATTTACTAAATTAATTAGCCTACTTACCTTATAAAGTACAAATAATGTACGCTTAGGTAATAGAATTATTATAAGTAGATATAAGATTAAGAAACAACAATCCACTATTACTGTATTTTATATTAGAATTAAATTAAATAAATAAATCAAAAAATTCACAGTGAATAATTTGATTACTCATTGCTCAACAGACTATTCTTTTGTAAGTTGAAATTTGAATTTAGTGTACAGTATATATGCATAGCAGTAAAGTGATGAATTAAGTGGTTTCAAATATGCATAAATAGTTATCATAAAACAAATAAGTGGAAATTATAAGATTCAACTTTATTGTTTTCTACCAAACATGGGATTTCGGATTTTGAGGTGATTCTGTACAACTACTCTTAATAAAATTTCGTTGGAAAATAATCCCTAATTTTTTGCATGTTGTCAAATTTTCGCATTATTTTTTTATCACAGTAGGCTAGTTATTTACTATGGGTAAAATTTACGTTATCCGTGTAACAAAGCTTCACCAGAAGCAGAAACAATGGAACATATAACGTACCAATAATAAAATATTTATATACAATAATTACTTACACGAACTTATATTTATTGCATATGCAAATATTTATAAACATAAAATACAAGTTGGTTCTAATTAAGGACTTCCACCTCTACAATTTTAATCAAGTGCCTAATCATAGGCGTGCGCAGACTTTTTTTAAGGGAGTTGGCTATTGGAGTTAAAAATAAATAACCATTTTTTTTAAACTCAAACTTTATTTGACATAAAAACATAAGCTTACTAAGGCAGCATTTTTGTAAACAAGTAAATTAACGTTGAGGTATTATTTGTCCAATCTCATTCTTCGTATTCCCAATGTAAATGTTTAAACTGATATATAACTAAATCATAATCGACAGTTTATTTTATCGTGCGCAATAAATTTAAAAAAAAACATTAATCCAATCTCTTCCATGGCATGCTGTTTCTTAACTTTGATTTTACGTGTACCTTCTCAGAAAATGAACGCTAACAGGGGCAGCCTGTGACAGATATAACAGAAAAATGCTTTAAAGTGGTAAAGAAATTATTTCATATTTAAAATCGGTCGGAATAAATTGCTAAGTAATCCACTCATTTATAGACCAAAATTACTTCATTTAGGTTTTAATTCATAGTGTTTAATAAGGTTGCATTCTGCGATTCGTAAATCTCTATTTATTCCAAATTGTTTTGAAAGTATGATCAACGTCACAATTTAAATTCAGTACTTACCCTACACACTCTATTATCTGAGTCGTTTCTTAACTGCAACGTTAATTAAATTGCAACAAGGAATTTATTTTAAAATCACCATTTTTGTTTTCAATATTGTTTTCGTATTGTTTTTTAATGTTTTCGACTATTTTATAATGACAATTTGTGGTTAAATATCGTAAACAAGAAATAAGTGGAATTATTAAAACCCCGTATAAACAGAGAGAATGATAAACGAGAGAATGAAGCTTGGTATAATCACAAGAGAAGTTATTAATAACCTCCAATGTTCCTAATAATAATATATTATAACATTACATAAACATTTCCGATTGAGGTAGCAGAACTGTTATTTGACACAACGTGTAACATGTCTGACGGTGATGACTACTTGTGACATTGGTGCTTGCTGTGGTCGTGGGTAGAATTACTATTTTACCTCAATCAACGTAAACAATGGTGCTCCAATAATTACATTATTGTGTGGACACCGACACAACCATGCAATTCGGGAAGATCGCGAGATACCTTTAGTAATCAATCATGAATTATTGGGGATATTTCAACATCTTTAAATAGTTCTATTTTTGATCATATCACTTTCCCGTAGTTAAATGGAGTGAAAGGGCATGGTAATATATGTTCTAAGAAACTAGAGAAGCACGTGCATGTATAACAAACTCTCGTAAATAAACTTCGTAGTGTTAACCATTTTCAAACTATCAATTGAATCAATAAGAGAATTCACAAATTCATTAAAAGGTCAACGAAATCTCGAAAATAAATCAACTCTTGTCATAATCGTCAACCTGTGTTTTATATTCCTATATGTTACAATTATATAAATTAATTTACATCATCGTCAACCTGTGTTTTATTACCCTGTGTCGTACAATTTCAGCGTGTCTATTATTAAATAAACAAAACAAATCCTTAAATTGGTGCTTTCTTGTATTAATCCATTATTAGTGTACGATAATTAACACATTACCAATAGCAAAGTACCTTGAGAGTAATCACGGTAGTTAAATTAAACGTCACGGCGTGTAAATACTAAATACGATCCCAAATCACGAGCCAAAAATAATCAAATCATTATATAATAAATCACGAGCCAAAAATAATTAAATCATTATATAATAAATCACGAGCCAAAATAATCAAGAAATTATATAATCATTTCACGATAAAAACGACGAATAATAAAATAAATACAATAAAATAATATCGGTGCGTTACAGGACCAAGTGTGATTATCACTTATTAATCAAATTGAGTCCTGATTATCAGCTATTAGGCGGTCGCTAGGATAGGGAATGAAAGCATTATGAGTGATATAATCACTCTAAGGATATCGGAAGCCGCCAGAGATACGAAGGCGGTTAAATTGAAGCAAAGTTGCGTAATTATATGGGGAACAATAATCAATAAAAATAATCTAAAAAATTTCAATAGTAACTGAGATTTTTTTGAAACAATTGTATTTTTCGAAAATCTCATTTATTTTTTCCGTTACTTAAAGATATTATAAAAAAATAACACATTGTCATTGTCACTTTATCTCCTTTACGACAAGGGAATTTTAAATTTTCGATCAGACGTTTCATGTGAGTGGAATTGTCGTCGAGTCTAAATTTTTAAATGTGGACCAGCATTTTTTATATTTTATTTTTGAGTTCTACTCGTCACTACTATTACTATGATGTACAATACTTGACGTTTTAATGACTTGTTTTTTTATGTACAGAAAAATGTAACTGAAGTAAATGGCAATGACAATCTATTTGATCATTTATTATTAAACTATTTATTATTGTAATACCTATAACTCGTTTTAAATTGATAATTTCTATATAGTAGTAACATTAGTATTTTGTATGTACTGATGTATTTTCTGTTAAAAACTTAGTGCTGAATAAGATCATATATAACTGTTTATAACAATGTTTCAATTTTCAACTGTTTTCATGCCTCTCGAGTTAATATTTTTGATTTTGAAATCCTGTTGTATGTGTTAATTGTAGATATTTATTTATTTTCATATAAAAAAGTTATTAAAACCTCAAGTGTGGCACATCATTATAATAGTATTAACGAGTAGAACTCAAAAATAAAATAAAAAATGCACGCACGTATTTAAAATTTGAAACTTGGGACAATTGTACTCACACGAAACCTCTGATCGAAAATTTAAAATTCCCTTGTTGAGAATGTGTTAAAATGTGTTTATTTTTTTATATCTCTTCAAATAGTGACTGAAAAAATAAATAAAATTTTATGAGCTATCGAAACAGTAATAGTGTCTCAACTTGTCAACACATTTGAAGAATATTCGCTCACAAACAAATATTTGTAACCAATTATGTATTAGATACCCTATTTTGCCCAACTCTTCAGTACGTTATAAATATGTTATTTTCCACTTTCCCTAGGGAATTAAGTGAATCACGTGTAGTTTATTTAATTATTTTGTAATAGTAACAGTAACAATAGAAGAATTCTCAATATTTACTTAGAGGCAATAATCTGATATCTTCGATGTTCGATGTTACTTCAAGTAATGGGTGCGAGGTGTGGGATATATGTGGTCGTTGGTTGATACTAAGCTTCTGAAAACAACATATAAGAATTTATCTGATAATAAAAATATTATTGTCAAGTTCTCTAAGGCATAACTTACGGCTTCTGCATTAATACCATCGTTTATTCCCTGAATTCATAAATAAGTACTATATTATAATATTATTATACCGTGTGTTTATTTAAAAATAAGCCAGTCTCACTTTTGAATTTAAGTTGATTTAAAAAGACCGTCGATTTATTGAAAAACAAGGTCAAATAAATTTGAAGTGTCCCTAGCCGCCCCTACTTTGAAATTTTAAATAGCATATTTTAAAGCTTAGAAAAAGCCTAATCCTATCGAGGGATAAAAAATATATAAAACAAGAAAAATCACAAAATATTTTATATTGAACGAATTTAAGTTCCATTTAAAATTTCAAAGAGGGAAAGGCTAGCGAGGAGAGAGTAACACTTAAAATTAATTTGAATTTGTTTTTAAACTTCCCATACAAATCAATGCACGTGTTTTTTTTTTAAATTAAGTTAATATAATTACCATATATGCATTAAACTTTCTTGTTGTATCGAAAGTACTATCGGATCAGATGGAATTTTGCATGAAATTGAATGAATTTCTACAACTTCATTTCATTAATCTGTGCATTTTTTTTAGGAGTAGTGTACAATGGTATGTTCAAGGATGGAGAATTTCATGGTGAGGGAGTACTGATGTACCCAATGGGGGAAAATATGCATGGTAACTGGTCAGAAGGAGAACTCTTATCCTGGACCTACGAATTCAGTGATAATTTGAAATTTAGCCAGGGCTGGAACTATTGCAAATATCTTGATAGAAGGTATGCCAAGTTCATATTCACCAATGACTGATAAGCCAATGCAACAAAAGCTATACTGATGTAAGCAGCACATGATGACTCAATATTAAAATGATTTAAATGATAAAACCTCAAAGTAGTTGTGTTTGCAAAGAAAGAGTGGGAATTTTGCAGGTCATTCCTGGAGGTCTTCAGCAAATATTTTTTTCTTAGAACATTCATATTTTTACGAAACTTGCAAAAATATTGCGATGCGAGATAAAATAGTAAGTGCTGTTCGTACATGAAGTACCTTCCCGGCCTCTTCGGCTTGATGTCTTGCCTAATGGCTCGGACATCAATTGCCGCATCGTCTGAGAATACTGTAGTAACCATACATTGTACTTTTAAATAGCTGAATTATTTTAGATTTATCTAAAATAATTATCTTAGATTTAATTAAAAACAGCATTTTAATTTGATATATATACAGGGTGTCTCTAAATTGTGTGGAAATGGCTTAACCACAGATTACTGGGATCAAAAAAAGACGATTTAACAAAACATATCTATATACAAATGCGTTTGGTTTAGCCAGAATCCAACCGTGTGACGAGATTTTTTTTTGAAATTTTTTGTACAACGGCAACCCCGTAAACTTTTAACGAACGGTTTAGCGTAGACACCCTGTATATATATACAGGGTGTAACAGAAATACGTGTGTTAATTTTAAACATTGGTAGAACTCGTTAAATAAAATATTTTTTCTATATGTTTTTTATTTCAAAAAGCAACGTTAAACTGATTTAAAATATGTTCTAGTTTATCTACTAAAACGCGTACCCGCCTATGGTTAAAGGTGTGCAGCGATAAAATATTTTGTTGTGATGGCAACGGTGTCATAAAGGTACATCATTGCTTGTTAATCAAAACACGTTTAAGATATTGTGCACTGTACAATATACGGGCTTCTGCGGCATTTCCAAAAGCTCGGCCATATACCAACACAATTTCTGTTAATTTGTTAATTCTTGATTAGAAAAATTTGGCATTTTGAAATAAACTTCACTTGACAATTATAGTGACAGTACCTGAGAACGGCTCGTTCGGGCAAAATTAGGGGGCAAAAATATATTAAAAAAACCTGCAAATTTTGACAAAAACCATATTGAAAAAATGTTTTATATAACGAGTTCTACCAATGTTTAAAATTAACACACGTATTTCTGTTACACCCTGTATATATATATATATATATATATATATATATATATATATATATATGTATGTACTAAAAATTTCAAAAAAATCCTCGTCACATGGTTGGATCAGTTATCCTCATGTGAAATATTTTCAACTATCTATCACTTCCGGTTCCACCGGAAGTAGCACCAACTTTCTTATTTTAACTGGAACACCCCATATATTATTATATTTTTGAATTCCTCGCTTAAATAGGGACATATTTTGTAAGAATGTATGTACACTTATCTCTTCTAGTTTTCAAGAAAAAAAATATTTTCTAAAATTTTGACGTCTAAAAGGTAGCCTGACATCTGTCTATAACTTCTCTTAGGAATAAGATAAAATTATGAGTTATATTTCTAATTATACCTAGAGGATGCCTCTATGAGTAAAATAATTGGAAACTGTCAATTTTAATACTAAGTATTCATAAAATGTCAATATCTAGGTGCCTTCTTCAATATCCTGAAATTCACTTTTTTTAAATCGAATGACCCATTTTTTATCACATAGCACGATTGGGAAAAAAATTTACTACAAAAAAGTATAATACCACTATACTCCTAAAGCAAGTTTATTTTGAATTAATTCGAAGATTACTTTTTCGTTGCATTTCTGCAGGGTATAATTTTGCATTTCACAAGTTCACAGTAGTAGGCATGTGATATGCTTTTGCTTTGTCGCTATTCTAATGTAAACTGTCAAATAATAAAACCATTTAGAATAAAGTATTACAGAAATCAACATCAACAAAATGAATCAATACACAAATCAACAAAATATCAATTTATTCTTTATACATGGCAACTGCGATAGAATTTTTGCTCTAACATGTAGAGTATTTAATAAAACTTATTCACATTTGCCGCCGATGAATAAAACGAGATAGAAAACCCCTCATATATTATTATATTTTTGAATTCCTCGCTTAAATTGGAACATGTTTTGTAAGAACGTACACTTATCTCTTCTAGTTTTCAAGAAAATTTTTTTCTTCTAAAATTTGACCTCAAAAAGGTAGCCTAAAATATGTCTATAACTTCTCTTATGAATAAGATAAAATTATGAGTTATATTTCTAATTGTACCTAGAGGATGCCTCTATGAGTAAAATAATTGGAAACTGTCAATTTTGATAATAAGTAATAATTGTGCATGCCATGTTTGTTTTAAATTTTCTGCACTGAAGATTTACATCAACGCTTAAATCCTCTTGAACACAGCGGATAGATGCTTGTGGATTAACTTGAAAATAGGCCAACACTATTTCTTGCACTTCCTTATTTTCTATAACAGGCTTTTGTCAATGTCTAATTGCATTCACTTGTCCAAATTGAACAACATTTGATTGAAATCTTCTAAATGTTGTTTTATTCATTAAGTTTCATTGAGTACTCTACATGTTAGAGCAAAAATTCTATCACAGTTGCCATGTATATAGAATAAATTAATAATTTGTTGATTTGTGTAATGATTCATTTTGTTGATGTTGATTTCTGTAATACTTTATTCTAAACGGTTTTATTATTTGACAGTTTGCATTAGAATAGCGTCAAAGCAAAAGCATATCACATGCCTACTACAGTGAACTTGTGAAATGCAAAATTATACCCTGCAGAAATGCAACGAAAAAGTAATCCTCGAAATAATTCAAAAAAAACTTGCTTTAGGAGTATGGTTGTATTATACTTTTTTGTAGTAAATTTTTTTCCCAATCGTGCTATGTGAAAAAAAATGGGTCATTCGATTTAAAAAAAAGTGAATTTCAGGATATTGAAGAGGGCACCTGATATTTGAAGATATTGTAGAGATATTGAAGCGGCTCTGTTTACCAGGAGAAGGCCTGCCCAGCCAGGCACTTTAATGCTTCATAACGAAGTCATACCCTGGAAAACTGAGGTCAAGTATTTGGGGGTCATCCTTGATCGGCGACTCAATTTCAGAAGCCACACTTCTCGGGACATAGGAAAGGCATGGGGTCAATTCTCCAAGCTGTATCCCCTGATCAATGAGAATTCGAGGCTCTCGTACAACGGTAAGCGATTACTGTATACGAGCTTCCTGCGGCCTATACTGACATATGCCTGTCCAGCATGGGCATATAATGACGTACAGGTGGCGCGTCTGCAAGTGTTCCAGAACAAGTGTCTGAGAGCCTTTACTGGTTGTCACTACTTGGTGAGGAACAGTATATTGCATGACGACTTCAATTTGCCTCAGATCCAAGAGTTTGTTTGCCAGCAGACTCTCGGTTTCTACAGCAAAGCAGAAGCTAGCGCGAACGGACTTATCCAGGGTCCGGGTCAATATGACACAGATAACCCATCGATAAAAAGCACCGCACGCCGAAGCACATACTTGAGTCCTGCTGACTGCCAGTTAGCATTTTCAAAAGACCAGTAAGAGGTTATTAACTTAATCCGGAGCTACGCTGGCTGAACCTAAAAGATTCAAACCTTCGGGTTTCATTTAAATGCTCATATCTGAATGCTGAACATTTCTGATGATCAATATGATACGGCAGGTCATGGTGAACAACCGGTACCTCATTATTGATTCATGGACGCCTTCTGGTGTCCTGAGTACGGAGAGGTTTTAGTCGGTAGGAATCCGACACTACCCCTATAAGGGGTGTCTTTCAGAAGATTTCCTTTCCTCAACAAAAAAAAAAAAAAAATGATCATCAGTCGCCTGCCACTGATCGCAACCCTGAGTGCTCTGTAGCATCCTGGTTCCACCCGCCAACCGCGTGCTCCCCCAGCAACGCCTCCGAGTGCTTCTTAGCACCGTGGACATATACACCGCCGACTGAGTGCTTCCTAGCACCTTGGCTCACGCACCGCCGACCAGGGATCTGGATGCCGGTTCAAGGCCAGGACAACCCGCGCCGTCGACAGGAGACATCGTGTTTTTTCTCTCTCATGTTTTCTTATTTTTGAATGGCAAAAATAAACATTTCACGCCAACGCCGCCACATTAACATTTATTTCCACCCCGTCCCCAATGCTAGCCGAGGCTCAGACCCCGATCGTATCACGGATATAATTGTATACTGAACCGAATAAAAAATTGGATAAGGACTGCGCATGACTGTCCATATATTAATTTACTTATAAAAAATAAAGAAAATAATAACTACGACTGGTACTTAGACAAGTTGCAATTCGAAACTACTACCACAAATTAATATATCTTATGTAATATTAGCGAAGTAATTGTTTTTATAGTTTAATTTAATTTTTAATTAATAAAAATGTATCACGATATTAACGCTACCACCATTAAAAAAATGTTATTTTTTTTTATTTCAACGATCATTTTCTTTTCAGAAATCTCTACTAAATATTAAATTAAATTAACTTATCATAAATTTAAGTTACTTGTTCATTTAAATAGTACTATTAACTCATATTTCTGAAAATTATAATTATTATTTACTAAAAAATATTATATGTAAAAACTAATTTTATACGGTAAAAATATTCAGTTTAAGATTATTATTTCAACAAAGAGTAATTTTATATGTATATACAGGGTGTCTCTAAATTATGTGGAAATGGCTTAACCGCAGATTACTGGGATCAAAAAAAGACGATTTAGCAAAACTTATCTATATACAAATGCGTTTGGTTTAGCCAGTATTCAGCTTCAAAGTTAATTTAAAAAAAAACAAAATTGCTTATAAAAAGAGAACGTTTACATTGATTTGGATGTTGTTTGGTATGACACTTTATACGGGTATAACTCATATTTTAACATAATATTGTTATTATCAGTAGACCGGTTGTATATAAAACAAGTGAGGCCCAACATTAATACATTCATATTTTTTAATGACAAAAGCAAATAAGTTTAAAAAAAAATCAAATCGGATGCAGGCATTCATTGTTAAGTTTTTTTGTATCTTTATAGTTTTTGATATCTGTTACAGTTTCGACACAAAAAATAAAATATGAGTGACTGCGCTACACTCGTTTGGAAACAAATCATCAGTGAACAGAATTTTCTGCTTAAAAATTATATGTTGTAACAATCCGTTAAGACTTTTATTTGTCTTTGTATTTTTTATCGTGAAATTATTATATAATTTCTTGATTATTTTTGGCTCGTGATTTGTGATCGTATTTAGTACTTACACGTCGTGACGTTTAATTAACTACCGTGATTACCTTCGAGGTATGCTGCAATTGGTAATGTGTTAGAAAATGTAAATTATGGGTTAGTATAAAAAAGCACAGATTTATGGATTTGTTTTATTTATTCAATTATGGACACGCTGAAATTGTAATAGACGGGGAAATGAAACACAGGTTTGCGATAATGATGTGAATTGATTTATTTTCTGTGATTCATTAACCTCATAAGGGCGTGTAGAATATCTTTTTCTTTATTATTTATTCAATTACTATTTCGAAAATGATTGTGACTGCAAAGTTTATAGAAGGTGAAATTGTTATACATGCACATACATCTCTCCGTTTCTCAGATCGTCTACCACCATGCTCTTTCATTCTCTTTAACTACGGGAAATCGATATGCTCAAAAATAGAACTATTTTAAAGATGTTGAAATATCCTCAGTAATGCATGCATGATTACTAAAGGTATCTCGCGATCTTCCCGAATCACATGATCGTGCCGGTGTTCGCACCATAATGTGATTATTGGAGGCCCATTGTCTATGTTGATTGAGGTAAATTAGTGATTCTACTCACGACCCCGGCAAGCGCCCCTGTCACAAGTAGTCACCACCGTCAGACATGTTACAAGTTGTGTCAAATAACAGTTCCTGCTACCTCAATCGGAAAGGTTTATGTATTGTTATAGTTTATCATTAGGAACATTTGGAGTAATTTAATATCTATATTGAACAGTAACTCATGCCTCATTTTCTCTACGATCATTCATGAAGTACCGTATAAGAAGTTAATAATTCCACATATGATTTGTTTTCTACTCTTGAGATTATATTATATTGTCTGTGTTTTACGTGAGTACGATCTGTGTTTTGTTTCTCTATTAGTTTTAATGACTTTTAATAATCTAACTTGTTATTAGCTTTCTACTCTTGACATTATATTATATTATCTGTGTTTTAAGTGAGTACGATCTGTGTCTTGTTTCCCTTTTGGGTTTTAATGACTTATAATAATCTAACTTGATATTATGCGATGTGCTTTGCCTTTTTACGACCCAAAATGACAATGCCAATTATTACGTAAAATACGTGTTTGTTTGAATTATGATTACTCGTGCCAGTTATTCATACTGGCAGCCTTGGACCTTTTACGATTGTTATTGATATTACGACAGCGTGGACTCGCGATTTCCGACCCGCCGGTTGTTGAGAGGGTGCGGCGTGACTCTAACGTTGCAATTAATTTTATTCATGAAGTTATTGGCTCATATACGTATGAGGCAGACGCGCAGGAGGCGATTCCACAATTACAAATGAGAGGGGGTGCGCTGTTCCAATGCGTCAACGACATTTGTAATTGCTTCGTCTAATTGGTCGAACCCGAAAGTGACACATCCGTCGACTTTGGTTCCCTCATAGGATATAGGTAAATCGTTAATATTTTGGTGGTTTGTTTGTGGTGTATTGAACACACTACTTTCTGTCAATTTGAAGCAGTGCAGGAGGCGATTCCACAATTACAAATGAGAGGGGGTGCGCTGTTCCAATGCGTCAACGACATTTGTAATTGCTTCGTCTAATTGGTCGAACCCGAAAGCGACACATCCGTCGGCTTTGGTTCCCTCATAGGATATAGGTAAATGGTTAAGATTTTGATGGTTTGTTTGTGGTGTATTGAACACACTACTTTCTGTCAATTTGAAGCAGTGCAGGAGGCGATTCCACAATTACAAATGAGAGGGGGTGCGCTGTTCCAATGCGTCAACGACATTTGTAATTGCTTCGTCTAATTGGTCGAACCCGAAAGCGACACATCCGTCGGCTTTGGTTCCCTCATAGGATATAGGTAAATGGTTAAGATTTTGGTGGTTTGTTTGTGGTGTATTGAACACACTACTTTCTGTCAATTTGAAGCAGTGCAGGAGGCGATTCCACAATTACAAATGAGAGGGGGTGCGCTGTTCCAATGCGTCAACGACATTTGTAATTGCTTCGTCTAATTGGTCGAACCCGAAAGCGACACATCCGTCGGCTTTGGTTCCCTCATAGGATATAGGTAAATGGTTAAGATTTTGGTGGTTTGTTGGATAGAATAACACTCCCGTGAATTGATACTGAAAACTGACTTGTGAATGTTGCCCCGGTTGTTTTGCAATGTTATTATGTCTCGTACCTATGTATAATTCTGTGTGTTTTTAGGTACACCCGTATAAACTCGTATTCTCTGGCGAAGAATTACCGTAACTGAGAATTACCGAACGTGACTTATGAATTTGCTTGAAAACTCTCGTGAATATGTTATCTCGCGGACCGACGTAACACATCTCATCCTCTTTAATTCTCGTACGCGTGTCTCTACGACCGAACACCGACTGATCCCCCTCTGTCTTCGTTTTGAGTTTAAATAAACTCACGAACGTTACTTCAAATTCTCCCCGCGCATCCCTACAGCTAAAACTCTCGCGTCTCTGTCACGGTGGTCGTGAATGGAAATTTCCACTGGAGATCTGGTATTTTTGTACAGTGAACTGCCTGGGCACATATCTAACGGGTGGTGCCCAGATGTTATGCTCCTATGGAATATTTTGACGACGCGTATCTGCAAATTTTGGCTTTGCCACGCCTTTTCCGTGTTCATTCGAATCTCCGCTGTTTACTAAGGCCTTCGTTGGCGCCGCGATGTCGCAAATGATTCTGGCACTAATTTACTTAATATAACTGTAATTTTGTCGAAGTCATCTTTTATTTTAAATATTGGTCTTTTTATTACTCATTTAATTAAATATCAAGCCGTATATGTTGGCACCTTACAATGTTCAGCTTTTTTTTCCTAAATAAATCGGCAAAACGCAAAACGTAGGTCATACTCAGGTGGTAAAAGCTCTTGCACTAATATGGAGTATGGATGAAGCAATTGCTATAATTTCCAAAATTTCTTCCTTGTTATTTGGGCTCCTTAAATCCTAAAACCAGCAAAATATCTGTTTTATCGGCGTAAGTGTACTTTATATTCATTATTGTGAATAAACCATCATCAACCCGGTAACTAGATTACATTTGTTACCGAACGAGTGTAGGGCAGTCACTCTTATTTTATATTTTTGTGCCGAAACTGTAACAGATATCAAAAACTATAAAGATACAAAAAAACTTAATAATGAATGTCTGCATCCGATTTGATTTTTTTTAAATTTATTTTCTTTTGTCATTAAAAATATGAACGTATTAATGTTGGGCCTCACTTGTTTTATACACAACCGGTCTACTGATAATAACAATATTATGTCAAAATATGAGTTATACCCGGATAGAGTGTCATACCAAATAACATCCAAATCAATGCAAACGTTCTCTTTTTATAAGCAAATTTTGTTTAAAAAAAAATCACTTTGAAGTTGAATACTGGCTAAACCACACGCATTTGTATATAGATAAGTTTTGTTAAATCGTCTTCTTTTGATCCCAGTAATCTGTGGTTAAGCCATTTCTACATAATTTAGAGACACCCTGTATGTGTAAGATTAGTTTTATTAAAATACTTCATTATGATGGAATATTAATCATATTTTATAGAAATGATTAAAACACATAACTATGCTTATGTTAACACTTTATATATTTCAATCATTTATGTAAAATAATAATATGGGAACAAGAGAATAAGAATATGAGAATGAAGAGAAGAATAAGAGAATAATAAAATTAATATGAGAACTATTACTGAACTTTATATATTATTTTATCTTAAAAACTTTTCATTTAGTGAAATCGTAATAAAAATAATTTATTTAATTATGTTATAAATTATATTTGTTTAAAAACAGTCAGGAAACAGTTAATTCAATAAGCTATAAGGGTTCTAGAACAATATACATATTGAACTTCATTTAAAATCGGCATAGCTCTAAATTTTCAGCATAATTATTTGTCATATTTTTAATAAGGCTGGAGCTATAATAAATTAGTCTATTGATACAAGGCATAATATCGTTATACAACCCACAACTTTTCATATCTGGCACCATATTCTTTTCGTGCTTCAATTTCGTAAATTGAACTTGACAGTTTATCTAATATCTAATATTTTATAACCTGAGATATCGTAGAAAAAATAGCATTTCCTACTAGAGATGAAACACTTTTTTTTTCATTCGTTGACTTTCCCCACTCGCCACAAAAAAAAACGGTGTTTTCTGAATTATAATTGACTGATCTGAATTACATTTGATGCTATATGAATTACAATTGACTAATCTGAATTACATTTGATGCTTTCAGAATTACAATTGACTAATTTTAATTACACTTGATACCTTCTGAATTACAATTGAAAAAGGTATAGTGAGTAGGGTTGGAATAAATCAAGATTTTTTAAATATACCAAAAGTAAATTATTTAAACAAAAATCATTAGTCAGTTTTTACCAGGGTAAATGTGATTTAAATCAATTGATATGCATCACGATTTAAATCATTATAATCACAATATAAAAACACAATACAAATCACAAGAAAAATCACAATATAAACAATTATAATCATTTGTTTATTTTTTTAATAAAACGATTTTGTTTTGTCACATTGAAGCATGGTCAAATTATGTAATCATGCGAAAAAAACAGATTTCAAGTGATTTACATGTTTTGGCATCCCATGAACAAGAATTGATGATTCAAAACCATTCCATGTATCAGTACAATGTGATGGACCAAAAATGGAAAAATAGAACAATATTTTACTTAAAATTATCCATTTTAAAGCATACTAACTGTATAGTTACATTATATTTTGAATTATTCACCTTTTGGAATGCATAAACAGTGTAAAAGCAATGATTAATTTAAAAGAATCAGGTTTGATTTAAATCAATGATTTATTCAAAAAAATCTTTGATTTAAATCATGATTTAAATCAATTGATACACCAACCCTGGTAGTTTGTATGTAATAATAATAATAATAATCTGTACTACTCCTCCACCAATGGCGTAATTGGTTACTGTCATAATTTTTGACAGAGAATTCTGACCCAATTACATTTTATTTTACCATAGGATAAGGTGACCAGACGTCCCGATTTTGGCGGGACAGTCCCGATTTTTAGAAATTTGTCCCGCGTCCCGCGACGTTTGAAAAAAGTCCCGACTTTTGAAAGATAGGGTTTTTTTATCTTTGTGATCTTTTATTCGTTATTTTGAAGTTATCAGCTTATTTATTTCGCCAATATCTGTATTTGGTAGCGGCGCTGCAGCGGCCAAAATACAAATCGGTACTTTAAAAACATGCCTCGTATTTATTATATTTATAAATTTGTAATGGTTTGGACCCTGGCCTTAAGTCTTTTGTTTTATTTTGTGTTGTGTGTGTAGTAACCCTTTTTATTTATTTGCCGCCGGTTCGATTTTACGTGTGGATGTGAATCTGATAGCTGTCTTACCTTTTGTTGATCATCGAAATTCAGGCCTCAAATCATGGAGGTTTTGTGGGCACCTCTAATTATAAAAAAAACTATTGATGGAAACCATGCAACTAACGTTTCCTTTAATATGTGGGATCTTTTCAAAAACACTCTAGTAAGTTTTGGTGTTAGATTAGTTTACTTTATTCAGTACATATTTATTTATTTAAAACACATGAGATAAACTGCGATTTTATAACTTATTCCCTGATTATAATTTACCTTACTTGTTATTTTCTTATGTGATCGAGACTTGTATTTTATGGAATCCCGGGTGTGTTTACTCGAATGAGGTTTGTTTTGAATCTTATTTCTCTTGTAAATCAATGAAAAATCCACAAAGAAAACCGGTTCGTTTTTCAATTCAATGTGTGGTTTGTGTTACGACGCGTATACATACACACACATATATATATATATATATATATATATATATATATATATATATATATATATATATATATATATATATCAATATCTTCTAGATTATAAACTCTCAAATTATACTCAACTTTTATTTTTCAGGCGTATGTGATACTGCGTTGGTGGTTGTATTTGCGAGTACTCTGTTTCCCCGCTCAATTTTATACAATAGAGATTATTTTGTTCATTTAAATTTGGTGAGGTTTCTTGTTGTGATAATGATTTTAAATTCTTTTACTACACCTTAATGACAATCTGTTCCCATACTTAATGCTAGCGGGTATCCCGTCCATGCTAAGTATGTTGTAACTTAATCGAATGTGTCAGCGGGGAAAACCCTCGTCCGATCCAACGATAAGCACAGATTAATATAAAGAAGCGTGATATTTACGGGGAGTTTTTCTGTCGTATTGATTATTTTAGGGTAGCAATAAACTATTTAAAATTTGGGCAGCGACTCCGTCTGTACTTACTAATTTTCAACCACCAACTCTCACGTGTGGGCCCTAAAATCTGCTTTTATATTGATGCCCCTCAGCCGAACAGCTTAGTTGTCGTTCTTTTCAGTTACCCACTTAGTTGCAATACTTGCCTGGCGGTGTGCCTCTGGAGTCGCCCGGGCCCTTGGAATTTGCACACCCAGCCAGCTTTCTAACATCTGTTTTTACTTCTTTGTTCCCGTAGTCGCCACTCGAGATTCCATCACATTAAATTTTGTGTGCAGTTTCATGCCTCGATCTTTTACAATATTTTTACATTATATTATGCTAAGCTTTTATACAAATAAACCTAATAAACACTTACTTATAGGTACAGATACGCTCTTTGTTAAATGTTTGTTTTTGTTTTTATATGGGAATGTTTTTACTTCTAATAACTCAATACAACAAAAAAAAAATACATGACATAATATAGTACATATTACATATATGTTGTGAAGCCCCCCTATATTACTTACAAATTTGACATTATATTTCATGTTGTTAAGAAAAATTGTAATATAATATTATACAGGGGGTCTCCTAAAAAACGCCGCAAGGGATAACTTCTTTATTTATTGGCCGATTTCAATAAAATGAAAACAAAACTAAATGGTTCAACATGTCTACAAAGGGGCCCTATTTATTTTTGCAAAATTTACAGACTATCGCTGAAATGAAAGTTGATTCTGCAAAAAAAAAGAAAATTGGGGCCCCTTTGTAAAACATGTGTGGAGACATTTAATTTTGTTTTTGTTTTATTGAAATCGGGCAATAAATAGTTAGGTAGTTATGGAGTTATTTGCCAGCGGCGTTTTTTATGAGACACCCTGTATATTTTGCGTTCTTTGTTAATTAATTTAAAAATCAACCCCCCGCCACACCGTACCCGCTGTCCCGCTTTTCTATCGTTAGGATCTGGTCACCTTACCATAGGACCCTGAACTATTACTAGTTATGCGGGCGTTGAGAGGAGAGGGGCATTATTATTATTGCCCATCTGCGCCTGCATGCGACTTATAGATGGTAGAGGCACATTTCCAACATTTGTTGCAAGGAAGTGGGAAAACTACAGAAAAACCACCACAGAAATGCAGACCCAGGAATCGAACCCGGGACCTTGCGGTCTAGAAGCGAACGCGTTAACGCTCACTCCACCGCAGCCTCTAAATGTATTTAAAATGTAAATGAAAAAAAATATATATCTTTACCTTATTTTTGCAAGCAATACTTTCTGCTTCTTCTCTAAGAACACAGAGATAATTTTAATTTTATTCCCACTTCATTACACAATAAATCACAAATCTCAAGTGACACGATTCTGAAAATAGTGCATCAGGGTTGCAAGTTGCACTGATAATGGCCATAAAGAAACAGCGAATTATATAAGTACAACAATAGCCATCAATTCGTGGCGATAGTTATTTTGAAAATTTCACTATTGCCAGTAATGTTAATTGATTAGTCAATTCGTACCCGAATTTGCCCATCCGATGATAAACCAGAGAAATAATATGCTAATTCGTGGAATAATGATCTTATATTTCAGCCAATAATTCCGGGCATATAAGAGACATAAAAAAGTCCAGGTATAAAGGCATAACCTCTTAATTGTCCTTTGTGTGGGACACCCTGTATATACCGGGTGTATATTTCAAAACAAGCCAGCTTTAAACATTAGAATGTAAGTAAACTTGATTTAAGAAAAAAAAAACACATCGATTGATTTGAGGGGGAAATTTAAAAACAACGTCAATAAATTTTGAGTGTCACCCCCTCCTCCATAGCCACCACCACTTTAAAATTTCAAATGGCACCGACACCTTGCAATACCTCATTTTAGAGCTTAAAAAACCTAATCTAGAGGCGTGAAATAAGATATGTTCGTCCACACGTTTTGGAAAAAATATAAATCTGAAAAAAACAAAAAAAACATATATTGTCAGATATTTAAAATTCAAGTAACATGGTTTTTAACATCTACCTCGAAAACTGATTTAAATTGTTTTTTTTTTGTTTCATTGAAAGGAATTTACATTCGTTCGATATACATTTTTTTCCCAAAGTTATGGACAAACATATATTTTTATCACGCCTCTACATTAGTTTTTTAAGCTTTAAACTGAGGTATCGCAAGGTGGGGGTGCCTTTTGAAACTTCAAAGTGGGGGTGGCCAATCAGGAGTGGGTAATATCAGAGCCATAGGTAACACCAGAGCCAAGGCCAAGTAGGCCCGAGCATTGGGCGGCAATCTTTCGGGGGCGGCAGATTTTCTAGTTTCCAATTGACACAGAAGAAAATTGTAAGGAGGAACACCGACGGCGTGGCGGTAATTTCTTTGTAGGCGGCCGCCGCTTTATCCGTTTGTCGGTGAAATGCCGCCGCCTTCGAAGCCCCCCCTCCCACCGATTTAGTTAAAAAGAGTAAGAGGCGGTATTTACCGAAAAATACGATGCCGTCCGAGTGGCATAGCTATTACAACAATTCCAATAAAGTGTAAATATAACGTCGCTCTAAGCGATTTATTATTCATTTGACTGACTATAGAATCTCTGAAGCAAGTAATTGATTTGCACTGTGCACAAGTGAGGTAGAGATGAAAAATATTATATTTTAAATTTTGTACTACGTACCGATACACGTCCGGATGTGTAAGAAACATTATTCAATAATTGAAAAGTAGCCAGCAAAAATTAAAAGCGTTCCTCCTTACGAGATGAAGCTCCCACAGGGGGACGGGAAACTCGATGGATTTTGATTCTAGAGTACTCAAGAGTATGAGTACCAAATTTCAAAACTATATACCTAATTAATTTCTGCCAAAACGGCTGTTTGGGGCTAATTGGACTGGATGGTAGTGAAAACATTTACTTGAAAATTTGAAAATATAGAATGAAATGACAAATGAAGAGGGTTTGAAAATGAACAAGCAAAAAACCAAAGTGATGATCATATTAAATGACGAAAATCGATAAATATAGACATAAAAAGAAAAGAGAACAGATAAAATACATTCATTATATAGGAGTGACTTTTGAAAAAAAAAGGAAGATAGGAAATATACGTAAAGTACAGAAAGGAGAAGGCAAACAACATATATTACTCAATAAACAACACATTTATAGGGAAAAAAGAAAGTCAAAACAAACAAATATCATGTTATACAGGGTGAGTCAATAGGAGGGGCAGGCTCGATTACACCTACACCGTTAATGATATCGAAATGAACCATAGTACACTACAAACGGGATTCCAAAGTGCAATTTAAAAAAATATGTTGTCATATACAGGGTGTTCCATTTTTGCAGGGCAGCGTTAGACCCAGTTTTTTAAATAGCACCTCCTGCATAAATTTACATATTTGAATTTGCCCTTTTTTGGGCTTTATAAATCCGTTTAGTTTTTGCAATTCGCTTTAACCGTTCAGAAGTTGTTCACGTTTTTATAAAAATTAATGCGTTTGCGGGCACTTATTAAAACAATCGCAGGGCACTTAGTTTCCGGGATATCAAGTTGGGACTTTGACCGAGCCTAAACAACTGACTGAGGTATCTTCTGGCAGCAAGACCGTCTATCTGCATTGTGGCATCACCTTGCTGTGACACATTAATTTTGGTAAGCTTTGAAGTGCTATAACTTGATTTTTTTAAATGGCACACCCTATATTTCAGTACTTAGTCCTATTCAGGGTCTCAGTTTACATCTTTTTTGCCCCTTATATTTTTTCTTAAAAGTTGATAGTTGAGAGATAATTCTGATTTTCTTAAAAATGTACACAAATCTCATCGATATAAACTTAGCGAGCCATGAAAATCACATAATTCTGTCATGCCAACGTCAAATTGACATTCATTGTACGATACGTTTTACTTTTCTTAGGGCATTTTCTTAGTGAATTTTCCTCATAATGAAATAGTTGATATGGTTTATATACACGCTGACAGCGCAAACCATTGCTGGTGACTAGATTCTATTGAGGCATAACAAATCAATAGCAAAAACATTTGAATTAAACTATTTCATTATGCGAAAATCTCATGTTCACGACAAAAATTACAACATGTCGTACAAAAATGACACTTTGACGTTGACATGACGGAAACAATTGATATTAAACGCACGTTGAGTTTATATCGATGAGATCTCGGTTCATTTTTCAGAATATCCAAATTATTTCTCAAACTATAAAGTTTTAAGATATAATATAAGTGGCAATAAAGATGTAAAATAAGATGTTTTATACGACTCAGTAATGAAATATAGGGTGTGCCATTTGAAAAAATCAAGTTATGGCCCTTCAAAGTTTACCAAAATTAATGTCCCACAGCAAGTTGATGCCATAACGCAAATTAACGATCTTGCCGCCAGAAGATACCCAAGATAGATGTTTAGACTCTGGCGAAGTCCCAACCCGATATCCTAGAAAACAAGCGCTCTGCGATTTTTTTAATAAGTGCCTGAAAATGCATTAAATTTTAGAAAAACATAAACAACTTCTGAACGGTTAAAGCCAATTGAAAAAACGAAACGGATTTATGAAGCTCAAAAGAGGGCAAATTCAAATATGTAAATTTATACAGGGGGTGCCGTTTAAAAAAAGTAGGTCCGAGGCTGCCCTGCAAAATTGGAACACCCTGTATAAGGCAAAATAATTTTACATAGTGCACTTTGGCCTCTAGTTTGCAGTGCCGTTTAATTCATTTCGATATCATTAACGGTGTAGGTGTAATCGAGCCTGGCCGTCCTATTGACTCACCCTGTATAAAATCATATTTAGGCTCATTTTGACATATGTATGTGAGATATGGGTATTGGGAAAGGTAAGATGGTTAACAAGAAAAGACATCATTAGATTCGAAAATATAAGAACGGAAGTGAACATAGAGCCGCCCCGACAGCCGACAACAACGGGATCGACACCTTAGTGAGAAACATGAATTTTAAACACACAGCACCCTTCTTACCAACTTAAAAATACAAATAATCTTGCCAACCTAAAAAAAAGATGAAAAATTGCGTGGTGAAAATGAAATTGAGAACAACATCTCCCAGTATTATACAGGGTGTCCGGAAAATACGTGTACAACGTTTGACGACAGACTCCTGACGTCAAAATAGGTCGATCTAAGCCGACTTAATTATATCCAAAATTGTCTCGTTTAGCCGGTAGAGGGCGTCAAAAATTAATATCAATGACGTTTAATAATTTGACAATTAATCAAGTATAATATTTACTCAAGTATACGATCAACATTATTGAATTACAAGTTCATTTTACCATTAAAAATGGAAAATTATACAAACTCTCAGAAAGTTGACATGCTCCTGGTATACGGGTTTTGTCGAGGAAATGGGCGTCAGAGTGTTAGGGTTTACATGGAGAGGTTTCCTAACCGTCGAATACCAAACCACCAAACATTTGCCAATATTGAGCGTCATCTTCGGGAAACGGGCAGTTTTGAGAAAAAGTTTGAAGGCAGGGGTCGTATGCGAACAACTCGAACTGTGGAAACAGAAGAGATGATTCTGGAAAGAGTTGAAGAAGAACCAAGTACCAGTACCCGTCTCTTAGAACGTGAGTTAAATGTTCCTAAAACGATTGTCAATGAGGTTTTAAGAGAACAGTTGTTACATCCTTACCACATACAAAAAGTCCAGGAACTTTTACCGACTGATCGCCCCATGCGGCTTACATTTTGTCAATTTATTAGAAACAAAAGAATCCTTGTTCCAAATTTTTGTAGAAAAATTATGTTTACTGACGAGGCATGCTTTACAAGATCTGGGGTAACCAATCTGCACAACGAACATATTTATTCCGATGAAAATCCACATGCCATTAAAGTTGCACATCATCAGCATCAATTTAAAATTAATATTTGGGCAGGTATTATTGATCACTACCTTATTGGTCCCATTGTTATTCCAGACAGGTTAGATGGAAATATTTATTTAAATTTTTTGCAAGACACATTACCAATTCTTCTGGAGAATTTGCCCATTTTACTTCGGAGGGAAATGTGGTATATGCATGATGGTGCCCCGCCCCATTTTTCCGTTGCCGTTCGGCAATACTTACATCATCAGTATCCCAACCGATGGATTGGAAGAGGCAATGATGCACCAGTAAAATGGCCACCACGTTCTCCTGAGTTAAATATGTGTGACTTCTTTTTGTGGGGCGCTATTAAAACAGAAGTTTACAAGACTCCGGTAAACACACGCGATGATTTATTGCAGCGGATTTTAAATGCAGGCAACCATTTTAATAATCCCGAGACATTAGATAGGGTCCAATATCATAAAGAGTGTTAATAAGTGTATTTAGCAAGATGGCGGTCATTTTACACATTTGCTTAAGTAATGTTTTTGTTTTACTTAGTTTCTTACAATAGATACTTTCAACTTTGTTATACTTTTGTTTTTTTTGACGCCCTCTACCGGCTAAACGAGACAATTTTGGATATAACTAAGTCGGCTTAGATCGACCTATTTTGACGTCAGGAGTCTGTCGTCAAACGTTGTACACGTATGTTCCGGACACCCTGTATAATTATTTAGTAATTACAATAACTGATTCACTGAACTGATGAGACCCAATAGGTCGAAACCGGTCTTCAGTTGTCCTCGGATGTAAAGTCCAAAATGTGCACACAAAAATATTGTTATTTAAATATTTATATATATATTTATATATATTATTATTATTATTATTATATATATTTTAAATAACTGGTCAGCCGGCGCTGAAGCTCCGCCTCGTTTTATGTGGGGCGAGATCCTTCTCCCACCAAGTTGGTGCCAAATCAGCCAACTCTTGAGGAGATGTTATTCTCAATAATTTTCATCACGAGATGGCATCATATGCTTCTCTCATCTATTAAAATTACATCACAGGTTATTTGCATATGTTGAAAACGATGGGGGGCCATATTATAATGCTGAACATTTCTGATTATCAATATGATACGGGAGGTCATGCCGAACAACCTGTACCTCATAATTGATTTATGGACGCCTTGTGGTGTCCTGAGTACGGAGAGGTTCTAGTCGAGGTAGTGTAGGAATCCTACACAACCCTTATATGGGGTGTCTTTCAAAAGATTTCCTCTCCTCAAAGAAAAAAAAAGGAGGGCATTTCGGACATTTACTTTAGCTAAAACTTTTTACAATGAATTTAAGTGTTTGGTGACTAAAAACTCACAATTGAAAAAATAAAATATTTTTTCTGCCCCTACCTCTGAAACGATTAATTTAAGGGCACCTATTGATTAAGACTTTTGGGCTTATTTTGGTCTGTAATATATGTCCCAGGAATATTTTACATTTGTTTCTTAAAACTTGTACCGGGTGATTCAAGTTTTATTACCATGGGTTTTTTAGGCATTTGGAGTTGCCCAAAAAATATGAAAATTTGGATTTATATAGGTCTGATACTAATCTACGGAAAGGTAGTTTGACTTTTTCGATATAATTATACAGACGGTTATAAAATTAAAATAAACTCTTTTCGGGCAAAATTCTTTATGGTTATTTTTGCCCTAAACTGTTTTATTTTATTCATAGAACCCATTTATGAAATGAAAAGTTAACGAAAATGATTAGATTTCAAATTAAACCATTTTTTACATTACTGACCAACTCACCTCGGTATGATTTATGATTTTGTAACTCAAGAGCCCTACAAAGCATTGACCGCGCCGGTGCGGTTGGAACATTTTATGACTTTTTATGATTCTGCCAGTCGCCTGTGGGATGAACGGGCCTGCAGGACGGATTGGGTACGGCCCTATCATAAAACTCATAAAACCCATTATTAAGACTATTACTGGTATCGCCTTCATATTTTACTAACAAGTAATAAATCTTACTGTTGCAATATCAAAATTCATTTAATTCAATAATTGGTGCAATTTTTTAGACTTGGATTACACTGGAATGTTTGGAATAGCATTAAAGTATGTTCTGATAAAAACTATATAAATAAAATTACTAATTCTTTGTGAAATAACGTATAAACTACCGGATAGTTAAAACTATTTTTTTTATTGTCAGATTGGGCTTCATTAATATCTAAACATGTGTACTTATTTTGGATTTTTTATTTCAATTAGAAGTCGCCATTTTTTGCCTGGTAATAAAACTTGAATCACCCGGTATATACTGGGTGATTGATTGCCGTGGAAGCAGCAAACTGTGTATGGAAGCAGCAAACTGTAGGAACTCAGTTTGCTGCTTCCATATTCAACCTATTATAAAATTAATAGCACCGTTAAACAGATAATCTTCTTTAGTTTCTCTTGATATAATCTAATCTTCGCCAATGTGTAGATAAAGCATTTAAAGTAATTAAAATCATTCAAAATAAGTCTATTGCCCTTGATATTTTTGACGTCACGGGTGATTTTTTTATAGCTGGAAATAGAGAAATAGCACTGTAAAACGGGATTCCTTTGATATCTGTTTCTGTAATGAAACTATAAGGAAACTGAAACCATATAAATTAACAATTCAATAATAATGATAGGATTTTCTTTTTAAATACTTTTTATAATGTAGTTAATCTATCATTTTCAGGAAAATTTGATAATAATACTATAATGTAATTGTAATACGATGATTTAATGGTGCTGTTAATTTGATTACATTTTGAATGGGGGAGCAGCACACTAAGGAAATTTATTATCCCATGTTCCGTGGAAAATCAATCACCCTGTATATTACGTAACACTACTGACATTTATCACATAACAGTGTTACGTATGAATAATTGATTTATTAGCCATGACGTTCGTTTGTAATTGACAACTTACCTTATGTGGGAGTAGGAAATATATTATGAATATAAAACTTTGAGTCGTTATTCGAGTAGATATGTAGTTTTGATATAATGCGGAAAGACTCAAGGTCCTAATAAAGCTTGACTTCACGGACTTCACTTGAAAAAGTGGGTCACTTACACTTATAAGTTGTACATTAACAGTTTGACGAACAAGTGTAAATAGTTGTGTTTAATAACACAAAATTATACATAATTATTTTTCTCATCTATTGATTTTAGGTATGTGACCAGTCTGACTGACGATGTAATGCCCGCCGGACGTGAGAATCTAACAAATAATTCCGTGGCAAGGAAGATTCCTACAGGTTGCTATGATGCCGGTGAGGGATTTTACAATCCTCATAATAAATGTATCCGGAATGTATACGATGCCGAAATTATAAGGTAATCATTTAATTGTATCCGTATATTTATCAATATACGGATAATACGGGTAAAACGGGTAATACGGGTACTTAGGTGTTGCGGTCTGGGTACCCGGTTATTACCCGTTTATTTAGAGTAATGACCGGGTACCCGGGAACCTGGGCAAATACGTATTATTCTGGACAAACATCAAAGAAGCAAAGATATCTAATATTGCTATGAAACGTCAAAAATACAAAAGGCAATAGTATTATTTTGAATGTGCGACAACTCTCTCCGACTGGAGATAAATAGTGCGATTTCCTTAAATATGCCCTATTTTCGGCCCTTACTCCAAGTTCAATAGTTGATTAGATAGTGTTCTCGTAGCTAATATTGTAAATAAGTAGGGCACAATTAATGAATAATTAATGAAATGAGATAATGGATATGCGTAATTGCAATGCAAATATTAAATACGACGTACAAGGACGTACGATATTTCATTTGAAGCAAAAAATTATCAGGAGCATGAATATCACATTAAAATTATGATTGGACATTTAGATTAGCGAGAATATGCAAAATTAGTTTTGCAATTATACATTGTTGTATCGTCGCCTAGGATACGATCCGGATTTGTCGGCCGACGCCGTAAAATTTGAAGTTCTGAAGATCGACGATTGCTAAATCAACAAACAATATTTGACTGTCTGACCAGAGGTTATATAAGGGCTACATGCACGGAACGCGTGGAGTTGCGTTCTTTTCCCGGCCGGCCCACGTCGTTGCGTGATATAAAACGAAGAAAGTATTAAAACAAGGGTTGTCAAGCAGATAGTTATTTCCGTTTTACGCGTCCCCAAACAAATTGCGACGCGAGTGTTTACGTACACATTTCATCTGAACATTTCAACTCGGCAAATAGAAAATAAAGTTAACGCATCTAAATCTAGAGCATCATCAATTTTAAAAAAGTATAAGTTTTAAGATTAACACTTTGGTTAATGGTTAATAAGGTTAATCAACAAAATTACGGAAAATGGTGATTTTATAAATACAATTTTATGAATAGTTGTATGCTTCTTTTCTAATTGTTGTTCCCAGCGCCTCCACCTAAAATGGCGGTGATGCTATTTGCCCGGCATGGCGCGGGGTAACGTAAATTGTTTGCGTTTAAGGTGCACATACACTAAATAAACTATTGTTCGGGGGGACACATTTTATAAAAAAAAAAAAAATAACAGCTATTATACAATTACAACACAAAGAAAAAACAACAATAATAATAATGAACGCTACAATTTACATATATACAATTTACAACTTACAGAAGGTAAAACCATGAGCGGATTTACTTTGCTCAATTTGTGAAACCGTTTTCGTTGGACCTTAACGCAACACAAATTGCTGAGGACCAGGGTGCTCGAACAGCGGCCGCAAAAGGGGCCGTTTATGGCACAGTGGACCTATTTATAAATTCGACAAACCGACGAAACGCCCACTCAGTATCGCCCCCCTTCCGAAGTATAAAAATATGTACAAATTAAACCTAAGTATCAAATCAGCCATTTCCCGTAATATAATTAATCAAATGTTGACGCTAAAACTCTTAAAATGAAATATGAACACTGACAAAATTTGAATGGCGTTTCTAGGCCCACGGAGGGCGGACTTAACAAAAATGACGACAATTAAATAGAAATTCAATAATTAAACGGACTAATGAGATGGCTGTAACCGAGCCGGGCATGCAATAATTATATGAAATATGGGAAAGCGGTAATTAATAATATTTTACTGAAGTGACGGATTACTTGTAATAACTTATAAAGCTGAAATTCACGTGGCTACTTAAAATGCAGAGGCACGTCCATCGGCCGACCGAAATGGCGAAACCCAAGATCTGCGCGCCAGATGTTTTATTGGCGCGGGCCAAATGTCCGGACTGCTACCACTGGACGGTACATAGAAGGTGTTTACGGTTGGAAATTTAAAAAAAAGGATCGCGAGTTATTAATCAAACGCGATGACATTGTGGATTATTTACTCATCATAACGAACACTATTGGGCTTAGGACAATCCCCACATAGTGATTCCACAGAAAAACCATGTGCAGATCGGTTTTAATCTATTTTGTGGCATATTGGCATATTGGGATAATATATCTAACTGTACGTCATCTGGAAATTCTCCAAGCAACCTTATAAGATTTATTGGATAATTTATCTTTGGCACAAATTATTCAAATATAGTACCAGTAAGATGGCGCCCCTCCACTCAACGCTAGATATGTTATTACTTATTTAAAAGGCCGTTTTAATAACAAAGTAATAGCAACTAATACATATGTTCAGTGGCCAGCCAGATTTGCATACTTGATGTCTCTTGACTTTTATTTGTAGAGTACTTTAAAATACAATATTTATGGAAGTAACTTCAATTATAATAATGTAGGTGAACTTCGTGAAGCAATAACAGAGGCAATAAAAGGTGTTAATCGCAATACATTGCGATAAGTAACTGGCAATATTCTAAAACGCTGCCAATTGTGTTTAGCTTCTTTTTGGCCATTTCGCCAATAACATTCAGATTTTTGAGATTTTTTTATAATTTATTTTTATTTTACTACTTAGTTAGTTGTATTAGTTTTTTTAATTTTTTTACATTTGTTTTAAAAATAATTTATAGAATAAAAATAAAAATAGGAACAATTGATATATCCTATATTGTTTATTTTGACACAGGCTACATACATCGTTAAAAAGAGAAAAAAAAGTCGATTTAAATGTGTAAAAATCTAATATGGCGGCCATTTAAAATAAGAAAGTTGCTATTAATATCTCGCAAAAGGCCGTCCTGACATTTATTTTGACTTGATTTTTAGTTTGGGCGATCGAATCAAGTAACTTTCATTTTAAACTTATTTCCGCATTTCTGCGAGTTTTTAGAAAATCACGGTTATTTTTTTTTTTTTTAGAATAACTAACACTCAGATGCAAAGAAGCCGGGTCGTTGTTTGCAAAAACCCATTTTTTTTAATTTTGATGTTGGTATAGTCCTTAGAATAAAAGTTTTAGTGTTTTACAATCAAAGAGACCATCTGGATGTAGAAAAAAATAACATAAGATACTTATCAGTTTATTTAATAAGCGAAAGTAACATTTAAAGATATACGTTCTTCGCTACCTATTGCTCATTCGGCATTATGCATAGAGCATAGAAGATGCATTATGCTATTGGGTTTTGACTTGTTTGCTTTCGATTAACTGTCATTTTCATTATTAATCTCTTTTAAGTTTATTTTGCAGAAATGCATTTTTTTTCGTGTATACGTAAATTATCGTTTTCGCTTATTAATGTTCATTAAATAAATAATAAGTACCATATGTTGCTTCTTTCTACATCTTGACGGTCTCTTTGATTGTAAAACACTAAACATTTTATTATAAGAACTATAACAACATCAAAATTTAAAAAAATGGTTCTTAGGCGAACAATAACCCAATAACCCGGTTTCTTTGCATCTGAGTGTATAAGATATAAATTATTGAAACATTTCCATATTTTTTCTGATATGTACATTATTAAATTGTAAAAGAAGGTTTTGCTGTAATGCTTCAAAAGGCCATGAGCCGTAGCCTTTTAGCCTGGATTTCTTCATATGGAGTTGATAACGTTGTGTTATAGGCGGGATAGGTGATCCACAAAGTGGAAGGGTAGGGGATTTCTTTTTGGGGTTTAGAGGGACTTTATTGTGGATTAATGGGTCTAGATTCCGGAAGGGAGATTTGGACATGAATTTATCTGCAAGGTATATAAGGCGCGTGATAATCGGTATCACTTTAGTTTGTTCATAGAGATGCTGGTTGGGTATGTTGTGGAGGGGATTTCTAGGATGCCCTAGTTTCGTTATACTCCAAAGGGCTCTTCTCTCTATGATTTCCAATTTCTTCTTGGTCGATTCCTTGGCGTTGATCAGTAATATGGAGGCGTAGTCTAGAAGTGCGCGGTAGATCACTTTGTAGATTTGAACTGACGTTTGCAGGTTAATACCATTTTGGCCGCAAACCAGCGACAGAAAATGTTTCGTTCGTGACACGATGGTAGATTTAAGTTGTATTAGGTGTGGGTTGAACGACAATTTTGAATCAATTTTGACGCCGAGGTATTTTGCTGAGATTTGTGCTGGGATATTATGATTTTGTGAAGTGATATAAGATGGAGGATCTTTTAATCTGTGATTGAAGAGAATTAGTTGTGATTTGTTTGGGATTAGCTTCAGGCGCCATTTGATGTACCACGATTCGATCTTATTGGCCATGTGTTGAAGTAGGTGCAGTGCAGCATTTTTATTCTTGCCGTATGCAACCAATGCCAAATCATCAGCATATTGGAGAATATTTTCTTCAGGGATGTGTTCAGTGTGGTCATTGTCGCAAGATGATATGTCACGTACACACGCATTAAAGAGGAATGGGGAGAGGGGGGACCCTTGTGGGACTCCTTGAGTAAGATAGCATCGGCAAGATGTTGTGTTTCCTATTTTAACTTGCAATGTTCTGAGTTATAGAAAATCGTCTATGATTAGCAGAAGTTCTTCAGGGCAGTTCATGATGTACAGTTTGTATAATAATCCTCTGTGCCATATGGAGTCGAAAGCTTTCACTGTATCTAGAAAGGGAGCTGCTGTGGAGTTTCCGTTTATGCCTGCTGTCTGAACGTTTGATACCGAGACTGATAAAGGGATAACGGTCGACATGTTATGTCTGAATCCGAATTGGTGTTTGGGGATTCTAGCATCTATCGCATTCTCCAAGCGATGTTTGATTATTTTTTCGAAATTCTTTCCCATTACTGGGAGTAATGTTATGGGTCTGTAGCCAGATGTTTTAGATTTATCTTCCCCCTTCTTGGGTATGTTGACGATGAGACCAGTTTTCCAGATTGGTGGGAAGTAGCTGTTTGCCAGGCAGTAGTTATAAATTTTCCGTATATGTGTATGAACGCTGTTGGAAAGTTTGGTTAAAATTAATCTAGGAATATTGTCAATGCCCGGTGATGTATTTTTTCCCATTGCCAGCACTTCTTCATATTCATCTTCACTTATTTCATTATATAGTCCTATTGTAGACTTGAAAGGTACCAGTTATTAATGTGCGTTTCATTTTCCTTATCGAAGTTGGCGTGATTATTGTTGGTGTATATAGTATTGTAGTGGTCCGAAAATACTTCCGCTTTTCTGGTGTTAGTGTCGTAGTCTATACCATTGTCGCTTGTCGCTTATAGTGGGGATAGTACAGTCTGCTTTATATTTAGTAATTTGTTTAATTTTGTCCCAATATTGTTTTCCCTTTAGAGTTTGAATCTCCTGACAGGTTCTCAACCAAAAATGTTTCCTACAATATAGGGAGGTAAAATGTAAGGGAAATATGTTTTTTCTATTACTGGTGTGTTATTTACAATAATATTGCTAATTTAGTTGCAGAATTTGATAATGTTTTCTTCTGATATTGCTTGTGTTAATATGGTGTCCATGTAATGTTCTGCGTCTTGAATAATTTGAGGATCGTTATTTTTTTTAAATTTAGTTTGGCATCTCTGAGTGGAGCAGTTAGTTTGATGTTATCTGACAGGTTCTCAACCAAAAATGTTTCCGGTATTCAAATATGAGTTTTTTAATGCTATTGTTAAGTTCATTGAATTTCATTTTAGTAAGGTGGTCTTTGTTTCTTTGGAATTTTCTGTAGAGCAGTCGTTTAGTTTTAATATGTTTAACAATATAGGGAGGTAAAATGTAAGGGAAATATGTTTTTCCTATTACTGGTGTGTTATTTACAATAATATTGCTAATTTAGTTGCAGAATTTGATAACGTTTCTTCTGATATTGCTTGTGTTAATATGGTGTAACATGTAATTCAGCGTCTTGAATAATTTGAGGAACGTTACTTTAAAAAAAAATTAGTTTGGCATCTTTGAGTGGAGCAGTTAGTTTGATGTTATCTAATTCAATGATGAAACCTAAGTGGTCAGAACCGACACCAGGGTAGTTGTAACCTTTGAAATGTAGGTTTCAAGGTGATGGGAGTATATAATCAGATTTGGGGTTGTGGTTTGGTTATTGGTCATGAGGAAGGTGGGTGGAGTAGGGAAATTTTTGATAGGGGAATTGGCTAGTAAAGTGTTGATTTGAGTTATTTTTTTCGGAAGCGATGAGATGTTAAAATCCCCTATTATAATAGAGTGCTTGAAGTTGTAACGGGTCGGTTTTGACTTCGACGAAATCTGCCTTAATTTTTAATTGCGCTCACGGATCGTCAACGTAGGCAACCGCTACGCACACGTTTGTTTAAGCGTAGACCTATTTCCGGGCTGTGTATAATTATGATCCGGCCTCGAGGCAAGTGGGATGCGGCAGAACGTAGCTGACTCTCTTTGAGTGTAAAAGTGTCGGGAGATACACATTTTTCATTGGGCTTATCGCCAACCGGTTTCCGGGATTTCAAATGTGTTCTCCAATAACCGCCCTATGAGGGATTAAGCGACACCGGCACAAGGCAAGGGAGAGCAGCGATAATCGGCTATACACGCTCAAACGCCAGAGTAAATAATTAGAACCAACATCATTTTTGTTAAGACACGTGTCCGGCCATTATTAATAAGGCCATGTGCTTTACAAGCGTTTTTTGGGTATAGGCAGAAACAACCCAGCCAGTCAGTTTCTCGGCTAGGGGTGACGACCACCCTGCCAGAGTTTTTTTGTGAAGACCGCAGGCTAGCGGCGGCATCCCCGGCGAATGCCAGCAGCACGAATTCCTGAGAACCGAGCCACAATCACCAAGCGGAGACGCCGCGTGTATGAGCAGGCCAGACCCATATTTTTTCTCCTTTATTGTCTTTAATTTTTTTGTTATTTCGTTTTCTTTTGTGTAAATTTGCGTTGCGTGTTTCGTGCCGAACGTGTTTTGCGTTTTTGTAAGAAAAAAGTAGCTCCAAGTGCAGTTCGCATCGCGCGATAAGCGATAAGCGGAATTAGGCCGAATTCGGTGAATGCGGCGCGATAAATCTTCGAGCGGAGGTATTTTCTTTCAGGGAGCGCGGACACGGTGTCCCGTCATTTTGTGTTTAATAAACGCAGATATTTTACATCCACAAAATTCACATCTGTTATTTTTGTTCCTCCATGTTTTCGCAATCGAGCATTATTTTCAATTGAACTTTCTTTTTCTCATTGCGAGATATAAATCTGGTGGTGTGGGCGTCAGATGGTCAGCCGTTGCAACAGTTCGTAATTTCTGAACTTTGCTGACTGTCTCCCGTCAACCCACACAGATAGGGTGGAGCCCCCTATATCACGAAGTAGTAGCGAGGTTAAAATTACGTGGAGCCTTTTTTTAACCCCCTTACTCTCCGACATCGAGAGCCTGGCCTTCGTCGCTGCTTCCAAGGGAACATCCACTCGCTCCGCGGCCTAACGCGCTGATAGCCCTTCAGGCACGTCACAAAGTTACTGCTTTAATAAAAATAGTTTCCTCTATTTCAGAAAATGGGTGTATGTATACCATGAATATGTGCGATTTATCATTGTAGATTGGTGAAGTGAAATGTGTGCGAATGCACAATGTTCAGGGGGTTGTTAATTTGAGGTGACTTGTCTTTTTTCACATTAATACAACGATCGGAATATATTAGTGTACCTCCTCTATGATTAGCGTTTATATGTTGCCGTCTCTTTTTATGATTTCCCAGTTTCTGTATTTGCAAGATGTATCGGCATTTGTTTTTGTTTCTACTAAAACATATACAATTAATATTTTCATTCTCTACGCAATGGTAAAGTGGCAGCTATTTATTCTGGCAGCTATTGATGTCTAAGAATAATAATTTCAATTTATCCATTTTGTCGGGCCAAGTGTTGGCTCCCTATAGTTGGTTCGGTTGCGATTTCTCCTAAAGGGTCATCTAGGTCGAACATTAGGATGTACAAACGACTTATAGAGAAAACTAGTTCTGCATCGATTTTGAAATCTTCCCTAAATTGTTTCTTCAGTTTTTTCTTAAGTTCCTCTCTATTGGTGGCTTCTGGTTTATTCAGTTCATTTACATACGTATTTATAATTTTTTTTAATAAATTATATATATACACAATATACATATATACGATTACAATCTGGTCTACAGACCAATAAGCAATTTGTTTCTGACTTAATATATTACATTTATATTTAAGGTATCTCATCAGCATCCCTTACATTTTTGACTTTGGTTACACTATGATTGGCGTGTATACTAAGACAAGCTCTGCTTTTCACTATTTACTACACTTACTCGTGTGGTTTAGCCCGTTTGAGTCTTCTCACTAATCCTGTGTTGTCCAGTAACTGGATGGCCTCGATGTTCACATGTTCGTGCAGCCTTTCATCATGACTCTTTGCAGTTTTATTGATCATTTCTTCTATTGTTTCCACTCCTAGGTCTCGGTGGAGGTCCGTATTCCTGATATACCACGGTGCATCAACAATACCCCGCAGTACCTTATTTTGAAATGTTTGTATAATTTGTCTATTACTATACTTGGTGCAACCCCACAGCTGTGCCCCATTGATCCAAACAGGTCTAAGTACCTGTTTATATATCATAAGTTATATAGAGATAGGCTGGATTTTCTGCTAATCCGCCAGTACATTTTCCTATATTTAATATTTAGCTCTTCCTTTTCTTTATCGTGCGCTTTCCAGCGAAGTTTAGCGTCTAGTGTCATGCCAAGGTATTTAGCAGTATTTTCATATAGTACTATCCGGTTGCTGATAGTTACTGGGATGCGTCATTAAGTTTTATACGCCATTTTTTGTCCAGTTATATATTTCTGTGATAGCTTCTTGCTATTTTCTTGTAGACTGCTCATTGCTGTTGCCTACCGCTAATATCGCAGTGTCATCCGCAAAGTTGCAACAGTGCTATTTTCTACCTGTGGAAGTTCACAAGTGTATAACAGGTATAGGACTAGTCCTAGAACACTTCCCTGCGGGACTCCCGCTTTGATTTCTTTGAGCTCAGAGTAGGTGTCATCTTGTCTAATTCTGAAGAATCTCTTTGCTAGGTATGATTTCAGTATCTCTGTATATTGTTTAGGGAGAATTTGTTTTTGTTTGTAGTTTAGTCCCTCATGCCAAACCTTGTCGAAGGCTTGGGCTACATCCAAAAATATTGCGGAGCAAATATTTTTCCCCTCTAGCGCTTTTTCGGTAGTATCGGTTATTCTATGCACTTGATCAATTGTCCAGTGTTTATTTCTAAACCCAAATTGGTGGTTTGGGATCAGGTTTTGGCTTTCAATAATCGGTTTTAATCTTTTGACCAGTTTTTCAAAAAGTTCAGATATTACTGTTAGTAACGAAATTGGTCTATATGACATTGTTTCATGAGGTGGTTTACCTGGCTTCGCTATCATTATAACCTCCGCCACTTTCCATAATCCTGGTACGTAATTTAATCTAAAGGCAGCGTTAATTAGGTTTGTGTGTTTTACTATACCTTCTCTCGGTAGCTGGTTTAATACTTCTTCGGTAATTAGCTCGAATCCCGGTGCTTTTTTGGTATTTATGTTGTTTTTATTTCATTTTTGACTTCTGTAGGGGTCGTAGGTTTGATGTCATTATATTCTTGGATAATTTCTTCTTCAATTATGGTTTCTTCTTCTTGCGCCTCATTCGGTTGAAAGATATTTTCAAGGTGCTCAGCAAAGCTTTGAGCTTTTTGTTCATTACTTCTGGCCCATTTACCATCGGTTTTCCGAATAGGAGGAATTTGCGTAATAGGTGTTTTGATCCTTTTTGTTGCCTTCCCGAGCGAGTACTCAGTGCTCTTGTCGTTGGTTAGCTCTCTTTCTGTAGGATAGTTGTTTCCCTTGTATCTTCTTTTGGGTTCTGGGATGTTATCCCATGCTGCTTGCTGGATATCAACTATGGAGTTTTTGAGGGGGTTGGGGGCAATATATATATATATTCCCGCTACAAGAATGGAGTAATTTTTGGTTTTGATACTTACGGCCGTGGCTTGTATTTTTTCTGTATCATATTTGGCTTCTTCGTTATGCTGGATATTTTCTTTTATTATCACAGCGCTTCCCCTCTTAGCAGTGTTATCGGGGTGGATTGTGTGATAGACTTTGTAGCTACTAAACTTGATAAAAGATTGTTTGGTGAAGTGTGTTTCCGCTATGAGACATACATCCACCTTTTCTATGTCGAGGACAGCCTGCAGGTCTAGTTGGTGTGGTGTTGTGTTGTAGGAGCCCATTGGCATTCCATGCCATGCTTTTAAGCGTATTCGCCATTTTTGTTGCTTTTGGGTATAGCTCGCTTAGCACTGTATTTTATTTTCTTGACCTAGAGTCTTTCACCAAATGAGGTGATGAGCGCTTCTTGTTTGTTTAGCTTCGCTAAGATGAGCTGCACTGTCTGGCTTACGTCGTCGTTCTTCCGGGTCCTTTTTCTGGCTGATTGGGTTTTCCTCCACTTCCTCTACGGTTTTTTCCAAATTTGTTTTACGTTGGTCACTGATGTCTTGATTCTCAGTATCCCTGTTCTTTTGTTCCTGGGCTGTTCGTCATTGAGGTAGGTTTGGCTTTTTCTTAGTAATGTTTTTGGTTTTAATTTTTTGAAGTTCTTTAGCTATATTATACATAACTGATGAGAATAATGAAGAAATAATCAGTGACCACGATTATACTTTAAATAATTTATGTTAATCATCAAAATTGTCATCTTATGTTTGTCATGTTGTACAGTATATAGCGGGATTTGTAGTTAAGAAAATAAAATAAAAACATTGGATTGTGAAGTATGTCTCTGCGCAATTGAATGTAATAAATTACAATCGTTACACAAATTACAGTACATTTAAAAATTGCTTAATTCAACCTTCCAAAGATGTAATTTATATATATACATATATATATATATATATATATATATATATATATATATATATACTAAGGACTAAGGTAGAACTAAGGAGAGAAGATGGCAAATGCGAATTTGCCGAAACGTCGTGAAAAAGGTCCTTTTCAGGACACACAAAACAATACACGGAAGTTCAAAGACCCGGAACATGTTCAAACATATATATATATATATATATATATATATATATAGTTTTATCTATAAGATCTAAATATATATATATCTATAAGATATATATATTTAGGTGAGTTTTATCGGATGTTTAGCATGGGGATCTCGGAAACTAGCGGAGATAGAATGACGATTAAATGGGGAAAGAATTACAGTTTTACGAGCTCAATTTCATGAGCTTTTTGTTTTTTGGAAAAATTGCATGGCTAACTAGATATCTCGAAAAAATATATTTCTTGTTATGTCAGGGATAAGTGGATTTAATTGTTGTGTGTGTACTTTGGGATTGTCTTGCGTATGAAGAAGTTGCGGATGGTGTCTTAAATATGGGTTGTTGTTTGCGTTTTACGGGAGGTGAGTCTGATGCAGGTTCTGATGAGGTATTTTTTTGGGTTTACCTCTTTTCCGGGGTTCAGCAAACTTGCCGCCTTCACTCGTTTCACCTCCACCCTCGTCTTCCGTGGCTGTGTCGGTTATCATGCCGAATGTGCTAATTTTACTTTAAGCTTCTGCAATATCACTTTTAACCTCACTTTAATACTCGCTGTGTACACATGCGATATTGTTCGCTCTGCGGTACGCTGCGAACTGCAAAAATGTCCATTTAACCAGATCTCTAGCTTTAGGAATAAGAAAGATGTTATAAGTGTTTTGGTTTTGGACATAAGGCAACGGAATGTAAAAATTCTCTATTGTTTGTTATAAATGTAGTAAGCCTCATGAAAGTAGCATTTGTGAAGCCTATGCTTTCAAATGCAACTTGCCTTCTAAAGAACGAAAAAGTAAACCTAAATTTCGACATAAATCATTATGTCCGTGACGTTAATTGCCCATGTTACAAACGCATCACAGAAATGATTAGGAAAAAACTGATTCTGGTGATATTGTATAGCAACTACAGAAGTGTATAGTTTTAATTAATATCCAGGGTTTTCTGGGTCACAGAGATGAGATTTTGCATTATGTTAAGGCAGAGAAGTTGGCGATAGTAATGCTAATGGAAACACATTTCCCCAAAGATTGCAACGTGTAGTAATTCGGGTAATAATAATTCGACACTCTTAAACCACGTTATTTATTTATAAGGCACTGTGCATTTGCATACAGCGTGGCTCGGACTGGCGTACATTCCATGCGTACACTGCCAGCTGACCACACAAAAACATTACACATAAAAACCCAAATACTTCTTAAATACTAACATCCCAACACCCTTCCCTTTAGACTAAACATAAATGTTAAACATTAATCAAGTTAACTAAAATTCAATTCCAAATAACCTCAAACCGAACTACTTATTTTCACGATTACGAAGGTAATATCGTGGCGCATCTTGAATGCCCGCACTAACATCTTCACTTATCGCACTATCGTCTGCGCCTCCAGCTCCGCTCACAACTGCGTTATCTAATTCGCTCATTTCACTTGTTGCTATTTCGCTCGCTGGCTCTGTTTCATTTTCATGTGAACTTTCAACTGGTATTGAAAACCGTTTTGGTTTTAAAGATCGCATCTGATTGGAATGCCGCTTTAGAATATTTTCATTTCCAACTGTGACATCATGCATTACACTACCATCTCTACTGTCTACCTTTCCATCCTGCCAAGCCGGAGCTGCCGGATTTTCAAAACTTCTAACTAATACTTTTTCGCCCACATCGAATTCTCGTAACTGTCTCTTATTGCTAATTAATGTTTCGTCCTTTGCTTCAAATTTATTCGTTGGTAACAAGAAGTCAAACCTTGTGCGCAATTCGCGACCAAACATTAACTTAGCCGGACTTTCACCTGCGGTACAATGTTTTGCTATTCGATAATCGAACAGAAATTGGGCTAATGCCAAGTCCAAATCCTTATTATTAAAATGTAATTTTTTAAGGAATGTTTTAATCGTTTTAACATTTATTTCGGCGGCTCCGTTGCTCGCAGGGTGGTAAGGAGGGCTGTATTTATGAATTATACAGTTTCTACTTAAAAACAATTCAAATTCGGAAGAAGTAAAAGGTGGACCGTTGTCGGAAACTAGAGTTTCAATTAGGCCAAATCTCGAAAATAAGGAACGTAAACATTTAATTGTAACTTCTGCCGTTGTTTTTTGTAATTTAAAAACCTCTAGCCATTTAGTGTAAGTATCAGTAACAATTAAATATTTATATCCAAACAATGGTCCCAGAAAATCTACATGTACACGAGTCCATGGTTTATCAGGTTTAGGCCAGCTTTGTGCTGGAGATTTAATCGGGTCAGGCCTGAAATTGTTACAAACTTTGCAATTTATACACAGTAACTCTACATCGTTATCCAACCCAGGCCACCATAAATACGATCTAGCAATGGATTTCATTTTATTGACCCCTAGATGGGTATTATGTAATTCTGTCAATATTTTTTTTTTCTGAGAATGGAAGGAATGATTATTCTATATCCCCACAAAATAGCACCATATTCAAGGTGTAATTGCTCCCTTTTTAAAAAATATGGCTTTATTTCAGGATCACAATTATCCTCCCTCGCCGTCCATCCGTGCAAACAGTATCCATAATTTATTTGTAACGTTAAATCTTTCCTAGTTTCTTTCACAATTTGTTTAAAATTAATTGGGGTAAATTCATTTAAATAATAAACGTGTCCACAATCGGCTGATCTATTTTTGTTCTCAGATTGCGGCAACCTTGAAAGGCAATCCGCATTTGCATTTTTTTCTGACTTAATATATTTAATATCAAATCGATAAGCGGCCAATAAAATAGCCCATCTCTGCAGGCGACTAGCTGCCATTGCAGGGATTCCCTTTTTACTACCGAATATTGATAAAAGGGGTTTATGATCTGTGAACAAAGTAAAATTTCTGCCGTACAGATATTGATGGAACTTTTTTATACCATATATGATGGCTAATGCCTCTTTATCAATTTGAGAATAGCCAAGCTCACTTTTGGAAAGTGTGCGCGATGCGTACGCAATGGGCTTACCTTCTCCATTCGGAAAAATGTGAGAAATTACCGCACCCAATCCGTACGAACTCGCATCGCATGCTAATGCCAATGGCAGTTCTGGATCATAATGTACTAATACTTTTGGGGATGTTAACTCTGTTTTTACCACCTCAAACACCATTCGACATTTTTCGTCGCAATTCCACTCGACTTCTTTTTTTAATAATTTGTGCAAAACTTGCAGTTTTATACTCAAACACGGGATAAATTTTCCATAATAATTAATTAATCCTAGAAATGCTTTAAGTTCCGTAATATTTGAAGGTGTTTTAGCATTCATTATTGCTTCAACTTTATCTTTATTAGTATTTAACCCGTGTTGGTTAATAGTGTAGCCCAAATAACTGATCTCTTTTTGAATAAAACTGCATTTTTCCATTCGGATTCTCAGCCCGAATGTTCTTAATTTATTAAAAACAAAGCGTAAACTCTCCAAATGTTCCTGTTCATTATTTCCCGTCACCAGGATGTCATCCAAAAATACTGCTATACCTTGCATTCCTGCAAAGACTTGATCAATGACTTGCTGAAATATTCCCGGAGCGGATGCAATGCCATAAGGTAGGCGATTGTACTGAAAAAGTCCCCGGTGTGTGTTTATGGTTGCAATTTTTGTTGAGTCATTATCCAACATAATTTGTGCGTACGCCTGTGAGAGATCTATTTAACTAAATAATTTTCCGCCACGCAAGTTTGAAAATATTTCGTCAATTTTGGGTATTGGGTATTTATTTATGTGCAATTTCGGATTAATTGTGACTTTGAAATCACCACAAAGCCTAATTGAACCATATTTTTTTATGACGGATACAATCGGGCTAGCCCAATCGCTATAATCAACCGGGGATAATATTCCTTCCTTCACTAATCTTGTAACCTCTAAATCTGCTTTTTCTTTTAAGGCGAATGGGAGCGATCTAGCCCTGCAAAATACCGGTGCCGCGCCCTGTTTTAAAATTAATTTTGCTTCGAAATTTTTTAAAGTACCTAATTCGACCTTAAATACATCCTGAAATTCTTTAATTATTGTATCTTTGATGCCTACTCTATGTTCCACTACATTACATATTTTTAATTTGCTATTAATTGTAATTCCTAATTTTTTAAACCATTGCCTGCCTAACAAGGGAGGGCCGCCGTTGGGTACTATATATAGTTTTAAGTTGTTAAAATATCGACCCCTATACTCCCCCGTCACTCTGATAAAACCATTTGTTTGTATTTTACTTCCGGTATATGATTTTAAATTTAATCATTTCATTTCTAGTAATTGCGTTTTTATAGAAACATTTCCGGTACAACTCTTCCGCAATTACAGAAATTCCCGATCCTGTGTCCACCTCCATTTCCAAATTTACATTTTCGATTTTCATTTGCATTTTTAATGGGTCGGAGAAATCCTTAAGATTATATAAACATTCTTCTTCTGAATTTGCTTCACTGTCTTGTACATAATAAGTCGAGTTCATTTTAGTATTTAATTTACAAATTGTTTTTATATGTCCTATCTTACCGCAGTTGTGACACTCCGCGTTTTTGAAATAACATTCGTTACTGCCGTGATTTCTGCGTCCGCAACTCTTGCAATTCGCGCATGTGCTGAAAGACGGACCTGCGCTCCTCCAGTTCATCGATGACGGATTCGTTGGTGGTGCCCTCCTTGATGCCGTTCTTCCTGCGTCGTTTCTGCTTCCGATTCCGGTTACTCCGCCATATTGGACACGATGTATGGAATGTGACTTATCCCCCATCAGGACCTCCTTTTCAGCTCTTTCCATGTTCATGGCTAATGAAACCGCTTGGGAGTACTCTAATTTAACTTCTGCAAATAGCCTTTGCTTAATCACGTCACTGTTGAGACCATACACAAACTGATCCCGTAAATTCTCTTCCAGCGTGGTTTTAAACATACATGTTTTTGCTAATGATTTAAGCGCTATAATATAATTTGCTATACTTTCGTTTTCTTCTTGTTTCCTCAGCCTAAATTTATAACGTTCAGCGATTTATGAAGGTGTCGGCTCCAAGTGTTTTGTAATTATTTCTACTAGTTGGTCGTAACGTTTTTCTGTAGGTTTCTTGGGATCACTTAAATTTACCATGATTTCATAGGTTTCATCGCTCACGACTGTTAATAAAATTGACACCTTACTCGTATCTGTGGTCTTGTTAGCAATGAAGTATTGTTCCAACCGCGCAATGTAGGTGCTCCAGCTTTTTACCCCGATTTCAAACTCCGAAACCTTGCCTATGTTCGCCATAATCCTCGTCGCCAATGTAGTAATTCGGGTAATAATAATTCGACACTCTTAAACCACGTTATTTATTTATAAGGCACTGTGCATTTGCATACAGCGTGGCTCGGACTGGCGTACATTCCATGCGTACACTGCCAGCTGACCACACAAAAACATTACACATGAAAACCCAAATACTTCTTAAATACTAACATCCCAACACAACGCATCAGAGATACTATTTCCCAACTATTTACAGGAAACATGCACGGCACATAGTAAGCATACAGGTGGCGTTAGTTGGTTTATTCACGAACATGTAAATTTTACTACAATTGCAAATTTCAACATTTTGTCGTGTGTGTGGGAAATAGGAATAACAATCAGTGAATTCGATATTTGGTCCATATATAGATTTCCACCATGTAGTATTCCATGGTTCTTGTCTGAATTGAACGTATTATTTTCTAAGCATATTAGAAACAAACATAAAGCCATTGTAATAGGGGAGTTCAGCATAGATGTGAAGCCATCGGGAAATATATACGCAGAACCGTTTCTACATACCATGGATAGTTTTGGATTCACACAGGTAGTAAAGCAGTTCGCTCGATTTACGAACACATCCAAAACATGC
The DNA here is from genome assembly GCA_951805005.1 of Othius punctulatus. Lineage (NCBI taxonomy): Eukaryota > Metazoa > Arthropoda > Insecta > Coleoptera > Staphylinidae > Othius > Othius punctulatus. The sequence continues at coordinate 57,538,706 of OX638145.1, read as the reverse complement.
ATAGACCTCGTTTTCATTTAATTTAACAATATAAATGCCATACTTGAAATGATACCAGTATTTTCGGACCATTTTAATATAAAAAATATACATAACATTTTTTTGAAATAAACAAACCTATCTGATATTAGAGAGAAGGTGGAAATAAGATATTGTAACAATCCCGGAAATTTCACGCGCTCGACGCCGAGTGTCGTCTCTCTCGCACACTGACCTTCGCAGTTACACACCCCCGCCAGCGATAATATCCACCACCATCCCCAAAGCAACGCGCCCTAGCGGCGCAAACGGAACAGCGCGCCTACAAATAGGACCACCCCTGCTATCAATCGCCAGTTATAGAGCGCTCGCATCGGCCTTCGATCAAGCCTCTACTCTAGCCCCTAGCTCGCATCGGCTCTCGATCAAGCTTAGCGGTCCGCTCCACGTGCATCGTCTTCGATCACGCTCCGCCGTCCAGAAACGCTCGGACGCCGCGCCCGGCCCTCTAGTTTCGTGCTACGATACATCGTGAGTTTCCGTGTAACGCGCTGAGTGCAAAGTGTGCGCTGAACATTAACGAACAGTCTCCCCCCCCCCCACCCCCCCCCCCCCCGCCCACAACTTTGTGTATATTGCCATCTACGCTATTCCTCTGTATGTCCTTCTGTATGTAACAATTGCTCTGTGTGAATAAACTGCTAGTAAAACCCAGCTCTGTGCCTACATTCTTTTATGACGTGTTGCCCCGGCGGCTCGACATAAAGTGGCGGCCCAATGTGTGGCCAGAAACTACTGTACTAGGAGCCGTTCACAACAAATCAACATGTCACTCACTTCGGACCAGTTCCAACAATTTCTACAGAACAACACGCGGAACGGAAGCTTCACCACGTGCACTGCCCGCTACAACGGAATCCAGGACACAGCCGCCGTGGAAGCTTTCCTAGACGCCGTCATCGTCTTCAAGGGGATCGAACGAGTAACCGACGAGGACACTTTCCTCGGTCTCACTCTATTGCTAGAAGGAGACGCCGCCGTGTGGTGGCAAGGAGTAAAACACATCGCCGGAACCTGGGCCGGAACAGGCGATCGCCCTCTTCCGACGCAGATTTGCACCAACGCAGCCAGCTCACCGTGTTTACCAAGAGTTCTCCGACAATAAACAGACCAGCATGGACGGCACAATACCGTTCATCACTCAGAAGCGAGCACTGCTAGCAATGTTGCCGGTGCCACGGCCAACAGAGGCCACTCAAATCGATCTAATGTACAGTCAGCTGCATTTCGATTTGCGAGAACGAATTCCGAGGGACAGCATAGAGACGTTCCAGGACCAGGAACGAAAGGCGCTGCATGTCGAACAGTCGTGGAAAGAAAAACTCGCTGTCACGACTCCAACCTCGAAACCACGCGATAATGGTCGCAAGGATCGACCCGATAGACCGCGCTGTGATTACTGCAAGGCATACGGACACCGATTTGCGGATTGCCGTAAACGTGAACGACGAGAGCCACGTCAGCAGTTCAGTGACACGCAAGCTACGAGCAACCACCGCTTCTCGTGCTACGCATGTGAAACACCAGGAGTTATTCGCAGTAAGTGTTCCACCTGCATCCCCGCCAACAACGGCAACCAAGCTCTCGCCTTCTGCGCACTGGGAAGCAGCCACGTACGAGCTCGCCCAGCAGTCCACATCACTGTCGGTGGACAGACCAGAACCGCACTAATTGACACCGGAGCTGAAAGCAGTGTCGCCTCCAAGTCACTACATAAGCACCTGGTGCTCACTGGCCACCAATTCAAGGAGCACGAAGCTCAGGTCACCCTCGCCGATGGGAAGCCGAAAACACAAAAGCTCCTAGTAACTAAGGTCAACGTCACGCTAAAGGGAAGAATCATCCCCACAACATTTATCGTTCTGCCGGACAGCGGAAACAACCGCACCCTCCGAGGTGTCAACTTCTTAGAGGACGCTGCAGTCATCCTCGACGTTCCACAACGCTCCTGGCACTACACCGACAACCCGACGTGCAGGTTTGATTTGCTTACCTGGCACGCAGCTCAGTCTCAGGCGGTGCCCATCGCCTCAAGCGTCGCCAAGGTGTGCCCACCAGAGGATCCAGGTTCCTATGGACCCCCCATGCCCGGATTGTTGAGCCCGATTCCGTCGACGCCGAAAAAATTCCGCTCACCACGACAATCAGACTACTCGCCCGGCTTCATCGACTCGCTGTGCCCTGAAATCAACGTTTCCAGTGGCTCGCTGAGGAGAATGTCCAGGCAACTGTTCCCCAGGCACCCCATGAGAGTGCAGTCATCCGTGATCATCTCCACCATCGCCATCCAGCTGCGACCAGATGAGGGAATGCACCTCACCGCTGATGAGCGCCGCTCAGTAGAGACCACGCTCCAGGAACACGAAGACGTGTTCCGAGAAAACTCACCGCCCGTCACCAGGGTCCAACACCGCATCGACACCGGCGACCACGCTCCAATCGCAGACCCGCCGTATCGCCTGTCGCCCGCAAAGAAGCAAGAACTACAAGATGAAGTCCACCGGATGTTGAGCCAGCAGATAATCCGTGAAAGCCACTCACCCTGGGCCGCACCCGTCGTTATGGTGCCAAAGAAGGATGGAAGCAATCGCGTTTGCGTCGATTATCGACGCTTAAATGCCATTACCAAACCTGACGCGTACCCGCTACCGCGAATGGATGATCTTCTTCATGCCACCGGACGGACGAAGCACCTCTCCACCATCGATCTACGCGCAGGTTACTGGCAGATTCTGGTGCGTGAAGAAGACCAGGAAAAAACCGCTTTCGTCACGCCATTCGGAACGTACGAATTCACGAGGATGCTGTTCGGTCTACGGAACGCACCGGCCACGTTCCAGCACCTCATGGACCGCGCACGCCGATAACTCGCCGAGGTTAATATTCTGATATACCTAGACGACCTCGTCATCATGAGCCAGACACCCGAGCAGCATTTGCAAGACTTGCGAGACGTTCTCTAGCTGCTGCGACGCTATGGACTCGCGGCCCATCGCAGCAAGAGCCGATTCGCATGCCAGGAAGTCCGCTACCTAGGACACCTGATCAGATCCGAAGGAATCCGCGCCGACCCCGCCAAAGTCAGCGCCATCGTGGACATGGCCCCGCCAAGGAGCGTCAAGCACCTCCTCACATTCTTACAAGCTTATTCATGGTACCGCCGCTTCATTCCGGAATTCGCCCACATCTCCAGGCCTTTAAGTGAGCTGACGAAGAAGGTCGCCACGTGGAAATGGGAACAGCCCCAGGAGTGCGTCTTCTCCACCCTCAAAGAGCTCCTGACGACAGCCCCGGTGCTGCAACAGGCGAATCCGTCGCTTCCATACATCATCAGAACCGATGCCAGTGGGGGTTGTCTTTGTCCAGGGGGAGACCGAAGAACACCCCGTGGAATACATCAGCAGACTTCTCACTCCAGCGGAGCGGAACTACACCGCCACGGAACGAGAAATGCTCGCCATCATCTGGGCGCTAAACAAATTCCGCGGGTACATCGAAGGAACTCCCGTCACCATCGCCACAGATCACCAGGCTCTCCGATGGTTGATGTCCCTCAAATCACCTACAGGACGCCTCGCCAGATGGGCCCTCCAGCTTCAGGCGTACCAACCAGACATTAAATATGTCCCAGTGCGAATGAATAAAGTCGCCGACGCGTTGTCTCGCCCGCCCTGCACCCCAGTGATAGCCGCCAGCTGCGGGTTGTGCCACATCCTGATAGATCTGCCTACCAGAGGAAGCCAGGACATCCGCAAAGAACAAATGAAGGATGACCTCCTCCGCCGAATCATCTCCAGTTTCGAGAAACCCGCAGGTGATGACGACGTCACATACTGGACCACTAAAGGGTACCTCCTGGTACAAGGAGTACTATACCGCTACCACACCGATAGTGACTCCGACGATGCCCAGCAGGTCGTGCCCGTTCACGAAGTGCCCCAAGTAATGGCCGCTCACCACAGCAGCCCCACCGCTGGCCACTACGGGATGCAGAAAACTCTGCAGAAGCTACAATCCCGCTACCATTGGAAGAAAATGAGGATCAGCTTACAAAATTACGTCCGCCAATGCCCCGAGTGCCAGAAGTACAAAATTTCGAACCCAAAACCCGCCGGACTACTCCAGACGAGTCCGCCGCACCAGCGCTTCGAGACGCTGGCGTTCCACTTATTCGGCCCACTGCCGCCCACTTCAGACGAGATGACTACGATCCTGATTGTCGAGGATCTCGCCACTAAATGGGTAGAACTATTTGTTCTTGAAAGACCTACTGCAGCCGCCTGCGCCCGCACTCTGATCGAGGAGGTTCTTCTCCGACATGGAACCCCACGCCGCCTCGTCAGCGACGTTTCAATCGTTTCTTACTTCGTCAAAGTGTGGATGTCCTCTAATTGCAGTTTCTAAGTCGATAGCTACAAGTTCAAGATTGGTGCGATTTTTGACAGGTGCAAATTTATGCCTTTTGTTGAGTAAGGCAGTTTCTTTTTTGCTAAAATTGGTGTTAGAATGATTGGTGAATCTCTGGTAGAAAGGATGCATCTTGTTTATGTGTTCTTAGAACCTTAGAAGACAAGAAAAGGAAAGACAATAAACTGAATAATTTAAGGAAATACAAGCAACACCACTCTAAACAAGAACACATCAACAAGATGATATTTGAAAAGCTGATATTTTCATGGACAACCTCGAAAATCAAATACTTTCAGAAAAGAACTCATACAACAATCATTTGAAGGTTTGAAGAAGATACGTGGACAATATATTTTGCATTTGGAATGGGAGTCTTACAATGGTGAACACTTTCCTTACAAATCTCAACAATATCCACACCAATATTCAATTTACCCTCGAAGTGGAAAAGAACCAATCATTAAACCTTCTAGAAATAACTATACTGAAACAAGACAACCACCTTGAATATAAAGTGTATAGGAAACCCACCAAAACAGACTGTATTATACCTATCGATTCGCACCACCATCACAGTCACAAATTAGCTACTTTTCACTCCCTCATCCACCGAGAGTTTGATATCCCCATGAACGATAATAATAGAGCACATTAAATTAATATTATTAAACAACATCAAACAGCTTCTTCGCACGGTTTCATCATAAAAACAATTAACAAACTTATAGGTAAAAAACAAAACAAAATTGAAAACTTGCTCATACATAACCCCCACATCACGTCACGCGAACATCCCAATCCCCTAAATTTCCGATCCTGTGCCTACTCCGGTGCCATTAACACCCGACTATCACACTGTCTTGCCAAACATAACATCATTGCATCTCACAAAACTGCTGACACTCTGGAAAAAATTCTCACTAACAACAAACAAACCATCCCCTTCCACTGCAAATCTGGCGTATATTCCTTATTTTGTGATAATTGCCCTGCTTCTTATATAGGCTAAACGGGACACCTTCTTAAAATACGCTACAAAGAACACTTAAAGAATAATTTAACCTCCATCTTTGGAAGACATTTATGGTTTAACAACCATACGTGTACGAACAATATAAAACTTCTACATGCACACAAAAATGGGTTATAATCTAAAACTCCTTGAAACCGTCGAAATATACAAAGACCGCAACAAACCCAATTCTAAAAATTTAAACGACCAAATTAACAATTTGCATAAACCACTGTTCTCTTTCCTTAAACCGACTACCATCCAACATAGACCACCCAGCACACACATATCCATACAACCCTTTACTTAAGTCTGCCACTCACGTCATCATTAATCCTGCAATATCACATCACCATGCAGGAAATATTTGTGCAGTTCGCCTTCTTTTCGCTATGTGACACGTAAGTCACGAAATCACAACCATATTTCTTACACATAAATGATACTCCCCATGCACATCATAACTGAACAACACCCACATAGCTGAAATCACTTCCATCATCCTTTAAAGTAAATTAGGCACCCAAAATTGCTCTACACATAATCTTACAATTATGTTTCTTATACAAACATCATATAACCTGTAATTTTGGTTTTTATTTTATATTTTAATGTGTTTATAACTGAATGTAACCTTTAATATTGTTTTACTTAACTTTATGTACCTATTTTATCATATGTTTCCTCTTTGTAGTTTTTGCCTGATGATGATCCTTTAACAGGTCGAAACCGGTCGAATTTTTATATTAAATAAATGCGAACCCAATTTTAAGGAAGTTCATTTATTAACATACATTATAATTATGTAAAATCTAGTAACGAATCTCAAATGGATCAAGTTCCTAAACGGTTGTTGTATCCGTGGAAAATATTTTGTTTATTTTATAAAATAACAGTTTCTGTGGTAAGTCAAACCTACGTCCGACCGTTTCATTAGTTTTAGCCAGCTTAAAAGGGCGACTACATAGTTAACAACCAATAGATGGCGCCATAAGGTAAATGTTTGGGATTGATGTTCATGGAATTCGGTAACATATTAAGAATTTAGTTACGGGAATATTAAATGATTAATTATTACGTAGTTTTTAACATGAATTTATTTGATGAAATAAATGTCTTTATGAATTTAATTTCGAAATTGGCAATGTGGATCATCATAAAATACTTGCTGTAGACATACAGTATTGTTTTAAAAATTGTATTAGGTACTAAAGGAATATATTTTTAATGACTGGGAATATGAAACCTACTTGAAAACTGCATTATTTTCTTGTACATCAATCCCAAAAAAGTATCTTTTTCAATACGTCTTATTTTTTATGACAAACTAGTAAACTTACAGATTGCTGCAAATATATAATTGCCAATAGTTCACCACTTCACCACAAAAGACGTCGTGTGTATTCACTGAAAAAACGCCGATGTTGCCGTTTTACTACCCACGATGACATATATAACTCGTAATCAAGCAGGAGTGGTGATAATTGATGAAAGCCGCCAAGTTTTTTTTTTAAATTCATTGTATGTTGTTACCTTGTTGTTACGTTGTTCCTAATTTCTTAATACTGATTCAAAAAATAATTATAATATATATAATATATTCATATCATATATTATATATATTCAAAATTTTCAATCAAATGTATGCTGCTATTTATATACGTTATTTGAGCTACTTAACGCAGTTTTATATTCATAGCATTAGTTTTTTACGGTTCGATATTTGTATATTGCTGTTTGTTAGCATCAGTCCTTGCATTATATTATATATTTCATATTTTACACTTTGTATGTGTTTAAGTGTATTTTTTTGACCTGTGTAAACATTTCTGCACTGGCACTAATAAATTATTATTATTATTATTATTATTATTATTATTATAATTATTAAATATGATGAGTTTCAATGGGGTTGAAGTACCTGAAAAAAAGTTTTGTAGAGATTGAAAATTTTCAAAACATGCAATCAGAGCAACAAAACGTCCAGAATGTTATTCCAAATTTCAGAAGCTTATTTAAACTAACAAATGTGTCAATTTACGAAGAATTGGCGAGAATTGAATTGTTTAAATGTTTTAAAAAAATGTATAAAAGCTCTACCAGATTAATTTCTGAAATTCACGAAATTTTCAAAAATGGGCACAACGCACACGAAAATCTGATACTGTACTGATATTGTAATAAATGATTCCAAAATTAAAGAAAAAAAACTAAAATTGAAACAGTTTATTTTTATATTTGGCAATATTAGATTAAAAAATATTTCAACTATTTTTAGCGAATTGTAATTGTAATGGTATTGTAAATATAAATAAACCTGAATATTTAGATAGATTCAATACATATTTACAATCAAAATATCAAAAGAATGAGAAGGTTTTGAAATTGTGAACATAGTAAATATCATAAACTTAATGGATAACCGGAAAATTTTATAGTTCCAGAAAACTTAATCATATTATCGAAATAATGATCACAGCATATAAATAAATATTAAAAAATTTCAGCATTTTCATTAAAATACACTTCCGGATAAAATTAAGGGACCACCAAATAAACTTTAAATAACTTTTCCAAATTACAAGTTGTTTTGAATAGACTTTGCCCATTTCATAAATTGACGTTTATTAAGCACTATTCAAATAGTATGCCATGAAACAATTAACAATATCAGGACATTCTCTGCTAGGAAACGAAAAATCAACAAAAAGCTATAATTGTTGACTCACCTTTTTAACTTTTTTAATTAATAAAGCGTGCTTTATGTTTCTTCTACTTCTACAAGTAAGTAAAAGTATAGTTTGTTAATTTTAATAGCTCTTAAGTCAACTAAACTGTGAGGAAACACTTGGATTTATATATTTATTTGTTTCATTAAATTTCGTTATCAGGTTTTAAATTTGTTTTATATTTTACTAGTGGTCCCTTAATTTTGTCAGGAAATGTATAATAAGTTTCCACGGGGTTCAAGACTGCCAAAAAGTTTTGTGGAGATTGTGAAAATTTTCAATCAACATACAATCAAAGCAACAAAGCGTCCAGAATGTTATTTAAAATATCAGCAGCTTGTTCTAAAAAGTATCACTTTAGGAACTGTGAACAGTACGTAAAAACTTAGTTAACGGACTGTCGTAAGAAAAAATGTATCAAAAATGTAATACTGATTTTAGGCCTCTTTTTGGGTGGTTTGACTTATTTTTACTCGAGCGTGCTCACACACTGTAAAAACTACAACACTGTAACACTGCAACAACTACAACACTGTAACCATGCAACCATGTAACGAATACTAACGAAATACATCGACTGTATATCGTTACCGTTCTGCGCAAAGCAGCGCGACCTACCTTGCAAATGCAGAATTAACCAAATCTGCTCTGGCGGATGTTTTCAGACACTAAGAATTAATTTATTATTCTAGTACTTCATGAGCCATCTGTTGTATAGATTAGTAATCAAACTTGAAGTCGCCCTTTTAACATAGTTTTGAAAAGTTGTTAAAATTAAATCTGTTAATAACAAACTTTTACAATAGTAGAGTGTGCGGCATGATTTCTTACCGCACTAAGTGCTTCAAAGTGACATTTTCAACGTTTTTCTTGAAAGTTGATATGTTGACACTTCGACATAACCGCAGACATAGTTATTTAAGCATTAAGGGAGGTAAGTATTGTTTTCCAGTCGAGGTCGAGTTTGCGCCCGAGCGATACCGAGGGCTAGCATTAAAGTCCGAGACTGGTCAAAACTTACCTCTCTAATTGCTTATAACTGTTTTTCCACTCCTGAAGTTGGTTAAATTGTTCGTGTTTGTTTAATTTATTTTCGCAAATTGAACAAAATGTCAGTACGGCATTGGTTGCTAAGACAATTTTTCTAATAAAGTGTGAATGTCAGAAATTGAATTCGTTCAGTTGTAAAATGAATTGAAATGAAAATAAACAGGAAATCGCAATTGAAGAAGCTGTAGATGCTGCCTGTTCTTTCCTACTGCCGGAGAAGTCGAATGGGCGTTATCAAAATGCGTAAAGTGTTTTAATGAGTGGTGCCAGAGAAGGAACGCTACAGAAAACTGTTTGCTTACTTCCCTGAGGGAGGTAAGTTTTTATTCACCTCCCGTTGTTCATAGTAACCAAAGCTGTATTGGTAAGTGGGGCTTACTTCCATCAAATCAATGAAAAAAATAATTACAATATGTTTTTCTAAATTTTCTATTAGAAGAAAAATATGTCCTCCAATCTGATAAAAAAAAATTATAAACGGAAAAACTTCTCTAGACATCCGCCAATGTTATAGGCGTGTACTTAAATGCATATATTACGAAAATAATAACATCTGAATTCTAAATGTTCTTCAAAATTGCCTTGTAATAAATATTCTACCTTCTGTTTTTGTAAATCCCTGATTTTTTCTGAGTACATCATCAAATTTGTAGCGTATTATTTGCTCAATTTTACCAGGTTCTTCTTGAAGAGATATTTTAAAATCATGGGTAATCACGACAGATTCCAGTAAGGACAATCGTTGCTTTTCCAGTGTTTTTTATTGAATCACTAACAAAAGTATAGTTTGGTTTTAGAACAGCTAAATGTTGTTCTATCTCTTGATTTTTTTAATATATATTGACAATTATACCTAAATTTCAAAATCTACATTGCCACATACATCCGTACACCACATCTACTGATAATTGGTTTCGTATGTCAAGATATATGGGATACATGGGAGGTATAGAGTGGCCTTTAATTGGGCTCTAATTGCTTCTGCTCTCTATCTAAGCTGCTCTGTTGTATACGAGCTCGACGAATACATTAAATATGTGTAACTGTGTACATATCTGTTAACCGTGTATAAATCCGTAATACTATTCAGTATGGTGTGTGATAGCATGCTTTGATTTTAATCCTTTTTGTTTAATGCTTTATTCTGCATATATAATATTTTTTAATCTTGATTTTTAATTTTGATCTGCGTAAGTTGTATGAATTTAACACGCAATTAATTTCTTTTGTATTATATTTAATCCAAGTGCAAGCCATGTAAGGTAAATAAAATGTTGTGAACAATTTTTAAATTTCTACTAGCTTTTACCACACAAGTACTATTTTTCATGTGGAACTGAATTTGACAAAAAAAAAATGTTTCTAATGAACGGTAAAAATGGCTAAGTAAGCAAAAAGAGCAGATTTTCCAAGAAAATATAGAAAAAAGCTAAAAGGGCGAAAATAAGCAGAAAAGCAAATCGGTATAGATGTCAAAATACTGAGTTTTTTGTGATCCGTCCACATTAAAATTATGTTGGTGTACTATTAATATCCGAAAAAAGCAAATTTGCTAGAAATCCCGACCCTAGTTTTACGACAGCAGGGGTTTGAACGTGACGTCATGCGCGCAATTGGTCGTATTTAAGGCGACTAGTAAGCATACCGTGTATAGGTGTATCGTGGTTTCTGGTGCCAGGCCAAAATCACCGACTATATCCTCGTGGCCAGTTTCTACGATTTTCGCGTAAAAGTAGCCCATTATTATGTTTATATTTTCTTTTTTTCTCTGTTTTAGTGTTTTCTCGATGCACTTGTAGAATTATTTGCATTCTGTGTCTGGTTACTCCGCTGTGATGGTATACACTTAAATAATGTTTAGTTTAATGGGTTGTGTGTTAAGTTGTGGAAGCATGACTCTTTTCAATATTCACTGGAAATTTTATATTAATTTCCGAGTGTTGTTATCTACTACAACCGCCACTCCTTGTCTGTGGTATTTATCAAATTCGTCGCTGCCTGAATAGTACATGGTGTAGTCTAGCATGAAGACTACTGAAAGAAATGAACAGAAAGGAGGAGAAATGGGTTCAAGAAAAAACGGAGATATACAGTAGACTGGAGAAGTTAGAGAGAAAAATAGAGGTAGGAGAAAGAGGGAAGAGAAGAAATAACATAGTTATAACAGGGTTGAAAAGAAAGGATGACAATATAAACAGAGAAGTGAAGGAATTCACCAGGAATCAAATATTAGTTGAAACAAAAATTTTAGCTACGTACAAGATAAAAAAGCGAAATGCAGAGAAAATAGTCATAGCGGAAGTGACAACTAGAGAAAATAAAGAAAAAATAATGAAGGCAAAGAGTAGACTGAGAGACACGAAGATATACATTGATAACAATTTGACCAGAGAAGAGAGGGAAATACAAAGAGAGATAAGGAGCATTGCGAGAGAGGCAAGAGGAAAAGGAAATCATACAAAGGTAGGATACATAAAAATAGTAATAAACAGAAAAGTATATGTTTGGGACAAAAAGGGAAAAGGTGTAGTAGTTAAGGAACAAAACGAGAGGGAAAACAACTAACAGAGAAAATCGAGAAGCGCACTTCGAGAGAGACAAAACAAAGAATAAGGACACGCAAATGGAAATATACAAACAGGATGAGAGCAGCAATACGGAAAAAAGAATCAATAGTACAAATGAATTGCGAAAAGAAAAATGGAGGATGGGAACCTGGAATGTAAGGGGTATAAATGGAAAAGAAATTGAAATAGTTCAGGAAATGAAAGATAAAAATATAAAGATACTGGCAGTCACAGAAACGAAGAAGAAGGGGAAGGGGTGCATAGATCTGGGGGAAGAGCACATACTTTTACACAGCGGGGTGGAGGAAGAATGCAAAGCACAGGCAGGAGTAGGCTGAATTATAGCAAGTAAGTATAGGAACCAGCTTAGAAACTTTGAATTTCACTCACGAAGAATCATGACAATACAAATGGAAGATGATTTCAAACAAAAATACCGCGTAATTGTAGGATACGGCCCTAATAAAGACGAAAAACTAGAAATTAAAGATAGGTTCTGGGAGGAGATGCAAAGCATATATGAAAAATCGGATGTAGATACTTATATCTTGGGAGACTTAAATGGTAAAGTTGGGAACAGGGAAGAACGATATGAAGGTGTCATAGGGAAACATGGAGAAGAAAATCTTAATGGGAATGGCAAGAGAATAATAGAGTTTTGCATGGAGAATAGCCTGATTATAACAAATTCGTTTTTCCAACATAAACACAGTCACAAATACATGAGAGTGATGGCATCACGAAATGAAATGTCAATAATAGATTACGCGCTAACAGAAAACTCAAACAAAAACAAAATAACCAACGTACGAGTGAGAAGTAGTGCGGAAATAGGAAGCGATGACCACCTATTAGTAGTAGATTTAATCAAGAAGGCATCGCAAGCAAAGAGGGACAATGGAATAAGAAGCAAACCCGAACAAGAAAAAATCAAAAGATATAGACTCCAAAACCGAGACGTGCAGGAAAAGTAGAGGGAAATACTTAGCAGAGAATTTAGTAAGGAAACAAAGACCGCAGACAACCTAGAAGAAAATGGCAGAAATTTAAAATCATTGTACTGAAGGCAGCAAGAGAGGCATGCGGCACCACCAAATTGGGATACAAGAAAAAACATACCGCCTGGTGGACAGACGAAGTCAAGAATGAGATAAAGGAGAAAAAGAAGAGGTGGAATGAAAACATGGAAACAAAGACGGCAGAGAAATACAGCAGGTACAAGGCACAAAGAAAAAAAGTCCAAAGAAACAGTAGACGGAGCGAAGAGGAAATGTTGGGATGATTTCGGGAGAAAAATGAAGGAGAATAAAAGGGACAACCAAAAGCTGTTCTACAAGGTTATAAAAAGTCTCAGGAAGGAAACGACAAGCTCGTTAAAGCTATTAAGAAATAAAGAAGGGGAAATTATAGTAAAAGAAGAGGATGTCTCGGAAAGATGAAAGGAACATTTCCAAGAACTATTAGTGGAAAGGGATGTAGGAAAAAAACAGGAAAGTCTGACACGGACAAAAGGCAGCAACAACAAAACCGAGGACAGTGAGTTAGAAAATGGGGAAAATATTACTGAATAGGAAATGAGAGATGCTATACCGAGAACAACAAAAACAGGGAAATCTGCGGGACACGATTAAATAACAGCAGAAATGATCAAAAATCTAGACGACATCGGATTCGAAAAATTGCATCAAATAGTTAGGATCGTGTATAAGGGAAAAATATACCCAAGGATTGGGAGTATCGCATAATTATACCAGTATACAAAGGTGGAGATAGAAGGAACTGTGACAACTATAGGGGTATTACCTTATTATCGGTACCGGGAAAAATTTACGAAACTATACTTGAAGGAAGACTTAGAGAAAGGGTGGAGAAGGAATTGGAGGAGAACCAAAGTGGATTTAGGAGAGGGAGGAGTACTCAGGATCATATATTTACCATACGGAAAATTATAGAAAAATACAGAGCACGCAATAAGGAAGTATTAATGTGTTACATAGATTTGGAGAAAGCATTTGATAGAGTAAATAGGAAAATGATTTGGAAGACCTTGGAAAAATTGGTAATAGGAGAAAAAATAAAAGAAGCTGTAAGAAGTATCTACCATAAGAATCAAAACTATGTGAGAACAAGAAACATGACATCGGAAATATTTACCACAAACGAAGTAGTTAGACGGGGAAGGGGGGGCACTAAGCCCACTGCTTTTCATAACAGCACTGGATGAAGTTATCAAAAAATCAGACCTGAGATGAGGAAACTTTGTGTGGGATACAAAAACATGCAGATAGTGAGTGTTAACATATGCAGAGAATGAAAGGGATCTACAACACAATATAAATATTTTGGAGAAACAACTAGCCCCCTTTAACCTAAAAATTAATGAAAAGAAAACGAAAGTACTGAGAATTGCAAAAGAGGACAGGGAAAGACATTATAAGATTAAAATCGAAGGCAGAGAAATTGAGCAAGTATCGCAATACAAGTACCAAGGAGCGATTGTAGAAGAGAGCGGTAGTTTGGAAGGTGAAATTAATAATAGAGTAACTGCAGCCTCGAAAGTGTTCCATAGTCTAAGAACTAAGTTCCTAAACAACAAGGAAGTATCCAAGAAAACTAAAATAGTGGCGTTTGACGCAATATACATTCCAACACTCACATATGGAAGTGAAACGTGGGTCACAAATAAAAGACAAGAGAACAGACTACAAGCAGCCGAAATAAAGTATCTGAGAAGAACGGAGGGTGTTTCAATGCTCGACAAAATTAGAAACACAGATATTAGGAAGAACCTAGGGGTAGCACCGATAAAGAAGAAAATAGGGAAATAAACTCAGATGGTTGGGGCACCTTAACATAATGAAGGAAACAAGACTTACAAAAGGAATATGGGAAGCAAGACCGTTTGGAAAAAGAGGGAGAGGTAGACCTGCAAAAACATGGAATGAAACAATATGTGAAATTTTAAAATATAGTGGTATAGATTTTAAGGAGGCAAAGACAAAAAGTGCGGACAGAAGTGAATGGCGGAAGTGAGTCAATGACAGTAGGACAGGTTAACAGGACAAAACTTCGACACCCCAATGGGTAAAAGAGGGATGGATTATGAATGTATGTAGTCTTGCATTGTGTGCACCCCGCTGTTAGGCCATATCACTTCATTGATGCCCCTAATGTGTACTTATAATCTTTGGAGTTCTTGTGTGAGGTTGTTAATTTTACCTGGTTCATAAAGACTTCTGATATTCAAGATTGCGATCTTACAGATATTTTCTATTAGCTGGAACCTGGAGATTCTTAGCACCCTCCGGCCATTAAGGCCTGTCCATCTATAGTTAATGGATAATAATTTGAGCATCTTCAGTGATGAACTGGTATTATTAAATTTTGTCTGTACTGGTTTTAATAAACTAGTTCGTTTAATTATTTGTGTTCAAAATACTAGCAATTTTGTTTTGTATTTTTATTCTAATTTCAATAAATCTTTGTGCAGCTCCACTAATGTGGAGCTGCAGTTTTCGAAAAAAAGTAGTTTGATACTCGATTGTAAAATGCTTCTTATGCATTCTAAAATGAAATTTAAAAAAAAACATTTCATACATTTCGCAATCCTGAATCAAATATAACTATTTTTCACGAAATCGCCAGAATATGTCAATTTTTAATTGACGGGGAGAGCTTTTGGTAAGAAAACGATCTTTAACTGTTTAACCCTCTCGAAGTTGGAGCCTTAAGCTCATTATTTTTAAATTGAAGTAGGGGTTGAGTAATAGCTATTTGACAGCTTACTAAATATTCAATACATTGGTGTATTACATTTTAAAATGTGTGGATTAGTTTGCAAGAATTATATTAGATATGGTGAGCAAAGTACAAAATAAACATAACCTTCCAGCAACAAGAGTACAATGTACAAAAGTGTAAATTTGACAGTACTTAACAGTAGATTATACCACGAGTGAATATTGATAAATATTATTCCCGAGAAATACTTATGAACTGAGCCGCATAAGCGGCGAGAGAGTACCATTCCGACGTAATAATAGCCAATAATACCAATAATAGCCATTATTGCGAGTAGTATACTATACTTTATCTACGACTAAATAGGCTGGTAGAACATTTTCGGAAAATGAGAAATTGCGTTATTTCGAAGACGCCATTCGTTGAAGGTTGCCTACGTTTTATTGTAAACGGATTCTACAATAGTTATTTAAGCATTAAGGGAGGTAAGTACCTGTCGAGGTAGAGTTTGCGCCCGAGCGACAGCGAGGGCTAGCAATAAGGTCCGAGACTGGTCAAAACTTACCTCTCGCATTGCTTATAACTGTTTTTCCACTCCTGAAGTTGGTTTAATTGTTTGTGTTTGATTAATTTATTTTCGCAACATGAACAAAATGTCAGTATGGCTTTGGTTGCTAAGACTATTATTCAAACAAAGTGTGAATGTCAGAAATTGCATTCGTTCAGTTGTAAAATGAATTCCAATGAAAATAGGCAAGAAATGGCAATTGAAGAGCCTGCAGATGCTGCCTGTTTCTTCCTACTGCCGAAGAAGTCGAAGGGGCATTATCAAAATGCGTATAAGTGTTTTAAAGAGTGGTGACATAGAGATAACTCTATTGAAATTATTTTACTTACCTCCCTAAGGTATGTAATTTTTTACTTACTTCCCGATGTTCATAGTTACCACAGGTTTATCGGTAAGTGGAGCTTACTTTCATCATGTCAATGTTTCAATAGTGTACTTACCATGCAGGGAGTGGAAAAATGGATTTTCGGTATCAAGGTAGATGTTGTTGCTGTAGCTAGTTGTACAATTTCTGGAGGTGTACAAGTAAAAGACTCTTCATTTTCATCCATATCAATACAAATTTAAAAATACTATGCGTTTTACAGTGGCACTTTTGAGATTCTGTATTTTGTTTCCATGGAATTATTTAATTTGGGAAATGTTGTAATTGGAGTGCAAGAGGGAATAATCACTATTAAACCTTAGTCATTAATCCCTAGCCATTATTCCCTAAGGGAATAATATATAGCATTATACTACAAAAAAGTCAAGTATAATACTTACATTATAAATTAGTCTAAGATAAACCTTAAAAAAGACGATTTGAAAAATGGCTGCAACTTCTATCAGAAATGTGATAAATATGGGAATTGGTGAGGAGCATTAATATTGTTTTTATTTGATAGGATTCCTAGTGAAAAAGAGGCAGAGTGGATAGTGAATAACTGTCGCAAGGCATGGGATGAACCCACAGGTTACAGACCGGATATTTATCCAGCGTGGACTACAGGTAAAAAGTGGTTACGTTAAAAGTCGGATTTTATTTTGTGAGTGGGGAAATTTGCGACATGATCGAAATGAATGGAGCAACTCTACGAACAAAATGAAAGCAATGTAACACGTATATCATACAAAATTCTTTTCTACAACCACTATTAAACACATCAAAATGCTTTTTAAAAAAGTTGTAATTATGTTTCAATTAAATATATCAGTTGTGGAATTTATGAAATAAGTAAATCAGGTTACTTTTGGTATGACACCTGTGTCAATCAATAAAAAAATTCGCTAATAACTAAATTTGTTGCCTACCAAATATTATAAAATAATAATAATTTTATCAATGTATTATGTTTGTAATACTTCAAGAAAATGTGTGTCACTTTGACAAATGACAGAATTTTTACTTTTAACATTAATGCTAAAAGTGAATTACTTTTAACACTAGTGATAAAATATTTCATTTTTAATTAAAGTATGCCGAGTTAAAAATTAAACTTTTAATGGTGTTTATAGAAAAAATCTGCTTTGTTGAAATACAGATTTTACATTTTGTAAGGGCGATTATATGTTTACATATTCATAGATACAAATTTCACTTATTATATAACGAAAGGCGGAAAGACCCCATGGGGTCGATAGCCTAATAAAGATTGTTTATATATATATATATATATATATAGATATATATATATATATAATGAAAACCCAAGTCCCTTGATAAAAAATTTGCTAACTGATTTTATCCTTCTGTACTCGTGCGTAAAATTGTTACATCGGAGATCGCGTGGGATACATATGTATTCCACATTCATTACATGCTTATAGTACACAGTTTGAGGTGATAACAACTAACATGTATTTTTTGTATACGTCATAGAAAAGGACGTATTTTCTATATTGAAAAGAGTGAAGAAATATGCTTATTTTCTAGTTAGCAACAGATTTATTCATAGAAACACATTTCTTTATAGAGATTCCTAATTACATAGCAACTATTTCATTTGGTTGACCCCTTTTACAAAATGAAAATTGTTTATTTACTCGTTGCTATGTTAATTAACAAAAGTTAATAACACTAATAACAGTTAATAATACTAATGGCCGTTTTCACCAACGTCCGATACAGCAATGTAAAACTATTTGACCAATAATATTTTATATAGTATTTTTTATACTAATTGAATGAAACAAAAAAAAAGGTCAAGTCAAATATTATTACAGTATTTCAATTTATTTGTCAGTGTCACGTATATTTTCATAAAGATGCATTCGTAGATTTCGTATGCAATGTGATGATTTCAAATATTAATTGTCATTTAAAAATATTATTTTAGATAAGGAACCTCTGATCTGTTTTACACCATTAAATAAATTAAACAAATTTTGGCAAAATTTTTTATAACCACCTCGGTAGCGTGACCAAAAATTTTTGAACGCAAATTTTAATTTAATTTTTTCTATTAAGTACACGAAAAAATACCGTAAGATCGAAAAATTCTACTTTGCGTCACTTATTAAACTATCTAGGATTTTATGACCTTACTTGCTCTATAAATGTATTAAAGAATGCAAAAATTTAAAAAAACAAAACATAATGTAGAATAATATGTTCTCAGTTTTTGTTGTTTACACACCTAATACCAATCATTTCCATTTTCTCCTGGTGATCCCCATTCTCAAATATTTAAGCTCTAGGCATGAAGAATATTAAAAAGTGTATCAATTAATATAAATTAATCAAAAAAACTTATTAACTCTAATTAGAATTCAACAGTAGTTCAAGATACATATGTATCCCAGAACACAAATTTTGAAAAGATCACGACTTAATAAAGACCAATCGAAAATTGATACCTGCACTGTACTACAGCAACAAACATAATATGAACTTAGATTACATGGAGCCTAGTCCAAGAATGTTTGTGGGCAACCATGCAAGTGGACTTGCTGGAATGCACAAGTATCCCACGTGAGTACCGGAGGATTAAAGTTATAGTAAAAAATTGACATTGTTTCATATATGGGGATAATACTTTAATTAGTTGCAATTAAGATGTACTTTGTATTAGCTAGGTGTTCTATGAGATAACAAAAGCACATTTTGGTGCACTGATCTATAAGTCCATCAACGTATTCAGCTCCAAATAAATGTTTACATAGTTCAACTAATGAAACCCTGCCATTAGTACCAAGCATCTCCGTATATTTTGTTTTTCTTTTCCTTAATATAGTATGACATTTGATTTATTATATATAGACCGTGCCTACATTATTATTATTCAAATAAAATTCGGAATTGTTCGACAACTTTCATTTGAGATTTTAACTGAAAAGTCCCGTGAACCTTACTGCATTGCTTGCATCTGGCCGTTCCTAGAGCTGGTAGAGTTATTTTTAGGTAATAATAAATATCTAGAATTAGGGGATTTCAAAATTTCCTGTATGTTCCATACATTTTTTTGTACGTTAACACATCAATAAATATGTTTTAAGGTGAAAGGAAAAGTATAAAGAAACTATCAGAAGAATTAAAGCAGGAGAGTGCATGCTTTCTAACAACCTTACGTTCATCACTACGAGTAAGTAAATAAAAAAATATTAACTTGTCTACTAATTTTTGTATACCATTTGTATGAATAAATCCAGAAATTCAAATATATTTTTTCTGTTGTAATACTACAAGAGGTGGATATATTTTTGAAAACACCTTGACTTTTATAGGGAAAATTTTTGCTATATAAATTAATTATTCAAGATATTACCATCGAAAACTCGATGTGTTTTCTAAATTAAATATTTACCTCAAGAAGTATTCGTTGTGATAACATGTTTAATTCACTAGTTAATAAACTATTAAGAATGCATGATATTCCTTAATTGCAACGTATTACAATACCTATTTAAGTAACCAGGACGATATTGATTAGGCGAATCTTTACACCGCGCATTTTTTCATCGTTGAACATAAGCTATGTTCAGTTTTAAAACGACGGGATCAATTCTATTGCTAACATGCAATGGTTATGCAACCAAAATTACTAGAGCGTGCAAATCGATCATTTGAAATGTTAATACTGTTGATTTGTTCAACGCAACAAAGTATTGAAATATTGAAATTCAAATGGTACCGAGCTGGCAATACTATACGATTGTGAGAGATTTATTTTCAGAGCATTATCCTGACAAACGAATCTTATCAATCTGAACAATTGCTAATAGAATCGCAAAGTTTAAAAGTACATGGTGCGTTTCCATTGGTTATTATAAAATAACTAAGAGATGCCACATTTCTTATTACCTTCAACGGTTGTTTCATTTTTCCCTTGTGTCACCTACATTTCACACTGCTTATAAAATTTATAAATCGCGAGAAGCAGCTAATTCATGCAATGTAAAATTATCCTGACAAAATCATGAGTCGCAAAACTATTGCGCAAGTACTAAGTAACTTTAATCAATGCTCGCCTATTTTAGATCTGTTAAAAATAGATTCAATTTTTCACACTTCAGCACTTTTTTAAATTTTCAAATAATGCTATTATTAATTTGAAATAATGCAGGACTTTTTGCCTATCAACTTTTTTCTCTAAAATGCATACTAAACACGTTGTTGTCCCTTTGTAACCTATTATTCTGATCACGCTGTATATATATATATATACAGGGTGTAACAGAAATACGTGTGTTAATTTTAAACATTGGTAGAACTCGTTAAATAAAACATTTTTTCTATATGTTTTTTTTTTCAAAAACCAACGTTAAACTGATTAAAAATATGTTCTAGTTTATCTACTAAAACGCGTACCCGCCTATGGTTAAAGGTGTGCAGCGATAAAATCTTTTGTTGTGATGGCAACGGTGTCATAAAGGTACATCATTGCCTGTTAGGTAAAACTCGTTCAGGATATTGTGCACTGTACAATCTACGGGCTTCTGCGGCATTTCCAAAACCTCGGCCATATACCAACACAATATCTGTTGAATTCTGGATTAGAAAAATTTGGCATTTTGAAATAAACTTCACTTGACAATTATAGTGACAGTACCTGAGAACGGCTCGTTCGGTCAAAATTAGGGGGCAAAAAAATATAAAAAAGGGTGCAAATTAAAAAAAAAAACATGTAGAAAAAATGTTTTATATAACGAGTTCTACCAATGATTAAAATTAACACACGTATTTCTGTTACACCCTGTATATATACACAGGGTGAGTCAATAGGACCGGCAGGCTCGACTACATTACACCTACACCGTTAATAATATCGAAATGAACCAAAATACACTGCAAACGGGATGCCAAAGTGCGGTTTGTAAAATTATTTTGTCATATACAGTATTTTGTCATATACATATTTTATCATATACATTCCATTTTTGCAGGGCAGCCTTCGACCTAGTTTTTTTAAATGGCACTCCCTGTATAAATTTACATATTTGAATTTGCCCTTTTTTATGCTTTATAAATCCGTTTAGTTTTTGCAATTCGCTTTAATCGTTCTGAAGTTGTTCACGTTTTTCTAAACATTAATGCGTTTGCAGGCACTTATTAAAAAAATCGCCGGGCACTAGGTTTCTGGAATATCAAGTTGGGACTTTGCTTGAGCCTAAACAACTGACTAAGGTATCGTCTGGCGGCAAGACCGCCTATATGCATTGTGGCATCACCTTGCTGTGACACATTAATTTTGGTACACTTTGAAGTGCCATAACTTGATATTTTTAAATGGCACACCCTATATTCCAGTATTTAGTCCTATTCAAGGTCTCAGTTTACATCTTTTTTGCGTTTTATATTTTTTTGTTAAAAGTTGATAGTTGAGAGATAATTCTGATTTTCTTAAAAATTTACACATATCTCATCGATATAAACTTAGCGATCCATGAAAATCACTTAATTCTGTCATGCCAATGTCAAAGTGATATTTATTGTACGATACGTTTTATTTTTCTTTAATTTTTTTTTAATTTTTCGCATTTTCTTAATGAATTTGTCTCATAATGAAATAGTTGATATGTACACGCCGACAGCGCAAACCGTAGCTGGTGACCAGATTCTATTGAGGCATAACAAATCAATAGCAAAATCATTTGAATTAAACTATTTCATCACGCGAAAATTTCATGTTCACGACAAAAATTACAACGTGTCGTACAATAAATGACACTTTGACGTAGACATGACAGAAACAATTGATATTCTATGAACGTTAAGTTTATATCGATGAGATCTGGGGTTCATTTTTAGAAAATCCTAATTATTTGTCAAACTATAAACTTTTAAGAAACAAATATAGGGGGCAACACATATGTAAATTAAGATGCTCTATACGACTAAGTAATGAAATATAGGGTGTGACATTTGAAAAAATCTAGTTATGGCCCTTCAAAGTTTACCAAAAGTTTAATGTCCCACAGCAAGTTGATACCAAAACGCAAATCAACTATCTTGCCGCCAGAAGATACCCCAGACAGATGTTTAGAATCTGGCAAAGTCCCAACCCGATATTCTAGAAAACAAGTGCTCTGTGATTTTTTTAATAAGTGCCTGTAAATGCATCAAATTTTAGAAAAACATAATCAACTTCTGAACGGTTAAAGCGAATTCCAAAAACTAAATGGATTTATAAAGCCTAAAAGAGAGCAAATTCAAATATGTGAATTTATACTGGGGGTGCTATATAAAAAAACTAGGTCCAAGGGTACCCTGCAAAAATGGAACACCCTGAATATGGCCTAGTTTGCAGTGCCGTATGGTTCATTTCGATATCATTAACGGTGTAGGTGTAATCGAGCCTGCCCGTCCTATTGACTCACCCTATTTAATTTACAACTCGTTTTGGGAAACTGTTCTGGATCATTATTTTTGACAATAATTTTAGGTTTTTTGTTATGAAAGATGGGCGCCAAATTTTGTTTATCCTGTTTTTAAGCGGTAAAATTACATTTACTTTAATATTATGTGGTGCATGGGATATGTAATTGATATATCTACCTGAGTTTGTGGGTTTTTTATACCAGTCAAGGATTATACTATTATCTGGTTGTCTTATTATAAGGGTGTCTAAGAATTTAAAATTTACAATAGAACAAGAACAAAATAACAAAATACTTTTCTCAGTTTTACAAAACGACTTGTAAATAAAATAATGTACCACCAAAGAACCGATATAATGATCAATCAAAATATTCTATCAACAATAAATCAACCAGAAATGATTAAAAAAAAAACTTCCTTATATCGAGAATATTTAACCACGCCTAATTTCTACACTTAGTAATGATCACATTAAAATTGGACTCTGTAACGTGAACACAATATATAATAAATTTTTCACAAAATTAAAAGATACATGTAAACAAGAACTACAATCAAATATAGTATTCAAAATTCCATGCAGTGATTGTAACCTTACGTATTACGGCCAATCCACCCAATGGTTGAAATCTAGATTAACCCAACATAGAAGCGATTGTAACCTCTACAAAAAATCATGTGCTTTAGCTATACACTTCAATAATTTTGACCATAGACCTGATTTCAAAAACACTACTGTGGTAGATTATTACAACTCTCAAAAAGGGAGACTTTTTCTAGAGATGTGTCATATTAAAAAATACATCAAAAATAGAATGAATTTTATATCTGATACCGACGGTCTCAGTAATATTTCTTCCTTTTTAATAAATTTATCTAGGAATGACAAAAAAACACAAAAATAAATCAAATTATTATCTTGACATATAATCTAGATATACGAGGTGTGGCTATTAAATAACGAGACTGACACTGTAAAAAAAAATATTTTAATTTTATTTATATAAATTAGTTATCCCCTTCAATATACACCCCTCCACGATCCCTACACTTCTCCATACGAATTTTCCACTGATCGAAAAAGTGCTGGAAGTCTTCATTCATCAGCTCTTTCATGACGTTTGCCGTTTTTTCTTAACTTCTTCAACGCTGTCGAAACGTGTCCCTTTTAACGCGGATTTGATCTTGGGGAACAGGTAAAAGTCACACGGAGCCAGGTCAGGTGAATAAGGCGGGTGGTCCAACACCCGGATGCTGTGCTTCGCGAGAAATGATTTAACTGACAATGCAGTGTGAGCTGGTGCATTGTCTTGATGCAGCACCCATGATTTATTTTTCCATAATTCGGGTATTTTTTTACGAATTATTTCTCGCAGCTGAGCAAGGATTTCAAGGTAGTATACCTGATTGATATTTTGACCTTCTGGAACCCAGTGAAGTAATTTTTTCGACGTTGTTGTCTGTTTTTGATGTGACAGGACGACCTGGGCGGGCATCATCTTCAACGTCCTCTCGGCCGTCTTTAAAACGTTTATACCACTCAAAAACACGTGAACGGGATAGACATTCGTTGCCATATACTTTATTTAATAACTCATAAATTTCTTTAGCCTTTTGTCCAAGTTTCATATGGAATTTTATGACTCCCTGTTCAATAATATTAGTTAACATTTTTCCGGAAAATTAGAAAAACATAAGTTATGAAAATAAATACCACGTGCAGACAAATCTATTTACTGGGATGCAGTTTACGGCAGCCTATAAAGGGGGTTTTACACTAAAGAATGCTGTGCCGTACAATCTTTTGACACGCACAGTTTGTCTGTAATCACAACAGTCTCGTTATTTAATAGCCACACCTCGTATGTTCTTAAAAACAAATTTAATTATAAAATATTTTTTTCTGTCACGAAAAGTTTAATGACATTCATTCGTATACAATACAAATTAATTGTAAGTTTTCATTTTAACTAATCTGATAATTACCTATATATGTATATACTGTTTTCTTTGGTTGCTAAAATAATTAATAAATATTTTTAGTAACATCCCTGACGAAGGACACAGCCATATGTCCGAAAGCTTGGAAGTTTAAACAAATATTGTGTTTTTATTGACCCTGGCCGAATACCCGGTTCTCTACTAAAACAGAGAACAAATTACAAATATATATATATATATTGTGATGGTATTTGTAGTATTTATTTAGATTAATTCCCCTCCTCGATCCGTCACCCTACGAAAGGGTTTGGTGACATCATGATATGATCGTCTTAATTCATGTACTCCGATCCTCTGCAATATGGGATGCCTCCTGCAGGCTGTGGCCGGTGAGTGACTTCATCTGGTCTATCCATCGGGTAGGTGATCTTCCCCTAGGCCTGCGTCCTTCTACTTTGCCTTCCACGATTAACCTCTCTATGGAATCTTTCTTCCTTGCTATATGGCCAAAGTATCGCAAAAATGTTCGGCTGATGGTGGTGGAGAGTCGGTCTTTGATATTGAGTTGCTCTAGGATAGAGTCATTCGTACGATGAGCGGTCCACGGTATGCGTAACATGCGTCTATAAACCCACATTTGGAACGCGTCTATTCTACGGGTGTCGGGCTTTTTTACTGTCCAGGTTTCCGCAGCATATGTGGCAATGGGGAATATTAGTGTTTCTATAAGTCTCAGTTTGGTGTTTCGAGTTATCGCTGTGTCTTGCCATATTCTGGTGAGCTTTGATGTCGCGCCCCGTGCCATAGCTATGCGTCGTCTTATTTCTTGTTCGCAGCTACCATTATTCGTTATAAAGGACCCTAGGTAGTTAAAGTTGGTTACTACTTCTAGACCTGCAATCGTTTGTATGTGGGCTTGGTTATTGTCAGCGCGGTCGACTACCATGACTTTGGTTTTTCCTCTATTCAGCTCAAGCCCGTATTCTTTGCTGGTGTCAGTTAGTCTATTCATTATTTCAGCCAGCTCTTCTTCACTTGATGTTATTATGAGAGTGTCGTCTGCATATCTTAGATTGCTTATTCGTCTGCCTCCCACCGAGACTCCTCCTTCCCATCCGTCCAGAACCTTACGCATTATATGTTCGCTGTATATGTTAAATAAAATCGGTGATAAGATGCATCCCTGTCTCACTCCAGCTTTAATGTTAAATTTATTTGACTCTGTTTGATTGACTCTTACTTTTGCTGTGCTGTTTTCATAGAGGTGTTTTATCAGCTGAATTAGGTGGCAAGGGGTACCCATTTCTTTTAGTATTTTCCACAGCGATTCCCACTTAACGGAGTCGAATGCTTTCGAATAGTCCACGAAGCAGAGGTCCACGAAGCAGAGGTACATTTTGATGTTAAATTCTCTCGCTTTTTCAATCATTTGCCGGACGTTCAGTATTTGCTCCCTTGTACCTTTTCCTGGTACAAAACCAGATTGTTCTTCTGCTATTTGTGGCAATAAGAAAACTTTAAGGCGTTCATTAATGATGTTAAGTATAATTTTGCTTGCATGAGGTATAAGAGCGATAGTTCGGTAGTTGGAACAGTTGGTTGGAGAGCCTTTCTTGAATATTGGTATAAATATCGATAGGCACCACTCATCGGGCCATTTGCAGGTGTTCCATATTTTCTCGCATAGTGCATGCATCACATCTATACCGACGTTTCCCATTGCCTTGAGTATTTCTGCTGTTATTCCATCTGGCCCTGCAGCTTTGTGCCTGTTTAGTTTTTTTACAGCGGCTTCTACTTCAGATTTTAGGATATTACGTAAAATTTGTAGATTAATTAGAATAGATTTATTGTTATTATTATATAGTTTTAGATAGAATTATAATCTTCAGGGCACAAGCTAACAAAAATTATTGTAAATATTGTAAATGTGAATATGAACAAGTATGCACAAATATACAAAGCAATCCGCGGATGAAGGTTGTTGATTGGTTACCACGGGAGACAGGTGACTTCGTGCATAGACGCTTGGGGAATTGAATAATGGAAAGTCGAAAATAATCAACAAAGAGTTTGACGAGGGGGAGAGACGCGTGTGGATCGCGGGTGGAGATGTTGCGATTCTAATACGAATACATTACAAAATATTAACGGGGTTTCAACGATTGGACATATTGCTGGGAGAAGACAGTCAACCAAGAGAGGAGTTCAACAAGATAGGAGCCGTGACGGAGATATTCAAAAATCAGGACTTCAAGCCGCTCAACTTCGCACACAAAAGTAGCTGTTTACTTTTGTGGGAATCAACAACGGATCAGACGGGAAAGCAGGGACAAGAGGACGACGTAATCAAGGAACCACAAGAAGATAACTGCAAGTAGAAAGTTTGCGTAAAGTGCAAGAGTCATATTATCACATAATTTGGCTTGTGTATATAGGATTTATTTTGTTAATGTTGGCCATAGTTATTATTTATTTCATAATTTTGTTTTCTATTGTTTTTGATTTGTTTGTTTAGTTCAGTTTATATTAAACGTTTTAATATTCGGTTATTTTCAATTCATTAAAGTATTTGAACAAAACTCTATTTAGTTATGATTGAACCTACCATTGAACCTGAGATAAGAGAAAGAACAAAAAGTTACAAAACAAGTAAATGCTTAAATATTCAACACTAAAAAAATAGGCAGAGCAATACAAAACGTAACATTTGTAGACCCCAAAGTGGAGCAGTATAAAAACGTAACATTTGGAGCCCAACGTGGGGCAGAGTAAACAAACGTAACATTTGGAGTCTCCAACGTGGGGCAATATAAAAACGTAACAATTGTAGTCCCGAGAGTGGGGAAATAAAAACGTAACAATATATATATATATATATATATATATATATTACAATCGGTATTCACAATGCTGAAATTTTATTTATGTAATAAGATTAGCGCCCCATGTTCTTGTTTTTTATGTGTTTTAAATGTTAGTTTTGGCCTGATGATGGTAGTCATTACTCATCTCATCTCATCTCACAACTTGAGACCAAAAGCTTGCGAGTTCTGTCCCTGATTAAATAAAAAAAACATATAATCACATCGAGGATTTACTTTAATTGTCTATTCTGTACTGCATACCCAATCCTAATTAGAATTCATGAGAACATAAAATTGACTACTATAAAATTTTACATTTTTCACATGGATAACCTGCCTGAAGACCAGCTGCCGGATTCTGAATTAATGAAGACACAAGTGTCACGTATTTATTTTCGATTTGAACATCGAACAGCCAGTTAAAAATATGGGTCAGGAAAATAAGGCAAAGGAGGTAATTTCGGTTCATTAAGATTACAAATGATCTTACAGCAGGGTCCCATGGGTGGCACCAGAAGCTATTGTTTTGCAGTTGCGGGGCGGCTCTCGAACGCAGAGAAAATATCCATGAGCCAAGCTCAGTAAAATACATTTCCCCATCACCAGTTAATAGTTTCTAGATAGCTAATTATTTTTACTACGGACAACTAACTAATGACTGCGAGGTGCATCTCAAAGAGTACTATCGTTCCCCTTTGAAATAAGCGCGTGCTCGGACCGGAAGATTAATAAGCAGGCTCAATTTAAATGCCATATAGACAGTGCCATACTCGCTACAACGTTCCACACAATTTCACACACAACTAAATAATGTATGCAAATACAGGTGCCATCTCAAAGAGTACTCTCATTCCCCTTTGAAGTAATCCGACGATCGGCCAGAAGTTTAATAGGCAGGCTCAATTTAAATGCCCATAAGGACAGTGCCATGTCAGCCTCTGGAGTTGTCTGTGACAAGATGTGCATCACAAAGATAAGCTATGCTCGGCTAAGAGTTAGGAGACAGGCTCAATTTAAATGCCCAAACGACAGAGCCAAAGTCCTCTCGAAGTCCACACCCTGTCATACAATGTATAAACACAACATATGTGAGATCCCGGTCCCGCTAGCGGCGCAGTATGTTATGTTAATAAGTAATTTCAATCACTACTAAGGTATAGGTAAATGTACTTACATAATTATGCAATAACACCATAACACACACAGGGCACTACTTTAAAGTTAATATATGCACTCCCTCTCTAGCTAATGTCTACTAGGGAACTATTCGATACCCTACCAAGATGCGAGGGTAGGTAGGAAGATGGTGGGGAGGGACACAGCATTCTCAAGTACTACTATGGAAAAAATTTCGTGCCTCACACAAGTATCAATAATTTGTATATTATATTAATTATCTTCGTTACATCGAAAGATTGCTAAGCATGAACTGCCATTGATTTTACGCTCATTAATGTTTCCTGTTCAAGTTCCTATTTAAATTACATGCATAAATGCAACATAAGATGCTACTATCCTCATTATTTATATTACAAGTTAAAAACAAACTAATCGATGGATGAATGGGCCGCAATAATGTAAAATGCGATCGCGGTTCATTCCCAATTCAAGTAAGATTAACGTAACGAGGAGCGAAGCTTTTTGCATTTCCATGTAATGTCTATATAAATTTATCTAATTAAGTTAAGTACGCATTAGCGTTTATTAGTTTCATAATATAGACATTCACCTGTTACCGACATATTATGTTTATCCTCGATTCAATGATATTTGGATAAATCACTATTGAGTGTACTTGTTGTAATTCTGTAGGTACTCTTTCTATCAACTGCGAATAGTTATCTAGTGGATAGACTTACCCCTAACAAGCTTGGAAACGCGGTCTGCAG
The DNA here is from genome assembly GCA_951805005.1 of Othius punctulatus. Classification (NCBI taxonomy): domain Eukaryota; kingdom Metazoa; phylum Arthropoda; class Insecta; order Coleoptera; family Staphylinidae; genus Othius; species Othius punctulatus. The sequence goes on along the minus strand of OX638145.1, from coordinate 57,509,094 downwards.
ATTGTTTCAAATTCATTATAAGTGCATTGAAGATTGAGGATAAGTTACCTGTTAGATAGACATACCCATACGGGGATTAGGAACACAGTGTTAAGGTAGATTATATCCTAATAGTAGGTGAATTATGAATATCTATCTCTATTGGACAAACTTACCTAAGTGCAGATAAATATATTATTATCAACATATTAAACATTCAAATGGGACTGTTGTTGTCTCTATCCTGCAGAAAATATTATCATAATATGATAGACCATCTTGTACCGTATAATTTAGATTTGAATATAGATTAGTACTTATTTATATATTAATTTCGAAGAAAACTTCAGTGTAATGTATAATAATACTATAATTCTGTAAATTAACCTGAATACTAAATATGTTAATTCAGGAAAGTATTTCATGTTTCAATTATCAATTATTTCTCATAATGCCAATGATACTAGATAAATAAACAAGTTCATAATGACGCCGCTATGTAGCTGGCCATAAAGCGAGCAAGAATATTGCCCGCTCCTGTCACATTCACATCCGTCGCAGCATATTTTTTGTTTACAGTGCACATTATTATTATTATTATTATTATTATAATCTTTTTTCTTTTACCCTCTCAATTGTCGGAGTGGTCTTTCCTTCGTGTATTTTATTTTATCGTTTGGTTCCATTGTTTCTTGATATTTCCTTTACTTGTGCATCCCCCTTTTATTTAATAATTCCAACATTTTTGTCTTATTTCTTTTTTGGTCTTCTGAGTCTTCTAATTCCTGTTATCTTTGTTTCCCATATCTTCTTTGTTTGGTTGTTGTCTTCTCTCCTGATTCGGTGTCCCAGCCATTGTAATTGTCTATTTTCTATCTCTTCATTAAGTTCTACTATTTCTAGTTCATTTGTGATGTCCACATTTCTTACTCTGTCTAATTTTGTTACTGCGTATACTTTACTCATTTCAAGGGCTTGGATTTTGGTTTTTTGTCTGTTGTTGAGTATCCACGTTTCACAGCCGTATACTAGGATAGGTAAAAATAGTACTTCTAGTGAAAGTCCTTGTCGTTGCTTGTATTCTGTTATTTATTTATTTTTTCATATTCCCTTTCGTTTCAATTATTTGTCCTAAGTATTTTAAGTGTTCTACTTGTTCTACTTTCTCGTTATTGATTGTAATTTTTATTGCTTCTTTAGTTTCTCCTTGAAAATATTCTATAAAATAAATCATTAAATTTTTTTTTTTTTTGTGACAGTTAAATGTGCCATTATGCTTAAATTGCAATAAGAGTTTTGTACTTCTCTGGCTAATAGTAGATGGCTTATGATAGCAAGCGGGGTTATTGTTTGTTTCATCCTCAAGCACTTTGAAAAACAAAGTATGATGACGCTTTTGCTTTATTTTTAATGTTTTGCCGTTTTTCAATTTCAATTGTCATTTACACGAAACATTTCTTATGTAACATGGCAATATTTTTATACTGTCACTTCGACAATGAAACCATCTCTCAAAATCAAGAAAAAAATAGAGGGTTGTCATTAAAAAAACATTGGATGACGTCATTACTCAAAAACAAATGATGGTTGAAAATCGAATGCCATGCAAAAATATGTATTTTTATCAAAGAAAATCAACGTGTTCGAGATTTTTTTAAAACTTTTTTATTTTGGTTTTACTGAATTTATTCCGTACTTTAGGTGCACACTGTATATATACACAATAAACTACCTAAATATAAGAGAGAGCAAGACAAGCTTAAAAAATTCAAGGTAAGTTAATATTTATTATATTTCTCATATCTGGCTGTCATTATACGCTGTCTGCATTCTAAAATCATCCCAGACTGATCTAACTGTCTTTTATAACAAAATACGGAAAATATAAAAATATTTATTAAATGCTTTTTGGTATAGAATTGTTATTTATGTACCAAGGGTGTAATGCCGACAATAATAATAGAAGGGCGACATGATCCAGCGGCGATAGATGTCGCCCGATGCCCATTATTGGCTAAAAACCCTCGTGCTGAATTCGAAATTTTATGTTTCAATTGAGAATATTAAATTAAATATACATTGCAATAAATCTTCTTTAAAATAATGCCTAAAAATATCGTGACTTTGATCAACGTCAACTTGCGTCAACGGAGACGAGATGAATAATCCCGGACGATAATTTGACAAAAGCAAGAAAGGCCACAGCATATACATACATATATATATATATATATATATATATATATATATATATATATACAGGGTGTCTACGCTAAACCGTTCGTTAAAAGTTTACGGGGTTGCCGTTGTCCTAAAAATTTCAAAAAAATCCTCGTCACACGGTTCAATCAGTTATCCTCATGTGAAATATTTTCAACTTTCTATCACTTTCGGTTCGACCGGAAGTAGCACCAACTTTCTTATTTTAAATAGAACATCCTATATATTATAATATTTTTGAGCTTCTCGCTTAAATTGGAACATATTTTGTGAGAACAAATGTACCCTTATCTCTTCTAGTTTTCAAGAAAAAAATGTTTTTCTAAAATTTTGACCTCTAAAAGGTAGCCTGAAATCTGTCTATAACTTCTCTCAGGAATAAGATAAAATTATGAGTTGAATGTCTAATTGTACCTAGAGGATGCCTCTATGAATAAAATAATTAGAAACTGCCAATTTTGATAATAAGTGTTCATAAAATGTCAATATCTAAGTGCCCTCTTAAATATCCTGTATTCAATTTTTTTAAATGGAATGACCCATTCTTTATCAAATAGCACGATTGGGAGAAAAATTTACTACAAAAAAGTATAATACAACCATACTCGAAAAACAAGTATTTTTTGAATTATTTCGAGGATTACTTATTCGTCGCATTTCTGCAGGGTATAAATTTGCATGTCACAAGTGCACTTTAGTAGGCATGTGATATGCTTTTGTTTTGTCGCCATTGTAATGCAAACTGTCAAATAATAAAACCATTTAGAATAAAGTATTACAGATATCAAAATCAGCAAAATGAATCATTACATAAATCAACAAATTATCAATTCATTCTTTATACATGACAACTGCGATAGCATTGTTGCTCTAACATGTAGAGTAATCAATAAAACTTTTGCCGCCCATGAATGAAACAAGATAGAGAACACCCCATATATTATTATATTTTTGAATTCCTCGCTTAAATTGGAACATATTTTGTAAGAACGTATGTAGGTAAGTCTGTCCAATAGAGATAGATATTCATAATTCACCTACTATTAGGATATAATCTACCTTGACACTGTGTTCCTAATCCCCGTATGGGTATGTCTATCTAACAGGTAACTTATCCTCAATCTTCAATACACCCATAATGAAACAACATTTGAAACAATCTGCAGACCGCGTTTCCAAGCTTCTTAGGGGTAAGTCTATCCACTAGATAACTATTCGCAGTTGATAGAAAGAGTGCCTGCATAATTACAACAAGCACACTCAATAATGATTCATTAAAATATCATTGAATCAATGATAAACATACTATGTCGCTAACAGGTGAATGCCTATATTATGAAAGTAATAAACACTAATGCGTACTTAACTTAATTAGATAAATTTATATATACATTACATGGAAATGCAAAAAGCTCCGCTCCTCGTTACGTTAATCTTACTTAAATTGGAAATGAACAGCGATCGCATTTTAAAATATTGCGGCACATTCATCCTTCAATTAGTTTTTTTTTAACTTGTAAAATAAATAATGAGTATAGAAGCATCTTTTGTTGCATTTAAGCATGTAATTTAAATAGGAACTTGTACAGGAAAAAATAATGAGCGTAAAATCAATGACAGAACTCGCAAGCTTTCGGTCTCAAGCTGTGAGATGAGATGAGTTATGACTACCATCATCAGGCCAAAACTAACATTTAAAAACACATAAAAAACAAGAACATAGGGCGCTAATAATTTTACATCAATAAAATTTCAGTATGATCAGAATAATGGGTAACAAACGGACAACGTTTATAGTATACATTTTAGAGAAAAAAAGTTGCGAAAAAAAAATGTTAGGCAAAAAGTCCTGCATTATCTCAAATTAATAGTAGCATTATTTGAAAATTGAAATAATTAAAAATTAAGTGCTGAAAAATTAAATATTTTTTTAAGAGATCTAAAATAGACGAGCATATATATAAATCACGTTTTGTACGACACGGGTTATGTTAAAAAAAAAAAGATTCATACCTTGTGGGAATTGGGTGTAAATAATATAGTTCAAAGTCATGTTTTATAAAACATTTATTAAAGTTGACAAGAAATAAATAATTTTTGCTGTTTCAATTTTACAACTTTCGATTCGAAAATTTGAACGTTTTCTCCTTTTAGCTCAAATGGTAATTGCTGATTATAGTGATTATCGTTCAATCATACCATTAGATTCCGGGTGCTGTGAGCTTATAAAGTGTAATTTTATTTTATGTAAAGCTAGTAATTCTCTTATTAAGTTTATTTTTAAATTCTAGATGGTTATCTGTAATAACTTGATGTGGTATTCCGTGGTGAGTGAAGAATTTAATTAAATTATTCGCAACTTCGATTGCTTGGTGAGAGCCTAATCTATACATTTGGACTTATTTCGAAAATGAATCGACAATAGTCAGAAATATGCCTCCTTCTAAAGAGAACTATCTATATGAATTATATCGAAGGGTTTGTCCGGTGTAGGAGGGAAATTATATTTTAATTTTAACGGTTTTCTTTCATAGTTACAGGTTAGACAAATTTCTCTCATTAATAAAGTTTTGGATATCACGTTTCATATTAGACCAATAAAAACGTCGTTTGATTTGCGCTTCTACTTCTTCTATTCCACGATGATTGGTTTTTCCCTCGTGGTAGTTTTATATAGTATTTATCACCTTATCTTCTCCTTCTAAGTCTTTTACTATTGTTGTACACTTGTTAAATTTAATATCCGAATTTTGGTATAGGGAAATTTTTGATTGCTTTAATTTTATCGGGATTTGGTTTTACACCCTCTGGGGTTACAATATGTCCCAGATAAGCAACTTTCTTTCCCAGAAATTCTGATTTGTCAATCTGTATTTTAAAATTAGACTCTCTCAATTAAGTAAAAACTTCTCTTAACTGACTGATATGTTATTGTAGGCAAGTGCTGAATATAATTATGTCAGCCATATTAACGAAACATTTTTCGTTTTGAATACCGTGTAAGATATTATACATTAGCCGTTGGAATGTCGCGGGGGCATTTTTACGCCCGCATGGCGTTCTTAAAAATTCATAATGACCATTCTGAGTGTTGAATGCTGTTTTTGCAATATCCTTAACTGTGATTTCTATTTGGTGGAAACCTGACGCTAAGTCTAATGTAGTGAAATGTTGGCAACGGCCAAGTTTGTCCAATAATTCAGTAACATTTGGCAATGGGTACCGATCGCCAATTGTTTTTTTTTCATTTAGCTTACGACAGTCAATGACTATTCGCCATTTGCGTTTCCCGGACGCATCCATTTTTTTTGGGACCACCCAAATCGGGGACGACCGTGGACTATAAGATGGTCTAATAATATTTTGTTCAAGCATTTCTTGAAGTTGTTTATTAACTTCCGCCCGATAAATTTCGGGGTACCTATACGATTTTGTATAGACTAGAATTGCATCATTCGTAATTATTCCGTGTTTAATTTTGTTGGTGAAAGTTAAATTGTTACTGCTCACGTGAAAAATATCTGCAAATTCATTAATTAATTTATCATATTTCTCTCTTCGTCGTTTATATGCTCTGAACGGACTTGGGAGATATCAAATTCAGTGTTTTCTGAATAAATATTATTTAAAGGACTGGGGGTCGACACGGCTACCATCATGGTAATCACCTGTCGGTAGAAATGGGCCACTCTGGGATGATCAAGCTTTTCTACAATAACATTCATGGATGTTCCTAAAAAAAAACAACTCCTGTACAATTACATAGAAACGAAAGACATAGACGGATGCCTCCTAGTAGATACCAAGACAAAGACAGACATATACACTGACTATAGGAACTGGAACACATTAAACCGACATGGAGATACCACTCAAAACGCGCGCGGCGGTGTACTAGCACAACTACAACCCCAGTGCCACCTAGGCAAGGCTAACCCTCCTACCCTAACCGTTCCCCTGAATGACTGTCTCCATTTCACAGTCCCTTTTCAAAACGACAGACTTCACATCTTCCTAATCTACATTCATCCGACATCTCCCTTAGAACAGAGCATATTTGTTAAAGCTTCACTTTTCAAATATGCAATCATAATTGGCGATTTTAATCTAAATACACAGAAACTTAGACAGATGCAGACATTCCTTCAAACTCCGAATTGACTAGACGGCACACATACCCGATATTCATTATGCCTAACAACAAAGACAGCACTCCTGACATATTCCTGCACACTGACAACTTAACAAGTATCATTACTGACGTGGCATTAATCCCGGACCTGTGTTCAGACCACCTTGGCATTATATTTACAGTTGACACAAAAAGACAGCCAATACCCATAACCCCAGTAAGGATGCGCAGAATTGAAAAGAAGAACTACAAGAATATATGAGATGACATGACAAACTACATAACAAACCTAAACTCGGACGAAATAGACTTAGAACAGATCGCGGACTTTCAAAACACATTAACAAATACAGTAAATAATTACAGCACTATCACAACACATAAATTTTACAAAAACAGACTGCCAAAATTCATCCTAGGGCTAATCAAACATAAAAGAAAAATATACAGACAGTATATTGTAACACAAGACAGAGAACTCAAGACAAAATTCAATAAATTAAACAAAGACAAACAAAAACTAACGCAACAATACAGGACAGAGAAATGGTTGGAAGTATGCCAAGAAATTGAAGCAGACAGAGACAACTTACTGGACAAATATTAAAAAACTAACTAGATATAAGCAGAAAAACAACATTCAAAAGCTGACAGGCGGACTTACAGAAAAATACACAGACATAGACATAGCCAACACATTTGCGGAACATTTTAAAAATGCTTTCACCCCTTCACAAATCCCAGTTTTTGACGACAGGACCTTTACGAACATTAGTGACTGGTTCGAGGCTTACAAACGAACAGAGACAGACGACGTAATCCCTGACATAACAGATGACGAATATTACATAGTACTGCATAGGGGAAAAAATTCGGCCCCCGGACATGACTCACTAACAAAAGACCTACTAAGACACTTACCGACAACAATACACGATCACATTGTTAAAATGTACAACCACTGCCTCAAAAACAGTACACACCCAATATTCTGGAAAGAGGGTATTATTATCACAATCCCCAAGACTGGACTAGATAAATCAAAACCAAATAGCTATCGACCTATTACACTACTCCCAGTTTTGGGGAAAAACCTGGAGAAAATTATACAGAACAGGATATTGAACCTCATAGAAGAAAAGGTACCCAAATACCAATTCGGGTTCAAACCCGGACTCTCGACCATACACCCCCTTTACATTCTGTCGAACAACATACAGACGACGTACTTACAAAACTGACATACCGCAGCACTATTCCTGGACATAAAATAGGCTTTTGACACTGTATGGCACACAGGACTACTATACAAAATGCATACCCTACAAATACCAAGATCCCTCATCCTATTTATCCACAGCTTCCTGACAGACAGACAACTACGGATAAGAACAAATAATTCATACTCAAGATCATTTTCGCCAGAACAAGTTTTGCCACAGAGTTCTCCTCTCCCGCTCCTCCTGTACAATATATATTGCCATGACATATATCGAACAGACAACAGGCAGACAGACTTAGAACAGTATATCATACAATAAGCCGACGACACAGCATTAATAACACATAAAAAACGACTGGATGACACAATAGACACACTTCAAATACTGATTGACAAAACAATGGACTGGTTCAACAAATGGAGACTCGAACCCAACCCCGCAAAATGCCAACTCCTTATTCCCAACCACAGAATTAATAACAACTCACCGATAATACATGTTAACGGAACGAACGTATACCCCACAACGACGATAAAGTACTTAGGAATGACAATTGACAATAAGCACAAATTCGACAAACACTTACGGAACACAAAGACGGAAATACAAAAACGAGCAAATCATTTAAGATGTCTGACATATGGGGGAAGAGGGATATCCATTAGTACCGCAGCAAAAATTTACAGATCCATCTGCAGGCCCATGATTGACTACGGCCAGATCATACTAAAAAATGTAAGAAATACCTGCAAAAGAATTACGGACGTAACTGAACGGAAGAAATTAAGACTTCTCACCAAGATAAGACATAAGGACAATCATCTTCATAACATATCAAACATAAATTTGTACAAGATCACCAAAATCATACCCATCTAACAAAGACTGGACAAACTACGAAATAAATTTCAACAAAAACAGGACAATAGGACAATACTCGACGAATTATGTATTAGAAGACAAAACAAACGAACTACAAAATTACATCCAACAAAAACTCTTCATGAATCATATTACACTTCATAACACTCTCTTCGCACTATCAAAACAATCACTTATGAATCACATATAGGTAATGTATATTGTAATGTACGTAGAATGTAATGTATTGTAAGGCAAGGCGGAAAGACTCTATAGGGCCATAGCCCAATAAAGATTGTTTATATATATATATATATATATATTATTTAAATTGGGGGAAGTACTTGTAACAACCTAATAATATTAAATTCCATAATTTTACGAGTCGGAACAAGACTGCGTAAATATCATATCAGGCCGCGGCCGACGACGCATTGGCCCGAGCGAGGTCATTCATTTTGCTGACTTCTTAATTTTAGGCAAATGTATATAAGCACACGATCAAAATGATGACACAGAAATAGGTCGTGGGAATACGACGGGAACTCGAAAGGGAATTGCGTAATTCGGTGACTCGTATGGGATTGCGTCACTTTGCAGCGCAACACAGATTTAGCATAGGAGAGGGGAAGAAGAGTAAAGATTGGGGGACAGTATAAATAGAACTGCTGAACTTAAATAAAACCAGTTAGATGTATCGATCGAGACAGAACGTCATGCTGTCCGACGACGACCCATATACTTTGAGCATTAATTCCTCAGGGAATATATAACACAAGTTTAACAAATGTAATTCACACTAACAATTCAAAGTCAATTCCATACATAATAATGTAACCTATCTAGTGATATTACCGCGCCTTGCCGCTGGTAATGAACGTAGTTTAATAAAGGTATGAAATGTAGGGAGCCTCACGCCACTAAATGCGGAGTTGAACCTAACTGCATTTTATACCTTGTCCTGACAATATTTTCGTACTGACAGGAGAATATTGTAACATGCCTTCCTTTCCGTCGTCGCAAAACATTTGATCAAACATCTTTTCACACTAACAATTCTAAAGTAATGTATCCATAATAATGTAACCTATCTAGTGATATTACCGCGCCTTGCCGCTGGTAATGAACGAAGTTTAATAAAGGTATAAAATGTGGGGAGCCTTACGCCACTAAATGCGGAGTTGAACCTTACTGCATTGTATGCTTTGTACTGACAATATTTTCGTACTGACAGGAGAATATTGTAACATGCCTTTCTTTCCCCATCGCAAACATTTGATATACAATGTGGCTTCATTAATCAAAAACGTAAAATATAGCTTTGAATCGGGAAGTTTTATAATGATAACATATATGATTTCTTAGAGCCGGTTGCAGATTTATTTGTAATTAAATCGTATAATTAAACTTGCTCAGCGCTCCGGTATTCAAGTAATCTCAGAATTATGGATGAATCAAACGAATGTTTGCATGTGCTTAAGTAGTTAGAAAAGTAGAAGTAGAATAGAGCTTTATCATACTAATCTATAATCAATTTTGAATAACAATACCTATTAAAGTTTTTTCGATCACATGGCTGATAATGTTGGTAGACGCGAGTACTAGCAATATCTCCGAATGAGGACACATTGGGTGCTTGAAGTACAGGAATCACTTGAAGTACTTTAATGTGAAGTTATGTAATTCGTTCCTATCCACAAGGTGGCCTTGAAATACATTGGTAGGCACCGTGCTAATGAATTTCTATGCAGTGATGACATGTATCAGACATCCTTCTCGGCACAATTTGAAGATTTTGGTGCATGAAGTCGCTAAGTAACACTTTGTAATTCCAACCGTAGTGTTAATAAGTTACTCAGTTTTCAAAATAAAATAAATCACTCAAATTCAAAGAATATAATAAATTTTCAATAATTATTAAACAAATCTATTTCAAATTTTAAATAAATATAATTAAATAAATAACGTCCAATTTGAGTAACAAAACCGTCTTTTATTTACCTGTCGCTTGCATAACCTTTTAATATGAATAAATCATATAAAATCCATATATCTGTGTTTTACTTGCTAACACAAATTACTAATAGACACATTAGCCATAAAACGAACCAAAATGAGTTGTCACGATTTTAATTTATTAATCAAACATAACGTAGAGTACTACCACTAAATCACGAGCCAAATCAATATTACAAATTACGAGAATTTGTAAATCACAAGCCAAATCAATTACTTGAATTATAAGAATTCATGTAATATGCTGTTAAAGAAATTAAATGCATCCAATTGCATTTAAGGATGAATTGCAGTTAAATAAATGCAATGAATTATAAATATTACAAATTATGAGAATTTGTACAACACCTGGGTTCGAACCGTTACATACTTTGATCATATTCATTGATCAATTCCGCTACCAATGTTTTTTTATTTAATTCAACATGATTCTCTAAGGGATTAGTGATTGTGCATAAGGCTCAGATCTTTTTTACACGTGCAGTACATTCGGATACTTCGAGTTTATCTATCTTTATATACGGTATTATTATATCCTCGTAAAAAAAATCCTTGTCACACAGTTGAATCAGTTATCTTCATGTAAAATATTTTCAACTTTCTGTCACTTCCAGTTCTACTGGAAGTTGCAACTACTTTCTTATTTGAAATGGAACACCCCATATATTATTATATATTTGAATGCTCCTCGCTAAAATTGGAACATATTTTATAAAAACGTGTGTACACTTACCTTTTTTTTAGTTTTTAAGAAAATTATATTTCTAAAATTTTGACCTGTCAATGGTACCCTGAAATCTGTCTATAACTTATCTTAGGAATAAGATAAAATTATGAGTTATATTTATAATTGTATCTAGATGATGTCTCTCTGAGTAAAATAATTGGAAGCTGTCATTTTTGATAATAAGTGTTCATAAAATGTCAATATCTAATGGCTCTCTTGAATATCTCGTAATTCATTTTTTTTTAATGGAACGACCCATTTTTTATCGCATAGCACGATTGGGAGAAATATTTACTACAAAAATGTATAATACAATCATACTCCTAAAGCAAGTATGTTTTGAATTATTTCAAACATTACTTTTTCGTCGCATTTCTGCAGGGTATAATTTCGCATGTCACAAGTGCACATTAGTATGCATGTGATATGCTTTTGTTTTGTAATGCAAACTGCCATATAATAAAACCATTTAGAATAAAGTGTTATAGAAATCAAAATCAACAAAATGAATCATTACACAAATCAACAAATTATCAATTTATTCTTTATACATACACAACTGCGATAGAATTGTTGCTCGAACATGTAGAGTATGTTTGAGTATGAAACTTATCCACATTTGCCGACAAACCTACTCCTGAAACAAGTTTGTAACGCTCCGATATTATTTTTAATATAATTATTTTATAATTCGTCATTTTTATAGTGAAATTACTATATAATTTCTTGATTATTTTGGCTCGTGATTTATTATATAATTTTTTTATTATTTTTGGCTCGTGATTTGTGATCGTATTTAGTACTTACACATCGTGACGTTTGATTTAACTACTGTGATTACTCTCAAGGTACTCTGCTATTGGTAATGTGTTAATTAACGTACACAAATAATGGATTAATACAAGAAAGCACAGATTTATGGATTTGTTTGTTTATTTAATAATAGACACGCTGAAATTGTAACACACCGGGAAATAAAACACAGGTTGACGATGATGTAATAGTTATTTAAGCATTAAGAGAGGTAAGTGTCTGTTACCAGTCGAGGTCGAGTTTGCGCCCGAGCGATAGCGAGGGCTAGCAATAAAGACCGAGACTGGTCAATACTTACCTCTCGAATTGCTTATAACTATTTTTCCACTCTTGAAGTTGGTTTAATTGTTTGTGTTTGATTAATTTATTTTCGAAACATGAACAATATGTCAGTACGGCTTTGGTTGCTAAGACTATTTTTCAAACAAAGTGTAAATGTCAGAAATTGCATTCGTTCAGTTGTAAAATGAATTCCAATGAAAATAAACAATAAATGGCAATTGAAGAAGCTGCAGATGCTGCCTGTTCCTTCCTACTGCCGGAGAAGTCGAAGGTGTGTTATCAAAAGTGTTTTAAAGACTGGTGCCAGAGAAAGAACGCTATTGAAATTATTTTACTTACTTCCCTGAGGGAAGTAAGTGATTACTTACTTCCCGTTGCTTATAGTAACCAAAGCTTTATCGGTAAGTGGGACTTACTTCCACTAAATCAATGTTATAACAGTGTACTTACCATGCAGGGAGTGGAAAAATTAATTTATATAATTGTAACATACAGGGAAATAAAACACAGGTCGACGATTATGACATGAATTGATTTATTTTCTAGATTTCGTTAACCTTATAATGAATTTGTGAATTCTCTTATTTATTCAATTGATAGTTTAAAAATGGTTATTACTACGAAGTTTGTTTACGAGAGTTTGTTATACATGCACGTGCTTCTCTAGTTTCTTAGACCATTTATTACCATGCTCTTTCACTCCATTTAACTACGAGAAAGTGATATGATCAAAAATAGAACTATTTAAAGATGTTGAAATATCCCTAATAATTCATGAATGATTACTAAAGGTATCTCGCGATCTTCCCGAATTTCATGGTTGTGTCGGTGTCCACACAATAACGTAATTATTGGAGCCCCATTGTCTACGTTGATTGAGGTAAAATAGTAATTCGACCCACGACCACAGCAAGCACCAATGTCACAAGTAGTCATCACCGTCAGACATGTTACAAGTTGTGTCAAATAACAGTTCTGCTACCATGTTTATGCAACGTTATAATATATTATTATTAAGAACATTGGAGGTTATTAATAACTTCTCTTGTGATTATACCAAGCTTCATTCTCTCGTTTATCATTTTCTCTGTTTATACGGGATTTTAATAATTCCACGTATTTCTTGTTTACGATATTTAACAACAAATTGTCATTATGTCTTCAAATTATTGAGATTTAATTCAGTCTATTTTATTTGTTCGATTCTAAATTACTCTGCCCAATAATATGTACGTTATGTGCTTGTTGTATGATTTGAAATAAAGAAACCAGTATTTGTATACATTATATTTTTAAATTATTAAGATTTAATCCAACTTATTTATTTATACAATTATAAATCACTTTGCCCAATAATATGCACGTTATGTGCTCATTTATGATTTGAAATGAAAAAGCCATCATTTTTATGAATTATTTTGATTTGAATATGATGATGTATGTCGGAGGGTAACACTGAATGCCTTGATTAGTTGTTATAGTTATGGTGAATACAGCCACGTTAATTTGCGATCGCGGGCGCGATATATAATGAGTTTATATGTTTAAATATTTATGATGCTGACAACGATTTGATTCTAGTGGAGGAGGTGATTCCACAATAACAGGTGTGTGGACGAAGTGCGCGGGTGGGCGTCAATTACACCTGAGATTGCTTCCTCTAATGATTCGTAAACACGAATAGCGGTCGAGCCGCCTTTGTTTACTGATAGGAATAGGTAATCGATATTTGGTATTTATAGGTACCTTAGAGTTGATTGAAAGGAATAAGCACTCCCGTGAATTTATAATGAGACTGGTTTAACAACTTTATATTATCGTTAATAATAAAAAAAATATATTACTCTGTACCTAGAATAGTACGGTTTTCGAATTATTCAAATTTTTATTCTACTTTGCGTTTTTACAACGTTATATGCAATCGTTAATTTAATTATAAACCGATGTGAATTTATATACTCAAACCGCGAACGTCTTGTGCGTTGCCCGTGGCCGACGCGACTTTCTTACTGATCTCGCTCGTGTGTGGCTTTCGCTTAAATAGGTTTTTTCAATTTCAAATCTCCCCTCCCCTCACATATCTACTGCTAAATATTCGCCCCATCTCTTAGTTATCATGGTGATTATTAATCTTGAGTGTGCGTGTGATATTGATGCGTTTTTAGCGCAGAGTTTTACACTTAACTTGAAGAGTTGCCATTCGAGGTGATTTTCACGTGCCTGGCACTTGCTTGATTCTAAGGGGTGCTGATACCCAAATGTTTATGTGACACCACGACATGGAATCTTCCAGACACGTACATATGCAGGCCTCGGGTCTTGAGATATTAGGCGACGCTCTGGCGCGAGTCGCGATGGCTATTTCTCACATTTCACCCTGGGATTATTTGTAATTGAATCAGTTTAATAATTTTGTTGTATTCATGATTTTTAAAATATAAATCACTTTATTGCGTAAATGTGTATTATACTGGGCGTATATTTGGGCCCATTACAAGTTTATTTTTAAATTACAATAATTGTTCGAAATATTGACCATTAACATTCAAGCACTGCTGCTGACGATAGGCGACGTCGTTTGTTATTGCTCGTCGTATTTCTGCGGGGTGTAATTCGGCGAATGCTCCTCTAACACGCGCTTCCAATTATTTACGTGTATTCACATCGGTTGCGTTAACTTAATTTTTGTGCATAATTATTATATGTCCCTAAAGATGAAAATCAAGAGGAATAATATCAGGAGACCTTGCACGCCAGTTCCATGGTCCTAACCTCCTGATCCGTCGATCCTTTTACGAAGTTCCGTGACTATTGCCTTCTCGAACACTTTGGAGAACATACTGAGCAAAGTGATTGGTCTGAAGTTTGCAATTATGTTTTTATCCCATTATTTAAGAGTGGAATAATTTTACCAATCTTAAGTATTGACGGAAATTCCGTATCGATGATGGCGCATTTCAATATTTTGTAAAATTTCTTTACTTTTGCAACAACTTCCGAGATATTCTTGCAAAAATATTGTGATGGGAGAAAAACCAGCATGTACGGTACGTAAGTAGTTCATCTACTTGCTGTCTCTCCGACTTGCTGTCCTCGACTGGTGGCTCGGACCATCATTCACCACATGGGCCGACAATATCACTTCCAGTAGTAACCATACAATTTACTATTACGTAGGCATTAGTAGTGCGTCAATTTCAAGGGTAATTACGGGCTTTCACGTTACTGTACTTTGCGAAGAAATTTAAATGTTGCACGAAATAAAGCGAAGGTCGATTGGGTAAGGGTCCTATTGGAAAGTGATATTCCACATTTTAAGGCTCCCGAGGGTTTATTTGGGCCACTGCTCAACTAGCCCAATTATTACCCAGGATCGGAGGGGTGAACGCAAAAACTATAGTGCTAACTCTGTGATTATGTACTCCGATGTTTTACTCACATTACGACCTGCATGGGGTGACTTGTTTCCTCGATGTAATTCGATAAGGTTGCTTCCTCTGCTTTGATTTTAATTGCAAAGTTTCTGGCTTCCTTTATTGTTGAAATGCACAGCTTGCAGAAGCGACTGCTATTATTTAGTTACTGCTGTAGTACATTAAGTTAAAATAATAAGATTATTTCGAGTACAGCATAAATCAATTATCTTGTTAAATGTGCAACAATAAGGGAACAGAAAAGCACCCTCTCTTACATCTTAGGCTAATATTCATCTAAATTAAAGATACCTAGATAGGTCTGGAAGAGCATAGACTTAAACTTGTACGTATATTAATTAAATAAAGCATGAAACCGGCCAATAATTATCAAACTGTGGGTCGCAAGTCACGGCATGTATTAGCATATCTGAAACAAAGGTGCAAAATAACTAATATTTATCTTTATATCTTAATATCTTAATATATTTAAAACAAGTATTACTATGTTGTTTATTTACATTATATTCTTAAATTAAATTTATTTGTCAATTTATGGAAAATATTTCGTTTTCCAATTTCTTGTCAAAACAGTAGTTTTGACAGTAGTTGCTAAACTTCGTACTTTTCGTAACTAGTTAGGTTAGAACAGTAACACTGTTTGCAACTGGTGATAAATATTAATTTCAACACTGAATGTTGGTAGAATTACTGATGAAAGTGCAAGGTGTGTAGCATACTTGATATCGCTAGGGAGATTATCCAAGTCTGAATTCGATATTTTACTTTACGTGTACCAAGCATTTCCTAAAAACTCAGCCCTCGCTCTTTAAAACAATTCGAAAATTAATGTACCTGACATGTACAATAAAGCGTGGAAAGAACTAAACGCTATCATAATGACAGAAGGGCGTGTGTAACATTTTTTGCATTTTTTAACTGTTCACATAAAAATATTCTTGTTAACTCTACTTTATAATATGATAGAATATCGTATGCATTATTTGAAACATAATCCAGTGTGAACCAATATTTTAATAAGTATGATCTGATACATATCTCACGATAACATACAGGGTGATCGATATTTGCTCCATTTGTTCATTTCTTTAAATCTTTAAATCCGAAATATTAGAGTAACTATTTCGTATAGGTATAGGAAACCCAATTTCAAATGAAATCTTATTTTATAGACTTCCATACTATATTTCCATACCTATTTCCATACCTATTTTGGGTTAAAATGAGATAATATTATTTTCTTCGTCGTCATCATTTCAACTCCCACTACAAGAAAATGTTCGAAATGTATTAACAAGCCTTTTTCTGAATAAAAACATTAGAAACCATACTGTGATATAAATAATTGTATTCATATTAGGAAATGCTATCAAATACAGGATGTACATTTTTTACGGGCCATATAAAAAAAATAATGTTGATTATTGTTTCTTCAAAACAAAGCGTTGTACTGAAAATGTGGGTTTACGGTTTCCGAGTTTCCCATGCTGCTGATCCTTATCTTGGACACCCTGTATTGGGTGTTTTATTAAATATATATATATATACAGGGTGTATCAGCCAAATGGAATAAATTCAATAATAAATAAATGGGGCCGTGTTCGAAAAAACGCACGCTCGGACACGTCGATTGTTATTTTTAGTTGCGCATTGTTTTCAACAAAAA
Source organism: Othius punctulatus (assembly GCA_951805005.1). Lineage (NCBI taxonomy): Eukaryota > Metazoa > Arthropoda > Insecta > Coleoptera > Staphylinidae > Othius > Othius punctulatus. The sequence goes on along the minus strand of OX638145.1, from coordinate 57,491,741 downwards.
CTTTTTGTACAGGGTGTGTCATGTGTCCGTGGCCAATACCAAATTTCTTATTTTAAATGCAACACCTGGTATATTATTCAATTCTTCAGAAAATTCTAGACATATTTCATGTACAATATCCTATACCTATCTTCAACTGTTTCGGAAATATTAAGTGTTTTCAGATTTATTGCAAAACTTAACATTAAAAAAAGAAAATTATTTGATTATGAAATAATTATTATTATTTATTAGGAATTGTTGGAGAACATATCATAGGTCCCTTTTTCATTGATGGCAATTTAAATGGTGATAATTATTTAGCACTACTCCAAAATAATGTTGTGCCAAGTTTGACAAACTTATATCCTGATCCAGCAAACCCACAAGTTCCAGCGAATATGATATGGTTTCAGCAAGATGGAGCACCGCCCCATTACCAAATCAATGTCCGGAACTACCTCAACCGAATATTTCCAAATCAGTGGATAGGAAGGCGAGGATCGATGGAATGGCCAGCACGATCCCCTGATCTGACGTCATTAGACTTCTTCTTATGGGGATATGTCAAAAGTATTGTATACAAAACTAAACCCCTCGACTTAGCTGACTTAAGAAGACGAATAATGCTTGCGATTAGATCGGTCACGCCTGAGATGTTGAGTAACGTTAGAAGAAATTTCTATTTAAGATTAGGATGTTGCCAAGACGTTCACGGCGAGCATTTTGAACATCTCCTCCATTGAAATTTATTGTTTTATTTTTGTTTTTTTACATTATCAAGAAATAAACAGTATTACTTATTAGTTTTTGAGTGTGTTGTAATGAATTTCTGTAATCAAATAATTTTCTTTTTTTAATGTTAATTTTTGCAATAAATCTGAAAATACTTAATATTTCCCAAACAGTTGAAGATAGGTATAGGATATTGTACATGAAATATGTCTAGAATTTTCTGAAGAATCCAAAAATTGAATAATATACCAGGTGTTGCATTTAAAATAAGAAAGTTGGTATTGGCCACGGTCACATGACACACCCTGTATAAAAAGTTTCTGTTGAAAAAAATGCGCAACTAAAAATAACAATCGACGTGTCCGAGCGTTTTTTCGGACACGCCCCCATTTATTTATTATCGAATTTATTCCATTTGGCTGATACACAGTGTATACATATATATATATATATATATATATATATATATATATATATATATATATATATATATATATATATATATATATATATATATATGTTTAGTCTGTAACTTTTAGATGAACTGCCCTGTATAAATTTTAAAATATTTATGAAATGCAACTTATTATTGTCCACAACATCTGTATCAAACATGATTTGATATTTTGAATAATAACCCCGTAGTTGACCATTCCCAGAGCGTTAAGTCTATTCAAAAGGCAAACAAGAGTTAGAAATAAACTTAGCTTAAATAGCCTATGGGAAAAAGTCTTACAAAAAAATTAATCTTAAACCAAATATAAATAAAACAAAAGTAATCGAAATAGGGAAGCAGGGCCTGAGCGCCCCGGCAAAACCAAGAGGTACAGACATAGAACAAGTGGGAACTAAATATCAGGGATAATTCATAAACACAGATGATATAATGCCAAAATAAATGATCGATTAGAGAACGTAATAAAACTGCACAACGCACTAAACTACACATTATTCAAAAACATGAAATAACAAAGGAAATAAAAATAACAGTATACAACACAAGTGTTCAAACCTGATTCTGTTGTAAAGGTGATAAAGTTGGATACTAACTGTAGGATGCAACATATTTCCTACTAAAATAACGACTACAGTATATATAATTACTTATTTGTAATCTTTTATACAAAATAAAATTGTCCTTTCAAGTATTTCACCTCTGTTCACATTAATTCGCACACTACTGTAAGCTTTAAATAAGAAAACTTCGTTGTAAGTTAATGCTACACGCAGTGTCTATATAAGTTAAAGTAAAGCCATCATGCAGAGTCTATGTAAGCTTTAAATAAGAAAACTCCATTGTAAATTAATGCTACACGCAGTGTCTGTGTAAGCTAAAGTAAAGGCATCATGCAGAGTCTATTTAAGCTTTAAATAACAAAACTCCGTTGTAAATTAATGCTACACGCAGTGTCTGTGTAAGCTAAAGTTTGGCCATGATGCAGTGTCTGTGTCAGATCAAAATTGGGAATTTAAGAAAAACTACGTTATTAAATAAATATGTCATGTGACACTGAACGACTGAATGTTGAATTTTGCATGTGCTAGGATACGATGCTTGTCATGGTTTTTCTTCCTTTACATTCCTTCCTTTACAGTTGCAAGAGTTTGAAAAATTACATGGAATCTCTTTATAATTTGTTTATCCAATCCTGTTATAGCAGATACCGTTAAGGACTCTTTGAAAAATGTCCTCGCCGTATTTCCGTCATTGGAGCTCCCGTAACTTTGTTTAAGATAGTCGACAATAAGTCCCAGTTTCTCTCGTAATTCTTTCTGAATGCACGCCTTTCGTTGAGCTACAATCTTCTTTTCACCGGTTGAACGAACTTGCCATTTTTAACACTTAGCTTGTACGCCAAATGAAGCAAATATTCAAACATGTGGATTCACGAATGTAGAGTTGAGAGTCCAAATCGTAGGTTCTCATCTTTAATTGTAAAACTTTATCAATGTTGTTAAAGTCTTTGGACTTAGCTTCGCATAAATAACATCATAGTATTGATTTGGTTGATGACACCGAATTGAAAACCTTCCCATCTATCATGATAAATAGCATGGTATATTTCGCTATGACCTCTGTGTCATTTATGACAGTGGTCAAAGGCTAAAGTGCAGCAATTTCATCTTCAATATTTTTTATAAGATTCACTGTTGATTCAACCGTTTCTCAATTTTAATCGGTCGGCAAAATCGCGGTGATGAAGGCCTTGGATTTTTCCACAAAACTATTTTGTCGTTGGACTTTCCTTCTTCACAAGATGTAAGTTGCAGCGGCATCAATGACGTGAAAACTATATTTGCATCAGAAAAGTTACTGTCGGTAAATGCTTGTTTATATTCACTCTGTCCTGAAGTGCCGTCACATCCCCATTTACAAATTGACTCCAAATTTGTTAATGTGTTTTCCGGTAAGGTTGATGTAACTTCCGCCTGAAGTAATAAGAGTCGGCTACACGTGTGATCCAGTAAACTTTGCACATTAACTTTTGCACAAGTTTCCGAAATGGAAATAGCTGATCGAGATGGGTAACAGTGTTTTTTTTCTTCTCGTACTGCTTCATATGTAGAGTACGCTTTGCAGTTATGAGCCTGTCCACCTGATCTCACGATATTATATTGCCGTCTTGTCAATTTTGCTTCCACTATAACTGAAAGTGCTTCGCTGAGTGACATCGTAGTTTTGCTATTTTTTGAATATACTTCCAAATATTTAGAAGCTCTCGTGGGACTCGTTGTTATGGCTTTCATAACGTTAGCTGCAATGCATTGTCCAGACGATCTGAAGCTCATTTAGGCTGCATATGTTAATTCCGTAAGGCCCGTTGTTTCTCGAAGTACCGATGTCTTTTTTCTCTTCAAAGTTTCACTGCACTCGTTGAGCAAAGGTCGGCCTTTTCTTTATATTTCAGTATTAGCAGTTATCGGTATAGATTGTACTGCTGAACCACTTTTGGTGCTTTTGTTGATCAAGTTTCAGATTTCTCCAACAATCAATCCAGTATTTATGCAGCATTGAAAATAGCAGCGATAAATTCTTTCTTGCGTTTGAACGAATGGTAACCGATTTCTTCATCCTTTCTGAAATTTTAGTTTCCAGATATTCGACTCGGCATTGAAAATCATTGCTTACACAAACTCTAAGCATCTTGAAAATTTCCAGCCTCGTTACCGTGGCTACTTCATCTCCAGAATCTTTAAATAAATTTATATTGAGTAATTTAGTTATATTAGCCCGGGTAATTACAATTATTCATTAAATGATAATTATTTGATTTGATTAAAATACGCATTTTATCATAATGATAAAAGCAAGTTTTATTTTATATATTAAACTCTGTTGCTAGTGTCATACGAGCTCATAGCACGTTCTGCGGCGACCGTAAATGAACGGTATATTATCGGAGCGCGATTCTAGAAAATGATCGCAAAACAAAGCTAGCAAAAACTAGCAAGAGATTTTTTAAATTTGAATGGATAAAGATTTAAAGTAAAAGCTTGCATGAAAAATTCCGTCGTGTCTCGCAAAGCCCACAATTTTCAGCACACATGAACAAAAAATGCTTCAAAAATTATACACTAGTTTAAGTCATTACAAATGCGTGCTGTTCTAAGGCGTGGATCAACACTAACCTATATTAATTATATCTGATGATTGTACATACCTCCAGGAAGAGTATCCATTTCACAAATCACGAATGCAAGAATCACAACAGAAGTTGTGCACTTTTTAAAACTGCGTTTGTTAACGGCAGAGTTTGTTGTGATGCTTCTGGCTAGCACAGGGCGTAACTTTCAACTGAATAAGTGGCAAATGTCATCCATATACGTTTATGTCACTTATACCACAGATTATACCGCGCGTTTTTTTAATCTCTGAACATAGGCTATGTTCAGTTTTAAAACGACAGTATCAATTGCAACCAATTATGCAACCAAAATTACATGGACGTGCAACCTGATCATTTGAAATATCTAAACTATTGACAGAAAATGTATTCAATGCAAGAAAGTGTTTAAATAGGGCACTTTCACAAATGAGTTACTATTTCGGGATTAACAGTGAATGATTCCTATTTGAACAGGAATGATGGGATTGGTGTCTCAGGATATTTTTTAAAATTTTAACGTATATTTACGTAACGTATAAAACGTCAAAACTGTTGACGGAAAATGTATTCATCGCAAGAAAGTATTTAAATTTTCTTCATCAGTATCTTCTTCAGCATAACATAACACGTTTAATTTCATTTCTTCAGTCAAAACGTGGCATCTCCTAGTTATTTTATGATGACTACCGGAGATGCATCGTCTACTTTTAAATTTAGCGATTATATTACAAATTGTTCCGATTGATGGTATTGGGCTCTCAGGATAATGCACAGAAAATAAATCGCGCACACTCGGTGTACTAATGCCACATTGTTACCAGTGCTCTGTATTTGTGCACTGGTACAGATGCACTGCCCAGATTGTGTCTTTTCTTGCGTTAAATACATTTTCTGTCTACAGTTTTGACGTTTTATTAAATGGGTTATAAATTTGTAATTTTTTTTAAATAATTGAGTTACCCACGCTAGTAAATTTGGTTGCAATTCATTGAATATTAGCGTATGATTGATCCTGTCGTTTTAAAAATGAACATATCTTATGTTCAGAGATAAAAAAACGCGCGGTATATATACAGATAGGCCACTCTCTGTAAAAAACATTTGTCGCCTTTACGTCCTCTATGCATGATTGGTCCGTACCATTTTCTTAATAAAAGAATACACGAGATGGCGCCACTATAGCTTAATGTAGCCAAAATCCACGAGATGGCGCTATATCGTTAAAAAGAGCGGGATTTATATATATATATAAATTTATATATATATACAGGGTGTAACAGAAATGCGTGTGTTAATTTTAAACATTGGTAGAACTCGTTAAATAAAACATTTTTTCTACATGTTTTTTTTTTTAAAAACCAACGTTAAACTGATTAAAATATGTTCTAGTTTATCTACTAAAACGTGTACCCGCCTATGGTTAAAGGTGTGCAGCGATAAAATCTTTTGTTGTGATGGCAACGGTGTCTTAAAGGAACATCATTGCCTGTTAGGCAAAACACGTTCAGGATATTGTGCACTGTACAATCTACGGGCTTCTGCGGCATTTCCAAAGGCTCGGCCATATACCAACACAATATCGGTTAATTCTTGATGAAAATGAAAATTTGGCATTTTGAAATAAACTTCACTTGACAATTATAGTGACAGTACCTGAGAACGGCTCGTTCAGTCAAAATTAGGGGGCAAAAAAATGTAAAATAAACCTGCAAATTTTGAAAAAGAACATATAGAAAAAATGTTTTATATAACGAGTTCTACCAATGTTTAAAATTAACACACGTATTTCTGTTACACCCTGTATATATATATATATATATATATATATATATATATATATATAAAATACGTATCACGGGCTGAAACGTAGGTTTTAAAAAAAGGAACTATTATTTTAAAACTTAGAATTTAATATGTTGTTAGTACGGAATACGAATATAGAGTGTGTCGTGGCAAGGCCGACCTGTTAGTAATATAACTTTATTATAAATCAACAATAAAAGATAATATATAATGCGTGGGATGAGCTCATATGCATCCGTCTTAAATCATACTCTTTATATAATAATAAAGAAGCTGATTGTTTGTGACCGCAGGTAACTCCTCATCCCTCAGATTCTGGCGTCGCCTGGGAGTTGATGATTTGGGTCCGTTGTTGATCCTTGTTGTCGTCTTCTTCTAATTTCTCTTACAGCTATGTAGCTTAAGACTCCGATGATGGCGACGTACAGGAAGGTGGTCCAAATACTCGTGGTGTAGAAGTCTGGGGTTTCCAAATCGAGTAGTAGCTGCTGGATTACTGGAACATTTTCTAAATTAAGTTTGTCTAAATTTATTTTAAACTATGTATAGTTTGATTTATACAGGAGCATGTTGTTGCCGTTGATAACAACAGGGCTCCCGAATGTTGGGCCGTGATGATTAATTTCTTGATTTCTAAAGAAGAGCAGATAGTCTTCTTTCTTGATTAGGTAGATTCCAGTAAGTTTTTTCACTTCAGTTTCGTCCTTGCTGCGGAATTTGAGTTCTTCTGGAGTTTGGAATACGGCCAGATATTGATTTATTATCGGTATTATCTCAAAATGACTTTTGTCGATTTTGAGATTAGTGTATTGACACTTATCGTAGTTTTTATTTAAAATAATTTGTTTTTCACATTCGGCCTTATAGTTGGTAATCAGGTAACTTGGACACTGATAATATTTTGCACCTCGAGGGCATACATCGTTTAGAGGCCAAATGTCATCATTTGATTTCAATAAATACTTGACCTTCGGTATTATTGTGACAAACTCGGTCGATTGTTTAGAGGGAATTGGATTTAAATAGTACAATTCAAGATTAAGCTCATAATTTATTGGGAGAGACAGGAAATAAATTATTCGCATTGATTCAATCTTGCAATTAACATTAATCATGAATTCGAAATCTCGAATATTATCAGATTTTAATTCAAAGGGTAATTGTTGGTTATAAAAGTATGATATTCTCTTAATTTCAGAGAATAAATCTTTCGAATCAATAATACTGGGGCTCAAGATTTTGGCTCTATAGAACAAAATTGAGTCCTCGATATTTTTGAAGATATTTTGAATAATAGTGTAAAATATGATTAATTGGTTAAACAAATCTTTTGTATAGGAGACGTGTTGGTGATAAACTTCACCTTTCAAAATTGCACTTAATTGCATGATCCTCGACCTTAAGTTCGACTCATTGTGTTCAATACTTTTGATAGTATTATTGAAATTCTTAATAAATTGGGTACTTATACTGTACCTGTATTTTAACTGATTTGCCATGTGGTATTAGTTAGTTTTTAAATGATTTAATATTGCATCAATACGTTCACCGTCTCTGGCATCTAAATTTCCTGTTACAGTTTTTACAATAGTGCCTAGTCCGTCGATTAGGCCTCTTCGGTTTTTATTTCCGGACATACTATGTACGCGGAAATTATTAATTTTATTATCAATCGCTTCGCGAGTGAAATTTAATATTCTATTATAATTATCGAAATCCTTATCAAATTGAGAAATATTCTTAAGCGTTTGTTTTAAAAATTGATATTGGGTATTTAATTTATCATATTCTTGATATAGCGGTTTTAACTCATAATGATGTACGAAGGTATGTTCTGCCTTCTGTAACTTCGCAGGTCCTAAGTAAATTGGTAGTATTCCTGCGTTATTAGTAATATTCTTTATTACAGTAGCCTGCGTCAAGGAGACGAGGGTCGACCTGGAAGAGAATTACTCATTTTATTTTCGCCAATGTAAATGTGGAGATTAATACTTGAATCTTTGAATACGTATTCAATCATAGGTTTTACAATTTCGTAATTTAGTTTGTCTAAACCGCAACCTAGTTTATGTATAGCTAATTGGGTGATGAATTGGGTTTATCGTAATAATTTTGTTTTGTTATTAAATAAATTATGAAACACAGCGATTTGACCTCAGGTTTTTGGGATTTAAGTAATTCTACTCTTCCAAATCTTTCTTTAAATTGCAACGCTATGCCAGCGTTCATATGTAAATCGGTAGAAACACAGTGTGCTAGTGAAAACTCTCTTGGAGCAAGGAACAAGTCGTCTTGTATTTCATTTACATTTTTGATTACTATATTTTCTCTACCATTGCCATTATTCACATAGTTTCGACAATTTTTATAATTGATTTCTTTTATACTGATCTGATCAGTTTTCTGCTTGAATTTTAAGCGTGGTCTTTTATTATTAGACAGGTGGATTTTCTCGACAGTATTATGGTGTCGAGTATTTATCCTCGCAGTTTTTAGTTCTGGATTGATACATTGTAATTCTTCTTTCTTATATTTATTATTCGTCTTAGATTGTTTTTGCCTATTTGCTACAAATATTTCTGTTGGTATATTAGGCAAATTTTCGCGGTTCTCATTTCTTTTATTAATAGTTTTATCTTTATTAAATTGTGTACGCTCATTTATTTTGTTGTACATTAATTTTACTTTGCGTTTATGATTCATAATATAATCATTAATAATTCTGGTATTTTCATTAATATTACCTGGGTCTGGAGTATCCATATGACCAGTGATTACCTCTAATGGCGTAAATTTGGTAGTAGAGTGAATCGAGCTATTGTATCCAAGAATTGCATAATTAACTTTGATTTCTATCGGTTCCTTTTTGTATAGGTCTTGATTATTAAACAGACGGATGTGTTCAATTATTGTGGAATGAACACGTTCAACCATCCCATTTGATTCTTGGTGCTGAGAACTGATAAAATGTAATTTAATTTTATGTAATTCCAATAATTCTTTAGTTATTGAATTTTTAAACTCTGAATGGTTGTATGCAATTATTTGGTTAGGAATACCGTGGTGACTGAAAAATACAATTAGTTTGTTTGCAATTTCTATTGCTTGATACGAACTTCGTTTATAAATTTGAGTATATTTTGAAAATGAATCTATTAGTGTAAGGAATTTGGATCCTTCTAAAGAAATACTATCGATGTGAATTATTTCAAACGGTTTTACCGGTGTTGGAGTTAAATTAAATTTTGGTTTTAATGGATTTATTTCATATTTACTAAGTAAGCAAATTTCACAATTATTGATATATTCTTGAATAGTGCGGCGCATATCAGGCCAGTAAAAACGACGTTTTAGCTTGTTTTCTGTTTCATCGATTCCTCTATGATTAGTTTTACCTTCATGGTAATTTTTTATAATATTAAGGACTTCGTCCTTATCATCAACATCCTTTACCTTTTCGGTACATCTAACAAAAATTATTTGAGAGTTCTTAAAATAAGTTTGTAAGGTTACACAGAATTCCTCATAAATCGGGCTCTCAAAATATAGACAATATTTTACCTTTGGGACTATGAATTGTTTCACGAATTTAATTACATCATTTACGAATGATGATTGAGAGAATTGCACAACTAGTCTCATTTTTTTATTATCGAATAATTTTATCACTTTGGGTTTTCCGGGGGTATAATTTACTTCTGATATAAAAATTTGGTTATCTCCGATATTGACTGATTTTTCTATTACAGGGATTGTGATGATTGGATTTTTAATATTTGAATGTACTGTATGATTATCATTTTCATTATTAATGTTATCATTATCAATTTCGACTGGTTCCCCGGTTTCAACAATTAATGACTCTGTGCATTGTGCATTTTCTCCATTATCAAGCAGACCTTCATCAAATGACCTTAAGTAAAATCTGCTTGCGTCTTTGTTTTCGTCGTGGACGTTTATCTCTAGCCTAGAGAGGAAGTCCCCATTCTTATTTAATACGCCTTGTTTATATACAATTTCAAAATCATATTCTGATAATTTGATTCGCCATCAGGTAAGTTTTGAACTAGGGTCCTTAAGGGACATGAGCCACTGTAGGGGTTTAGGATCCGTTATTATTTTAAATTTTTGCCCGAATAAATATGGTCGAAAATATTTCGTGGCCCAAATAACTGCCAAAAGCTCCTTCTCAATTGTGGAGTAATTTATTTCTGATTTATTAAATGTTCTACTCGCGTATGCAATTGGTAAGTCGCTACCAATAATTCCTTGTGACAAAACAGCTCCGACAGCGAAATTACTCGGGTCTGTAGTTAAATTAAACGGTTTAGTAAAGTCTGGATATTGTAAGAGTGATTCGTTCGTAAGAATATTTTTACATAAATTAAAGCTATTTTTGTAATCCGAATCATTTACATTTATAATTGCATTTTTCTTTAGTCTCTTAGTCATTGGTTTAGTTAATTTAGCGAAATCTTTAATAAATTTTCGGTAATAACCGAGGATACCTAAAAAGCCTTTAATTTGTTTCGTAGTTTTTGGAAGAGGATAATTTTGTATAACTTTAATTTTATCCGGATTCGGTTTTACACCTTCAGGAGTAACAATGTGGCCAAGGTAAGCCACATTTCTCAAAAACTCAGATTTATCGAGTAGAATTTTAAAATTTGACTCTCTTAAACGATCGAACACCTCTCTTAAACGATTAACATGCTCTTGTAAGCTTGTGCTGGAAATTATTATGTCGTCCATATAGACTAGACATTTTTCATTGTGGATTCCTCGCAGGATATTGTCGATGACTCTTTGGAAAGTAGCTGGAGCATTTTTCAGCCCAAATGGCATACGCATGAATTCGTAATGCCCATTTTCAGTATTAAAAGCTGTTTTGGGAATGTCACTTTCTTCAATTTCAATCTGATGGAAGCCAGATACTAAAGCAAGGGTCGTAAAATATTGAGAACGCCCTAATTTATCAAGTAGATCATTAATGTTCGGTAAGGGATAACGGTCACCGATTGTTTTCTCATTTAATTGGCGGTGATCAATTACTACTCGCCATTTTTGCTTACCAGATGCGTCTAATTTTTTGGGAATTACCAATATTGGCGAAGACCATGGACTGTGCGACGGTATTATTATTTTATCGTCAAACATTTTATTTATTTGTTTCCTAACTTCTTCCCTATGAATTTGGGGATAACGATATGATTTACTATACACGGGTAATTCATCCGTGGTTTTAATTTGATGCTTGACCTTATTTGTAAAAGTTAATTTATTATTATCGATATGAAATATGTCGGAATATTCCTTAATTAAATTCATTATAACTTATTTCTCTTCGCTATTCATATGCTCATTGCGAATTTGAGAATTATTAAACTGTACATTATTGTTTTTCAACAGGTTAAGATCGGGATGTGTGGAGCCCAACTGCTGACAATCATATTTATTGATTGGAGCAACCACTAATGGTCTCGTAACCCAAATTTTCAGATCTTCTGTTGACGGATTAATTATTGTACAAATTGCTTTATAATTATTTACCGTAGTAATACATTCTGGTATTTCCAGAGAATCGATTTTTGAATACGGGATTATTACATCACCGTTTTTTTATATTTGCGATATCTATTTCAATAATTTGTTCGAAACTCCCAGGTACAAGTACCTTTTGTACATCCGTAATTTCCTGGGAATTAAAACAATTAATTTCTTCGCGAGCACCGGGCGATACTTTACACTTCTCGTCCGGGTCTCCACGAATTCTACTATAATTAATTTTTATATCGCAGTCAGGTGTATTTATTTCACCTTTAGATAAATTAATATTTACATTTAAATATTTTAAATTATCGATTCCAATTAATACGTCGAAGTTTGAATGAAAGTCGAAAATAAAGCATTTTATATTCGCTTCTTTTGATTTAAATAACCGTTTTAGTGGTACAGTAGTGCTAAACCTTCCATAAGTATTGCCATGTGCGCTGGACACTTGAAAGGGGTCGGTTCTGATATGTTTTCGGAACAATTTGTATCCAATTTTAGGATTTACAAATGACCTGCTACTAGCTGTATCAATTAATATTTTTAAATTATTTAATGGATCGGTTACATACGGGAGACGACTTTCATTATTATTTATACTATTTAATTCTATTCGGGTCGGTCGTTTGACGGACCCTCTAAGGCTAAAAAAGGATGTTTAGGAACATTTGGTTCCGTGCCTGGTTCCTCGTCGATATTATATAATTCCTCCGAAATAAAATTATTTGGCCGACCTTGGTAACCTCTATTTTGATTAGGTAAATTTAAATTTTGTGTAGACACCGACATAGGTGTGGGTATATATTGGGGTGTCGGTCTAGGTTGACTGGGGCCGACCCTCTGATTAACAAAGCTTGGTTTTGGAATATTATGATTACCATTAGGAGGTCGTGTAAAATTATTAAATTTAAGAACATTATATTTATTTCGGGGAAAATTATTATTTACATTATTATTAGGAACTCTTACGGGATAATTACTTCTAAAGTTGTTGGGGAAACGTGGACTTACTTTATTAAAATTGGATTTATTCACAGTAATATCTAACTGAAACTCGTTAGTTAAAATATTCAAAGCAGCATTTAAATTAAGTGGATTCCTTGCACGAATTTGTGCACCAATTTGTTCTTTTAAACCACGGAGGAAGACGCACAATGCATTTTCATGAAAAAAGTTCATTAGATATTGTTGTTCTTGTTGAGTTGCGATATGAGCCCTTACATATGATACTTGCAAATTCAGCAAGTGTTGAACTTTATTATAAAATTCGAATGGGGTTTCAGTGAAATTTTGTTTTAAATTAGTTATTTCAAAATTTAGACTATAATGATCTTTTTTATCGCCATACGCATTCAACAAGGCTGTTTTCAATTCTTGCTAGAAGGTGATCCTGTTTGATGAAATATTAACTGCCGCTTCTCCTTTAATTTTCGACAGAATGGTCGACATTAAATACTCATTTAGAAAGTCCGTGGGATCTGCTGTGTTATAAAATTTGTTTACCAATTTTTCGCTGATTTCAACGAAACGCGACAGAAATTCTGTCTCGCCGTAGAAATCGGGAATCATAGCCAAATGCTCTGATTTCAATGCCATGTTTCATATGGGATTTTGTGGACGATTTATTGGGGAACGGGAACGATCTCGATGATCAGATAAGGGAATTGATAACTCCAATTCGATGTCCGAATTTGTCTCAACAATGTCTCGTGCATTCATTAGTCGAACGACGAAAACGAATATTAAATGGACAATTGAATTTAGGCACTCGAAACAATGTATGTACTCACAGTGCAAATATTCCGTCCATCCGGCGCCGTGAAGGTTGAATCTGCAAAGCTGGACGTGGGCGGTGTTTCAATGTTTGGAATCCTGCCTTGGTCCTCGATGCTTGTAGATTCGATGCGAAGCTGTGGTGTCTCGAAGTTCGGAGTCCTGTAGTCTTCGCTCGTTCTATCCCAATTAATTCGTAAACGAAAAATTTAACAAATTTGATATTCGCTCAATTGTTAAATTTTGGGAAATCCGTTGCCGACTGCGCCAAATACGTATCACGGGCCGAAACGTAACTTTAAAAAAAAGGAACTTTTATTTTAAAACTTAGAATTTAATATGTTGTTAATACGGAATACGAATATAGAGTGTGTCGTGGCAAGGCCAACCTGTTAGTAATATAACTTTATTATAAATGAACAATAAAAGATAATATATAATGCGTGGGATGCGCTCATATGCATCCATCTTAAATAATACTCTTTATACGAGGTTTGTCCGGAAAATACGTATAAAAGTGGAATAATAACTTTATTTTACAATTATTCAGGTATTTCAATATGGTCTTCTTCAAAGTACTCCCCCTGAGACAAGATGCACTTCTGCCAACGCTTTTTCCACTGTTGATAAGATCGCTGAAAGTCTTCAGTTGTGAGGCTCTTCAGTTGCCGTGTCGTTGCTGCCTTGATGGCTTCCACATCCCCCAAGTGCCGCCCCCGAAGCATCATTTTGCATTTTGGGAATAGGAAGAAGTCGCAAGGTGCTAAATCGGGTGAATAAGGCGGGTGTTCTGTCACGGTGATTGAGCTTCGGGCCAAAAAGTCACGCACAACGAGAGACGTGTAAGCATTTTCGCGCACAATTTTTCCATTTCAAGTTTTTCAGTCAGAATTTCGTGGACGATTGTTTTGGGGATTGACAGATCCTCAGCTATCATTCTAATTGTCAATCGACGGTCTTTAAGAACACAAACCCGAATTCGTTCAACATTTCCATCAGAACTCGATGTGGAGGGGCGTCCTGAGCGAAGGTCATCTTTGGCGTCTTCTCGGCCTTGTCGGAACCTTTTTAACCACTTATTGACGGTAGGTTCCTGCAGAGAATTGTCTCCGTAAACTTGTTTCAAACATTCAAAAATCTCACGGCCATTCTTGCCTGGCTTTGCAAGAAACTTGATGTTTATGCGCTGTTTCTCAATCAGAGAGAGTTCCATGCCGACAGCAGGTAAAAAAGGGTTACTTTTAAAGGGCAGATTTAAACTCCTCTTACTCGCAGAGCGCTTTGTCTCAAACTGAGCGTTGAGGGGATTGCATAGCGAGGGGGGACCACCTGGCCGCCCCTCCACAACGCCTAGACACGTCGCCGTGAATTTTTTATACGTATTTTCCGGACAAACCTCGTATAATAATAAAGAAGCTGATTGTTTGTGACCGCAGGTAACACAAATAACTTACTATAATCTTGAATTTATGTAATAAATAAAAATCTTTATAAATAAATTTTCCAATTCTTTTAAATTTTAAATTATAGTTAGTTATTTGTGTTATATAGTCTAATCATCCTGAAGAACCTTTCAATCGTAGTGCGAAACGTCGATGATAATTGATTTAAAAACACTATAAAATAAATCTATAGCTAACAATACAACTTATTATTGTAGTTTAGCACGGCGAGCCTAGCTGGCCCATGGCTTGTTTGGTTATTTCCTTCCATATCCTCTTATTCAGCGCTTTCTGTTCCCATCCTATGATGTTTAGTTTCTTCAAATCTTTCGACACGTCCTCCTTCCATCTGGTTCTTAGTCTTCCCTTCCCCCGCTGTCCTCCTATTGTGCTGTTCAATACCATCCTGGGAATTCTCATTTCCTCCATTCTATGCACGTGACCCAACCACCGTAACCTTTGGACTTGGATTACCCCAATTATATTTGTTTCGTTAAACAGTTCCCTCATTTCACTATTAGTTCTCCTTAGCCACATATCTCCTACTTTTTTTCCTCCAAAAATCTTTCTCAGTACCTTTCTTTCCCGGATTTCCAACCTTGTCTGATCCCTCTTATTTAGGATCCATGTTTCGCAGGAATACGTTACAGTAGGTCTTATTACCGTTTTGTATAGCTTCACTTTCGCGTTCCTGGAGATGTTCTTATTTCTCATCTGTCTGTTCAGCCCCCCCAAACACCTGTTCCCTGACATTATCCTTGCATCGATCTCCTTATCGATGCTAGGCTCTCTTGTAAATAGTGTGCCTAGATATATGTATCTGTCCACTTCGTCAAATTTTAGTTCTTCGTTATTTGGTTTTATTGTTACATAGTTTCCTTTTTTGAATTCCTTACTAGTCCACTCCATATACTTTGATTTGTCCTGATTCATTATTAATCCCATTTTTCTTGCCGTTTCTTCCAGCTTACTAGTTGTATTCATTACTTCTTCCTTGCTTCTCGCTAGTATCACCACATCGTCCGCAAATGCTATAAGTTGGTGTCTTTTTCGATATACCAGGCCACTTCTGTTGACGTTGGCCTCCCTCATTGCTTTTTCTAGTACAACACTAAACAGAATGGACGATAACGGATCTCCTTGTCTTAGTCCTTGTTTGATTATGAACTTTTCCGTTGTATTATTATTTATTTTTACCATACTTTCCGTTTCTTGTAGTGTCATTTCTACCATACTTATTAATTTACTGCTGGCTCCAATCTTTTGCAGAGCTGTGTAAATCGCTACCCGTTTTACTCTGTCATATGCTTGCTTAAAATCTATGAACATCATCATTGTTGATTTTTTAAACTCGAAACTTTCAGCTTGGATTTCTCTCATTGTAAATATTGCATCAGTAGTACTCCTTCCCCGTCTAAAGCCACATTGATACAATACAACTTAGCTCATTAAATTGATTGACAAAACTTTCCTGCTATACAATAATTACATAAACAAAAAGTAGTTATCTCAAGAAAAACACGAGTATATGCATATATAAAGAAATCACTAAATATAATAATAAATGTTTACAATAATAGTATGATACACATTTAAAATAGTGTGAATAAACAATAAAAAACGTAAAGAAAAACAATACATTTCTTTACTTATCATATATAATGTGCTCCCGTGCAAACAATGTCTTCAAGATAGTGCTGCAGTCGCTTCGATGGCAGTAGATTTAAGTGGGTGAAATGTTAGTTCACATATTTTCCTGGGCTATTATTTGAATTGTAGCATTGTATAACATTATTGTAATTTACATGACACTATTATATGCGTATATATAAACAAATCACAAAATATATTCTTAAATGTTAATAATTTACATTTAAAATCGTGTGAATATAAACATTAAAAATTGTAAATAAAAACATATACTTTTCTTTACTTATAATACAAATAACTATACAAAGTGCCACATACAATTATTAATAAAATTATGCGCTTGTCAATCCATATGCAAATTGAAGGAAGCTATATCCTACAAAACTAAATACTAAAAAAATTCTTTACAAAAAACTCCAAATCTATAATAATGCCCGTACAGATAACCAAATGCAGAAATTTAACGAGGAACTAATGTATGACAGTTTTTGATATTGCAATGCCTAAATGTCGTGATCTGGTGTTTTGATGTTTAACTAATGCTGTTTTTTTCACAGGATCATTAATTTTATGAAGTTCATTTCCTTGCAGTATGTTGTTGATGTCCTATACCCACACCACAACATAAAATGGGATCGGAAGACTTAAAATTGTCAGCCAAATTGTGAATATGACAGTGATAAAAATTAGCAATAATTGTACAAGAAATTTTATGTGTAAATAATGATACTATATTAAAATGAATGAAAATCTTCGGTATATAAAACCGCATAATTTGCAAATATTGATTAACGTATTTGAAGAAGTTAGAGTTGGGTCGCAGCAAATTTCCTACATTCAATATAGGAGTGAATGGGTTCCAAAGTATCGGAAATCAGGTCCTGTTTACATATACTACATCGTTGTAATTTTCTCAACATATTGCGGGCCAAATATCCTGATATGTACATATTTATATTGTCTGCCAGAAAACTGGGGTTGTTTATAAATATGAACTCATCAGAGACATTTGGGGACACTATCTCAGTTGGCGTAGGAATTTCAATCGTTATCAAGTTTTGTACATAATTTAGTGCCCCTCTACAACCATCTTCCTCAGAATTTGCAAATCGAGAATGGCGAGTCATAAGATTATTAATAATCAAAGCTTTATAAGAAGCTCTGAAGGCAGCAGGTGTTGGATTTATATTCTGAGCACCATGACTTCGGACACCACCAATTTTTTTTTAACGGGGTCCTGATTCAAATTTCTCGGACAAAGATATTTTATTCCCTTACCGTGTAATTTGTTCCAAATGCTTTGCATACCTTTTAATGTGGTTATCCAGTTTGCAATGCAGGGTGGAACATATTCGCGTTGTGGTCTAATAAATCTTACTGTCTTCAAAACTTGAATTGCTTCGAAATAAAATTCAACATGCTGGCTTTCTTGTGTTATGGCACATCGTAAAGGTTTATCACCATATACTGTCGAACCATTGACACTGTCCAAAAGTTTGTCAAAAAATAACACACACTCCGACGTACCAAGCATTGTCTGTGTCGCATATCCTTATCTAAAGTATGAAAATTACTTCAATGCCGTATGAAAAAAATAATTGACTTACCAAGTGTAGAAAAAAAAAGTAGCATGGCGGATGTTCTCGCCAAAAGAAAGAAAGACCTGGGCTGCCAGCTTAACTTTCATCTTATTCATTTTCTGCTCATACACATGATAAGCAGATAGCTTTGGCAGATACTTGGTGTCGGGGTCTGCAGCATCTCCACTATCCGCTTCATATAATTTGACAATGTCCGGCCAGCAACCGGAAAATGTTGTTCCCTTCCATTTAAACGTGGCATTATACTTTAATAAATTATTTCTTACACATTTTAGAAGATGTGGAGAATCGCACAAAGGAATTATTTCCTCGTCACCAACAAGGAACCCTGTTGTTCGATTCTCAACCCATTCCAAAATTAGTCTTCAACTGGTTTCCTGGATTAGCACTTTAACAGTTTTGACATTATTTGCATGCTGATCGCAAATGGTTGCGACAACATGCAAACCAATATCCTGCAGTTCCTTAATAATATTTTTTATATTTCTGGTGAGATCTGGAACACCCATAGCATACTCTGAAAAAAAAGTAAACGATGGGTTGTTTTCATTTTCTCAAAACTCCACGAACCATAAAAACCATTACATGGTCTGCGAAACTTAATTTAATTTGCTCACCGCAAGATGCGAAACCATCGATCGAAGAATATCTTTTATTAAAGTGTTATCCTGGACTAAGCAACATTTCGTCAAATAGAAGGGCACAATATTTTTCCTCTTCTTCCATGTGGTCAACAGCATCCCGTAGCATCTCTAAAATGGGCTTGTTGATGCCAGGACCCAACGGGATGTGGTTCAGCAGTGCTTGTAGGATTTTTCTCGATGGAAGGGCAAAAATTTTGCTGAAAAATCGGTACATTTTTGGACTTTGTTTCATTAAAGTCAAAGCAAAAGTTTTGTCTTCCAACGAGAAACGTCTACCTCGGGGTTTTAATGTCTGAAGCTTTATTTGTGACATGAAAAAATTTATGGTTGTATCGTTTATTCGTGACTTAAAGAGAGTACCAGACTCAGCAGCGTCAATTGCATGCTGAATGTGTTCACGGTGCAAAGCATTTTCAGCATGTAATCGACCAGCAGTTCTCTGAATGTCACGAGCAAACACATACAACTCTCTGGCTTGAGGGGAAAGCTTTTTTTTCTTGTCACATTTAGAGCTTTCAGCAAAATTATCCCTACACCTGAAAGATACAATAAACTTAAGTTCATAGAACTGTAAGTAACTTACATAATACAATATTAGTCTCAGTAGACCAGAGATTCCTAACCTTTTTTATCTCGCCGTTGATTTTTTTATCAATGTACGACAAGGACCCTGTAAGGAATCCCTAATCTAGATGAACATTTGTATCGATGTACAATTCTGAGTACATACAATATATTCTTATATAAATCTAAGAAAAAAATTAGAAACGAAAGATACTCACTCTGCTTACTTCTACGGTACTTTCTCCTTTGACCACATGGAAAACTAATGCTTTTTATGTCCTGGATGCCTACCTGCCCAGTCTCGACAGAGGGTGGTCCATCTGTAAATAAATTTAGTGTCAAGTATATTAAATACCATTTTCAATATATAAATTAATATTTGTATCTTCTACAACCGTACATCGCACTTCGGATACAGACTGCGCCTCAGCTGTAGGTGGACATATTTTACATCTGGTTTCGACATTGTCTGTGGATAAATATGTAAATATTTCATAAGCCAGTAATTAACTTCAAATCACATTGTATACCTTCTGCGTCCATCCAAAACTTTTCAGAGGGATACTGCACTTAAAACAAGTCATCTACCGGAATATAATCTACAGAAAATAAGAACGCAATTAACTTGTTTCATTCATCGCTATACTTTTGTTTAACTTAAATCCAAGACTTCAGCAGATGGCTGGGCGAGACAAGAATTTGTTGCTTAAATGTTCAAAAAGTTATTTAATTCTTAGATACTTTAGATAGAAATCTTATTATCACCTATATGGGGATCAAGAAATAATGTTAGAATACTCATTCCACGCAGTTCGGTTTTTCCTGAAGAAAGATATATGCAGTCGTCTGTAAAATGCTTGTCGCATATGTCAAACATCCTGCAAATATCTTTCTTCTCTCTATGCAGCAAATCTGGTTTGCCCGCAGCCTGTAGCCATAATTGAAATTCATAAATGAAATTTCATTATTACGGTGCGTAACTGCGAAACTTTTGAATCGGCGATAAATCATTCGTCTTATATTATATTCACAGATTATATTATATTATATTATATTATATTATGATTATATTATAGTGTATGCATATTATTGTTAATTTATATGACAACTTACTGGCTCTCTTCTTGTGAATCGATGCATGGGGAGAACACTGCGCTAGCACGTTCCAATACAGCAATATCGTCTTCCCATTGTGCTTTACTTCACTTGTAATGTATACAAACCGATTCAAAAGATATACACACAATCTGTCTGTATGTTACCGGGCGTCATTTATAAACAATGGAAATTATGATGTGTACCATGGATTGCTGGATTCTTCAGTAATATAAAAAATCAGTGTCAATAATGGCGGTTCTTTGAAAGTTCTTAAAAAAATTACAGCGACCCTGTAAGCGACTACAGATTTCGGCGCCATCTATTTTGTGTAGGTCCGTACCCACACGAAACCTGGTCAATTTAAATCGTATAGAGTGCGCAGGGTATGACTTATACTATTAGATGGGGAATATATTCATATACCAACCCTATTGATAAAATTTTCAATTACCTGAAATTTTTAATTCGACTTTATCGCACTAATTTGGTGAATATCCCCACCGTGCGGCGGCCGAAAAATAACCAATATCATATCATCGATTGAGAGCGTTGCAGCTTGCGTACGTTAACATATTTTATAATGTCAACGAAGCAGACGTGCCGTAGAATAAAAATATTGCTCGTGCGTAAATTATTTGAGTTATAAGAAAACCTGAACCCCTTAATTCCAACGACTTCCCCTCCACAAAACTATAATGTAAAATACTGTTATTTGTTTATTGGTCATATATGTATATTTTCTTCTTTCTAGTTCTGAAACTTCATCCGTTATCCCGCTCAACTTCCCCCATGTTTTTTTATGAAGAGACGCGCGTTAATTTTAGTAGCAGTCGGACAGCAAATAGGACGTCCCCGGCTGCAAATGCAGAGGGCCGCGGCCGTCGCGCGTCGTTAGATAAATAAATTGTAAGTATTTTAGAAAGCTATTGTTAAATAAAAAAATATCGAGCAATAAAACCAGGTTTTAATTGTTAATAGATTAATTAGTAATTGTGAATTATAAGTTACACAAATACAATACTAAGACGTAGATTAAATGATAAATTTATCTGACGTAAATTAACTTGGAAAACACAAATTGTAAAAATACATTTCTAAGAATATTGCTGTTAATTTTATCACTATTTTGTCATATTAATAAGTGTATGCAGAAAGTCATGCGCTGCATCTGCATCATATTTTATTTAAAATATCTAAAAATCGTCGGTCTCTTTAGCTTGTCTGGTACTCGGGCTAGATTCGTGGGCATTATTAACCTGGTGATCCCTGGGGGTGAACCTAAACGAGAGCATCGGTCCCTAACTGACAACCAATTAGAATGCTGTGGGAGTGTGCCATAGTTGACCCTGGTCAGGGCCTTGCGCACACGGGGGAGTCTGGGGCACTTGCATATTTCAGATTGCGCACGTGCCGGCCTCCAAAGTGCATAAACTTGCAAAGCTCGCTTCAGTCAACCTCAGTCGCGCGTTTCCTTTCTGGCTTCCGGATGTGACCGCTAAACGTCACCAGGACCCCCCGACTCTTAAGTTTCAACACCAGACCCAACATCCACCTGAACGCTCCACTACCGATAAAAGCTTCCTACTAAGATGTGAGGGCGGTCAGCCGTGGCAGTCAGCTTCTGCTGTCCCCCCTAGGGACGTGCTCCAAGACCCGCGATAAGATCCAATTGAGAGGCTCATCAACACCAGCAACAGGTATCTAGTTTCCATTCAAGCTTTAGTACGGCGATTGAGGATTGAGGCGATAATGGATTTGTTAAATTAAAAAAATAATTAAAATTTATTACTTTGGTTATCTAATATTCTATAATCAATTCATACTAATATGTATTAAGTTAATATAAGGTATAAGTAATGCGTTTCTAAATATAAAGCACTAAAATTTAGTTAAATATTTTCCTTCTACAAATCGCATTTCTATTTTCCTCGTTAGCGTAAAGTTGGAAGCAATAACGATAAAATTAGGGTTATTTTGATTTATTATTAGTAGACTACGGAAAATATGCAACATAAAATATAAAAAATATGCACTATCATATGCACTACAAACAGTAAAAATATGCACTATTAACTAAAAATATGCACGATCGATAGAGTATTTTTTTTATACATATAAATAAATCGAGATATGTAAATCACTCTGAAAAAAAGTAAAATATTGCAATAAAGGCACACGAGCCAATATTCAGTTAATAAAGATTTATTTATCAAACACATAATGTACAAAATATACGTAGAAACAAACAGATAGAATCAGATACAACTATAAACATGAATAATTTTTGTACCAATACGCTATTATATATTTTTCTAAATTCTCTGGAGTGAATCTATGACGCTTATCAGACAAGAGTAATTTATATGCCGAAAATATGCGTTCAACATCAACAGATGTCACGGGACAATATTTATATAATGGTAAAATATGTAAGGGGATGTCAAGATTTTGGACAGTGGTGCTATTGATATGATTGTTAATTTTACATAATGTATCGAAATCTGGGTTCTTTTTAAGTATATTTTCAAAATTTTCACTTATGTTCATAGAAATACTTTTTGGAATATGAGCAAATTTATTTCGTATTTCAGATTTTTTTCATTACTATCGTATAGTGACAAGCGCGTGATTCAAAATATTTCACAGCTTCAGGAAAAAGTGAGAAGTGGTTATTAATTAACGCCAATTCTTTGCGAAGAGAACTTAAATGACAAAGTTATTTGGCATTTAAAATAGCAGCAGAATCATCCTCTAAGCTTAGTACTACACTTGCAATAGACTCTAAATTATTAGCATAAAAATCAGCTGCATTGATCCAAGTACCCCAATGCGTTATTGTGGGCTGTGGTGGTAACTCCAAATTCGGGCACAGTCTTTTATATAAGCTAACTCTGGAAGCTTAATAGTTCGTGCTTTAGTAAATACGTTTTTAATATTTGATATCAAATCATTGACACCCTCGCACAGTGGTCCAGATTCAAGTTCTAGGTGGACAAAAATCTATAGACCACTAAATCAACCCTAAATATTAGTAAGATAACGAGAAAAATAGTGAAAATAATCTAAGCACTATGGGGCGATTTTTAGAGAGGTGATGAAAATATATCCTTTCCAAATTTCTGGAACGTTGTAAAAATACCAATACTATACTTGTGAAGTCACATAAAATAATAATAAAATTTTAAACATGAAGGGGTGGTTTTTAGGAAGGGACGGAAAAAATGTTTTTTTCAAAAACTCTTGATCTGGTACTGGCATAATAGTTAAGCGTGTACGCCTACGCAGCTGAGATAATTTTCTCAAAATCAGCGAAAATCAGTAGATTACATCACACCAAAGATTTACTTTCTAGCATGTACTATATTATTGATATATATATATATATATATATATATATATATATATATATATATATATATATATATATATATATATATATATATATATATATATATATATATATATATATATATATATGTTTGAACATGTGCCGGGTCTTTGAACTTCCGTGTATTGTTTTGTGTGTCCTGAAAAGGACCTTTTTCACGACGTTTCGGCAAAATTGCATTTGCCATCTTCTGGTGGATTCTTCTCGAGTGTTAGGAGAGAACTGAATAGAGTTGATTGCTGTGTCCTTTTATACCTCCTTTCTGGCGCGGCTTCTGGTCATCGGGCCGGTTGTGTGTTGTTGGTTTTCGTGATCAACGGGGGGCTTGGATAGTCGGTGCGGATGAGATTGAGGCTATGTAATCCGACTGAATGAGCTATTCAAGGAGTTGTTAATCCGTTGAATAGCTTGAATCTAGCCCAAAGATGTGCACGAAGTTAGCGTAAAGTTGGAAGCAGTAACAATAAAATTAGGGTTGTTTTTATTATTATGTATTATTATTATTAAGTAGCATTCATGTTAGGTAAAACCGCCAGAGTGACCAACTTTGACCCCCGATATTTTGAAAAGTGTTGAGAACTGTGAGAACTCAACCCATGTTTACTAATGTTTTTTTTTCTTAGAATAGCTTAATTAGTATACATACGAAGTATGTCGAAATCCTCAAGTGACACCCATATGTGGAACATATCGTTAGTACCATTTACTGACTTCGAAAAAAAAAACATTAACTTTAAAAATTTAAAAAAATACACTGTCTTCAAAATGCTCACGTCAGCAGAATTTGTTTTTGTCTTTCGAGTTACGTAACATATTTTTGCTTCTATGTGCAGAAGATCATATTTGCCGTTTACTACCTTCGAAAAGGGTAATTACTGCAAAGAATATTGCTGCTTGAAGTTTGTAAATTTAGCACTAGACTGGAAGCAGTAACGAACAAATTAGGTTTATTTTGTAGATCTAACTCAGTTAACTTATCTGCCGTTAATACGAAGATCAGGGACATCTCTGTAAAAAAATACAGCGTTTATTTTTTAGTTTCCGCGAAAATTTTGCAAAATAGTTTTCTACAACAAATATATAAGTATAACAAATCGTAAATGCCGTTTATAGTATTTGAAAAGAATAAAAAATCTTCAGAATTAACACATTTGGGGCTATTTCAAATAAAGTATAGAATAAGATTTAGAAGATTTTATTTAAAAAAACGGAGTGATTTGTATTAAATGGTAGTTTTAAATGGAATATGCGATTTCTGGAGTTATATTTCTATAAAAAAAAAATTGCAATATTCAAAAGATGAAAAAATAATCCGGTAGGAATAAGTTCCCTGGAAAATTTTAAAAACGCTGCAATTTTTTATACAGATGTGCGGTGCTCTTCGAATAGGCGGCAGTAAAATTATCCGGGTAGGGCTACAAAATAAGCCTAATTTGATCGTTATTGTTTCCTATTTTATTTTAACTTTTAATTTTTTGTGATAATTAACTTTTTTCGAAAGAAGTAAAAGTCGAACACGATATTTTGCACATACATACAAGCAAATAGTTATTAGTTATTTATGATATATATATATATATATATATATATATATATATATATATATATATATATATATATATATATATATATATATATATATATATATATATATATATATATATATATATATACATATATACACACCGCGTAATTCAAGTTTTATTACCAGGCTAAAAATGGCGACTTCTAATTGAAATAAAAAATCCTACATAAGTATACATGTTTAGATATTGATAAAGCCCAATCTGACGATAAAAAAAATAATTTTAAACCATCGGGTAGTTTATACGTTATTTCACAAAGAATTCGTAATTGTATTAATATAGTTTTTGTCAGAACATACTTTAATGCTATTCCAAACATACCAGTGTAATCCAAGTCAAAAAAATTGCACCAATTATTGAATTAAATGAATTTTGATATTGCAACAGTAAGATTTATTACTAATTAGTAAAATATGACGGGTGCTACCAGTAATAGTCCCTATAATGGATTTCATGGGTTTTATGATAAAGCCGTATCCAATCCGTCCTGCAAGGCCCGTTCAACCCACAGGTGACTGGCGGAATCATAAAAAATCATAAAACGTTCTAACCGCACCGGCGGTCAATGCTTTGTAGGGCTCTTGACTTACAAAATCATAAATCATACCGAGGAAAGTTGGTCAGTAATGTAAAAAATGCTTTAATTTGAAATCTAATCATTTTCGTTAATTTTTGATTTCATAAATGGGTTCTATGAATAAAATAAAACAGTTTAGGGCAAAAATAACGATAGAGAATTTTGCCCGAAAAGAGTTTTTTTAAATTTTATAACCGTCTAAATAATTATATCGAAAAAGTCAAACTACGTTTCCGTATATAAATATACGTATATAAATCCAAATTTTCATATTTTTCGGGCAACTCCAAACGCCTAAAAAACCCATGGTAATAAAACTTGAATCACCCGGTATATATATATATATATATATATATATATATATATATATATATATATATATATAATATCTAAATTATAAAACCCGGACACTTAAAAGAGAAATCAAAAAAATAAAAAAAGATACCATTAGCAGGTACTTGAGGGACCTTTTAGCAGATGCGGATAAGGACTACTCATTGTGGATAGCCAATAAATAGATCAAAAGACCCATTACAACCATTCCGCTAATCAGAAAGGGAGATGGGATATGGGCTCGTGACAATAAACAAAAAACTGAAGATTCCCCTAATTACTATAAAAGAAGTGGCCCTGGATATTAAAACAAACCTAATCCCAAAGAAAGCTCCTGGCATAGATTACTATGCAGGTGAGATTATTACAGGTGAGATTCTAAAGCAGCTTCCATAGTAAGGAAGAATAATGCTAACATACTTGTTCAACGCAGCAATAGTACTGAAGTATTTCCCAAATGTATGTAAAATAGCGGAAGTCATAATGCTACCAAAACCTGGTAAGCCCCCTAACGATGTTAAGTTATACAGACCGATTTCTCTTCTCCCAATTATCTCTAAGATTTTTGAAAAGCTAATATCAGACCACCAATTTGGTTTTCCCAAAAGCACTCAACCATCGACCAGGTGCATAGAATCACTAACATCATAGAAAATGCTCTGGAAGAAAAGTCCGTCTGTGCAGCTGTGTTCTTTGACTTTGCACAGGCCTTTGACAAGGTATGGCACGAAGGCTAATACACAAAATGGGGAAAATGCTACCTAAACAATATGCTGAAATTCTATCATACCTAACGGGCAGATTATTTCGCATAAAACAAAATGATGAACACCCTGAATTGAAAGAAATAGGTGCAGGGGTGCCACAGGGAAGCGTTCTTGGGCCAATTCTGTACCTCCTATATACCTCGGACATACCTGAGACAGAAGGAGTAACCACAGCAGAGTACGCTGATGATACAGCCCTACTTTCAGTCGGGACAAATGTAGAAAGAGCTTCCACAAGGCTCCAAAATACATCCAACGAAATACACAAATTGACAACAAAATGGAACATCAAACTAAATGAGAGTACATCAATACACGTAAACTTTACCAACCAGAAATCAAAATCTATGGGCAAACATCTAACGGCATCAAATGGCAGTTTGCGCCCAAGTAATACATATGTTTTTTGCTCAAGATTACAAAATATTGCTCTCCACGACAAGTATTTATAATTTTCGGGTGAGATATATCGCGGTGTAGCTCGCATACTGTGACTCGAAAAACAGCGTTTTTGTAGATCGCATACTGTATCTTGACTATAGTATCTACGTGTGTTTAGAATGTACGTCTATACTGTATACGTACACTCTACACCATGCCGTGTATTTGAGATAAGTGGCGAACATTGGGATTTAACATTGTTTTCCCCATTTTTGCGAATTCATGCTCGCCAGTTAAACCTACAGAAAAGGTTTTAGGACCAATGAAACTAGAATTTTTTTGCATAATTAACGATATTAATTACTAAACAATTGTCATAATTTTAGTTATAAATATATTTTAGAAATATATTCATTTTACGTTGTTTATGTATTTAAATACGTGCTATTAATTTTACATTATTATTATTTTAATACAATAAAAAAAAGTTCAATTATTTTGTTTTTCTTGACAATCTCAAGTAGACTGGATTGCAAACGAAGGGATATATATCATGTTACTCATATTTAAAAGCAATACATTTTAAAATCATAAATGACGTAAATGATTTAGGCCCTCATCTATAGTCCGTACTTGAGCATGAGTTCGACTCAAGTCGCATATTTGGTTGCGTATTTTCTATAAACTTTTATGCAGCAAACGCAACCAAATATACGACTTGAGACTTGATGCAAATATTAAAAAAAAAAACGACGTCTTAGCACAATGCAGAAAGTACTAGGTTTTTAATGAATTTCATGACAAAAATAAAATTGGCAAATTTTAATAAATCTAACGAACTAATATTTTAATAATAATTTATCTAGATACCCTGGTAGTGAAAAAAAACAATGTACATTACACGAGAAGGAAGGATTTACCGTAGGCGACACATTTGTCTACGGCCGTTCGGCGTCTAAACCGGGTATCATGTTATATTGCCGGCTGCCATTAGTAAATAATGCGTGCACTTGCAAGGGTAAGGCCTGAGCATCTTGCATCATTCACCAAACCCTAATTGCGGAAAATATCTTCTTAATTGTGTTGCATATCTATAATATGTCAGGAAATATATAAGTAATGATATAAACAATCGATAACACGACTGTAACATTAGCGACTATTGATTTGACAGGATTTAATGCTCCATACTCTTGTGTCTCTGCAGTCAGCACAACTACATCAAATTTTAAGTTTAATTTTAGATATAACAAAAATAGTTTACCAAATTATCCTCCGACATACCACTCAACCTGAATAAATTAGTGGCTATTTATTGTTTCATTTTGCACTGGCAATTTTAATAGATTATTAGTTGTAAATTTGGTTTGGTTAAACTACATTCACAACCACTCAATTTATAATTAATGTAAAATTTAGTTCTTCCATAACAAAGTTCTTCACAACGGCTACTTAATTTTTGCTGCAACTACAATAAGTGCAAATCAATTATTGTTCTATACAATGCCATAGCAAAAATGTGCGCCCTTGTCAAATTAAATCAATAAATCAAACACGAGGATTAGATCTTTTATTAATTTCTACATAAAATTTGCAATGTAAGGCTTACGGCAATATTAGGGACATTAGAACAAGTACAAATAGTATATATCTAGAAATGTACTTTACGTGCGTTTATAGATGCCAATTGATCGATTATACCGTGCGACCAAAATTTATTTTCATCCAAGAGGGCTTGGGCTGAAAAACGTAGGGCTCGGTTTAGATCACAATTACAAGGGGACGATATATCTAACCAAATGTAGGTTAAAATTGTGACGTGCCAAACACATCACACATGACGTGCCTAACACATGACGTGCCAAACTGATGAATTTTAAGCTAAGCTGTATGGCTTTACAAAACAAACGTTGATGATAATACGTTTTGCTCGCACGGTATGAGCAAAATTTATTTTTTTCTGTTATTTCTCGTTCTTCATTCAAAATAGCAAGATCCGATCATCTTGATGGGCCAATTAAGCTCTTAAATAAGATATAATCAGTTTAAATTTACTGATCTTTCACAACTTATTTTAATCGATACTGTGAACATAATTTGAATTTAGAAAAATTCTTCATCTCCACATTTAAGAATAAAAATAAGTAGTTCTTCAGGCTTTGAAAGACTAGCGTCTTTCCTACTACCAAGTAAAGTTCTGCAGTCTACTATTTCATAGTACCTTTGCGGGCATGTTTCAAAACTCCCCTTCTGATACAAAAACATTACAATCTGCCATTCGACCAATTTTGATGTAACAATAAATGTCTGACTTTTTACTGACATGATACTATAAAAATTAAATCTGGAACTATTAAACGTATTTCGACAAAATTGAATAAAATATTGTATAAAACACGTGAGCTAAGGATGTTTTTAAATAACATCTCCTTAACTCACTTGTTAAATAAATAATTATTAATTCAGTAGCGGATTTAAGAACATTTTATTTCACTTGTAAATAAACAAATGTTTATGACGTTTGCTAAGAGGTGTTTAGTGAAGTATAAATCCAATCAAATTCATGTATCTGTAGTCATGTGTGCGACAATATCCTACCAAAATAACATTAGACTGGTTACTACTACTCAAGGATAGTTTTCACATAAAAGCCCTCCGCTTTTGGCATCGGGTTGTTGCAAAGCATTGTGCTTTCGAAAACTCTAATTGAACTTGAACTTAAAGATCATCACAAATTTTAATTATGTACGAATTCATTTTTATGAATAATTAGATTCCCAGATGAAGACAAAAATTAAGAATTTGAAAAAATTGAAATATCTAAAAGAAATCGTAGGGTTTATTATATGTATGTATATACCTATTGTGTTAAGAAAAAAATTACTGGAATTGTGTTCATCAAATGTAGAACCAACTCGGTCTTCTCCAGATATGAAGAAATTGCTTAGTTGAATTGCAAACGCAAACAATAATGAAGCCCTATCTTTTTAAATAGTGTTAAAATTTATATCTTACACATTACAATACAAATATATCGTAATTATCGCAAATACACATATCGTAATTTAGTTAAGTATCAACCATTACAACTAAATATATTTCATGTATAATTCATTTAGTCTTCGTAGATTTAATTGAAAGGACAAACGAACGAACCGTATTAACTTACTAAACTGATTAAAGATATTTTTTGTCCTAATCATTACCAAGCGAGTGACCTGAAAAAGTTAGATACATTCATTTAACCTAAGCATACACAAAAATAATATACAATAAATGTGAGAAAGCCCGACGACAAACAGAATATATCAAGCAAATATCATTAGGAAAAATGTATGATGCTCTTTGCAAAGTGAGCAGGAGATGTTCGATAATATTGTCAATTATATTGATGGTTATAATCGAAGCGTAACTCATTTATCGTCTCCGAGAGTAAAGTACCTGGGGGACTTCGGGGCCATTTCCCCATAAGGATTAACATAGGTGGTCTAAAAGTACTTTTCAGCCATTTTGTTTTTTTCCGGCCGTCCAGTTCGAGGACCGATATTTGTACGACGGGTTGCCTATGGGTCTATGTTGTGTGGCACGAGGGGTTTGACAGCGTGTGATATTGGGTTGCCTAGTGTTAGCAACGCACAAATTTTGAGCTATGCTGAGCTGGCTGTGTATGTTGGGCTGCAGGTAGGTGAGCGGCCTAATCATAGGCATATTAACATTTTTCAGAATTTTTGAAACGCGGGAACTTTACCGCTGAGCTAATTGTCTTAACTGATGCGAGCGGCTCGAATCGTTGACATACGATGAGGTACGGTGACGATATATGAACGGGGCACACGCCAGGCTTTTAAATTACGTGAGAATATCTCATTGCATCAATAATGCGATTTATTTAAGTTGCACGCGGGGATGAATCCAATTGTTTTATATAAGTATTATCAACCAGCTATTCGTGTGTTTCGATTTCTATATTAAATAAATTCAATATGATTTATAAGATCTGCTTCAAAGTATTTACATTACAATTAAGGGATTAATAAAAGAGCCTACTGAAAGTATTTTAAAACATATTTATTCAACATAGTAAATTACAGTATATCTTTTAATTAAACTTGTTACACGTTTATGTACATTCATGTAGCATCATGGAAGTATTTCTTGGTTGAATTTCACGACTTAAACTCTTCATGGTATGATATCATTTTTCTTGTATCCTCTCCGAGTGTAAATGTTGCCAAAGGGTTGTATATCCATATGCAGATATCAAGATTGAGTTTCCTTTGGGCAATCAGAACGGAGACGTCGTATCTACCCCCATCCCGATTGGTGCACCAAAAATGTACCGGTATGGATAATGTTGAATCATACATTATGGAACCCATAATAACATCAACATCGGCATTGATCCTACGACTTTGTTCATAGAATAACAGAGAACTTGCGAGACACGCATTGCTTATATTAGCTCTTATAAGCTCCTGAGCAATGATATTGTTTATTAGGAGCAGATGTTGCTTGCTTAACGACATGATGAAGACTGATGTTCAGCGGTACCCTCTATTAACCTTTGTTAATTATTACGGATATATAGCTATACTTCACACCCCGTCTGTTACAGTTACCTGTTTGATTGGATATAATCTTGGCTCTCAAACATATCTGTGAGCCCTCCAGCTCAAATTTTAGGATAAATTTATGATATCCTTATACACTATTTTTATTCCAGGGTAATAAGATTAATGGCACAGAAGCATTTTATTGTTTATAGCAGAGTTCTTTCGGATAAATACGTAGATATAGGCATTTTTGCTAGGTAATAAAACATGTTAAAGATGCAAAATATTTATTTATAAATAACAATATTACGAAACATATATATTTTGCGCATACAGGATATAATACTATTAATAGGGCTGCTAACAATTATGTAATATAATATTTTTATTATATTAAAAGATATTCACAAGTATTATTACACCGTTTTATTTAGTATTTGAATCATACACGTGAAAAAGGGTGTTTCTTGTAGAGCGGCGGGGACGCCGGACGAGAGTTCAAATTACATGTTACATGATAAGATATCGAGAATTTACGATGCAGTTTTAAGAACATGGTACCGCTGACAAGGGTGAGAAACATTTCAAAGCCCGCTCTATTGTCAGGGTGTTTTTTTGTAGAGCGGCGGGGACGCCGGACGAGAGATCAAATTACATGTTACATGATAAGATATCGAGAATTTACGATGCAGTTTTAAGAACATGGTACCGCTGCCAAGGGTGAGAAACATTTTAAAGCTCCGCTCTATTGTCAAGGTGTTTTTTTTTTGTAGAGCGGCGGGGACGCCGGACGGATAAGATATCGAGAATTTACGATGCAGTTTTAAGAACGGGGTACCGCTGACAAGGGTGAGAAACATTTCAAAACCCGCTCTATTGTCAGGGTGTTTTTTTGTACCTTTTGGAGCGGTGATAATTAACAAAATAATAGAACGCACGTGCGGATACTATGTTAATTTACGATCGCGCACACACCAATTTTAGCTCAGACATGCTCCCAGGAAATATTTATTACCAACGCGATCCTAAGATAATTTAAAGATCTTTACCGAAAACTAAAAAAATCGAGGCGGGAGGTGGTTTGTATAAAACACAATACAGGGGCTAAGAGTGAAAATTCTCGACCAACCAAATGACACCAAATATATGGTGGGCATGAGCTTAGTAATATTGATAGGGTTTAGAATGTATAGAACCAATATAGATTGCGTATTAGGGTTCTTCAACACACCCCCGATACTCGTTAGAAGATTTTTTTTAAACCGAAGCTGCGCCCCGGGAAATACCATATAAAAGTATGTTTATTAAGATTCCAGTCAGTGTTGTTTATATCACAGCTCGCAATGGCAAGCAACGCTATCTACTCAATTGATAGCAGCGACGAAGAGATAGAGCATCCGCAGACGTATGCAGCACCACCGTCGCGCTGCTCCCCACATTTAAACGTGTTATGGAGCCCACAAACGTCTACACCCGCATCACCTGCAGGAATCCGACGAAGCCTCACAAGCCCCAGGAGGTGTTCGACGGTATGGGATTATACAGAACGAGCTCCAGAAGATAACAGGCGACATCGTCACACGCAGTTATTTGATGGCAATGGTCGAAATTATGCATAGGGACCTATGCCTACAGTGTACGCGGTGCATGTGCGCAATTTGCACTATCTAGTCATTAATTATGTGTTAAATTTATTTGAATAGAAAAAATATATATAAAATTGTAACATATTTATTTATATTGCCCATAAAGTCGTTTTCAGATGCTGCGAGTGTGTGTGCGTTACAGGCTACTGATCAATTACCGCTATGCTGTAAAATGCTACGGTCTGTAACCTTATGAATTCGGCCTCACTGCACGTCATAATAAAAAATAAAAAATAATAATTAGCTTCAAGCATAGTCTCGTTTTCATACTATGTGGTTAATCACCTGACATGTAAGAATTATTCAGAATATTGAGTTAGTTTTCAATGTACACAGAAAATTAAGTAAATATTAAAATTTCATAATTATCCCACAATAATTACAAACTCCTAGAGAATATATCCGACAAAATAGTTTTAGTACACCAGCGAATACAGATATCCAAACTAATGCTGCTATACAAACTTCGAAAAAGCATTATACCTGCATATGTAATATAAAATTCAGGTGTATAATATTAATTTATTAAGCAAAAAAAAAAGTTGGGTATTACCTATATACGACGTTGGAGAGGATAGATGACGAATTGTGCCGACAATGCACGTGCATGTGCCCATTTTGCGTCTAGTTGAAAAAAAAATGTTATAAAATTATGTTTTAATAAAAAAATTAAAAAATTAATAAAAATTACTGTATATTTATTTATATTGCCCATAAAGTCGTTTTCAGATGCTGCGACTGTGTGTGTGTGTGTGTGTGTATTATACAGGCTACTGAGCAATTACCGATATGTGGTAAAATGCTGCGGTCTGTAACTTTATAAATTCGGTCACATTGCACGTCGTAATAAAAATAAATAAATAAATAAATATAATTAGCTTCAAGCATAGTCTCGTTTTCATACTATGTGGTTAATCACCTCACATGCAGGAATTATTCAGAATATTGAGTTAGTTTTCATGTAGTTTTCATGTACACAGAAAATTAAGCAAATATTAAAATTTTATAATTATCCCACAATAATTACAAACTCCTAGAGAATATATCCGGCAAAATAGTTTTAGTACCCAATCGAATACAGATATCCTAATCAGTGGTGTGGAACAAACCTCTAAAAAGCATTATTCCTGCATATGTAATATAAAATTCAGGTGTATAATATTATTCTATTAAGCAGAAAGAAAAGTTAGATTCGTGGAAACGCGCCTATGCAGCTGTAAATCATTGATGACAAGGGTTTATAATGTATAAAAAACACAGGGGATAATTATTTAAACCGCATGTTGATAAGATCAGGAGATAGATTACCCATTAAATCTTCGAGAAGGGTGACATTCTAATACAGGATATATAAAAAACATAGGCTGACTATTAAATCATTTTTGGGTTCGTGGGAACGTGATTATGCCGCTAGAAATCATTGAGACGATAGAATTAAGTGTATAAAAGCATCGACTTTTATAAATTTTAACCCATTCACTTTTGAACCTTCGCGCTGTCTGCTGTGCCCAGTTTACATCTCCGTGTGTTTTGTGAAGTTTTGATTATTTATTTTTGGTAAGTACACTATCATCTATTACTTATTGCTAAAATTTTTATAACATGATGATGCTTTGATTACCTTTCTCGAAGCAACTCATATTCATCTTATGTGGATTTTGACTATAATTTTACTGTACTCATGGGGACCGTCGCTATACAAAACGATCTATACTTTGAGCTTAAATTAGTTTTTATTTAAATCTAATGAACCCTCAAGTATTAAATTGTAGACAGCTGATTGAAACCGAGCCATTTATTTCACTGGAAGGGTATTTCGAAAATATCATATGTATTATTTCAAGATAAAATTGCTTAATATTTGCACATGCTTAAATCGTACTGGTACCCGTCAGCGAAATATTTTAAATGCAATTAATGCATTTAAATTGCATTTAAATGCACTACGTGTGAGCGTTTCATTGGGTGTGAGTCGAGTGTGATACAGGTGTGATACCGGTGTGATACAGGTGCGAGACAGGTGTGATATAGGTGTGAACAGGTGTGGAACAGGTGCGAGACATTTTACAATGGGGTTAACTATAATTAAATCATGATGTGAATTCATTAAATCTAGCTAAACATCTAGTACCTGAAGCTAAAATACATGGCTAATTCTGATGTAACGCTGAGCCCAGTTATAATTAAATGAAGGGACGGTGTAATTAAAATTGTAGTTTTTTTTTTAAATTAGGGGTTTTACAAATTTTACTATAATTAAATCATGAAATGAATTGATTAAATCTAGCTAAACATCTAGTACCTAGCTAAAATACATGGCTAATTTAGATGTAACGCTGAGCCTAGTTATAATTAAATTTAGGGACGGTGTAAATAAAATTGTATGTATTTTAAAAATTAGGGGTTTTACAATGGGATTAACTATAATTAAATCATGACGTGAATTGATTAAATCTAGCTAAACATCGTGTGCCTAAAGCTAAACTACACAGCTAATTCGGATATAACGCCAAGCCTAGCTATAATTAAATGATGTGTAAATAAAATTGCAGGTTTTACAATATAAATATTTTATCAGCATATAAATACATATAGAAATACTTTACAATAGCAATTATAGAGACAAAAAACTTTACATGATAATACTTAATAGCGATTATAGACACTACATATATTATCATCAAGGTCGTGTAGAATACATATACATACAAGCAATTATAGATGCAACACGTCTTCAATACTGAGCTCCCGAGAAATGGACTTTGTTGAAACACTCCAAGCAAAATGCCATTTTACACTGCACACATTTCCACTTAATATTCCTAGCTTGCCTTTGTGCAGTCAGTCGACCATGTTGCTGGGCTATTGATCTCTAGCATTCGATACATCGATTACGGGATGTACCTTTCTTTAGCAAGTGATTAGATTTTTCAACCTTGCTCTTGATAGCATTTTCATGCTGCGGATACTCATTAGAGGGGTGATGAGAGCCCTGCATCTGATGAATGTTATATTGTCCATCGAAATATTGTTGCTTTTTCTGTGCGGCAGCCTGTACTTGGCTGTCAATCAGGTTTTTCTGTCTTGTTTGACAACCTGCTATCGGTGCACCATTTCGATTATAGTATGAAATACCCATACTATCTATCTGGAATCTAGACTTCAACTGAAGTCTATAAGATGTGTGGAGGTCTTTATATACACCTGCAAGATGCGCGGGACAGGTGCGAGGCAGGTGTGATACAGCTGCGAGTCAGGTGTGATATAGGTGCGAAACAGGTGTGATACAGGTGTGAGACATGTGTGGGAACATCCGTACCCTCCCGAATACCCTCTGTACCCTTCGTACCCTCCCGAATACCCTCCGTACCCTCCCTAAGCCCCTCCGCCCCTCCACCAACCAACAGCCCCATTCATTTTACATGTAAAAATATGGAAAAAGTGTGCAGATTACCTGATTTTATAAGAAATTGCATTGATTCTTATGCAAAACTAGTACAAATGTTGCTCTCAAGGGGATGTTTTTAACACAATTGCTACATCTGATCGCTGATTGGTCGAAATAACGAGCTCTGTGATTGGTTTAATTTTTATCGTTTGAGCCTGGGGGTATATAAGCGTAGAGATTTTCATCGGTTTACTCATTCTTTTTGAATACTTTGTCGAGCACACATCGCTAGCTCCCGAGCTCCAAACCGAATCTAAATACGTGTTTAATTCCAGTAATATGGCTTCAACATCCATTAAAAATCTGTCTTTTTCAAAACTTGTCGTGGATACTCGTGCCCAAGTGATCAGCATCCATGATAGCCCCCAGGAAATTGGGCCGGCGATCAAGAAGTGTGAACGTAACCTACGCACGATGAATGCTGCTCTCAACGTGGCAAAATCTGTAGCGGAGAAGCAGCACATCGTCGGTTGCACATCGCTGATGCAAGGATTTAGATGCATGCTGAAGGCGTTTCGCGGCATTTTCGGTGCAGGGTACAAGCCCTCCCATCCAAATCGCTTGAATTACGCGAGTATTCGGGTGAAGTGGATCGACCAACAGTCAGCGTTTGCCAGCCGTTTAAGGACTGTAGTCGTGGTTAATCTGAAACACAAAGACCCCACTGAATTCCTCCAGGACACCCAGCAGCTATTCAGCAGACGCATGAGGAACATCCTCAAGAAATATATGTCTGTAAAGGTGAACGCCTTCTTCTGTGGAGAATTTGTGGCTATGGAAGCTGACGTGGAGATGTATGAGTTTAAATACATCAACACAAAAAATTCACCCATCTACCGCAACACCGATCTGGCTCAATGGTTTGCCGCCAACGTTGGAGGGCTTATTTTAACGCAGTTGGAGGAATTTCAAGTACGTTTAAAAAGATCAGCAATAATAACGGTAAATTAAATTTATTTTATTGTTCCAGGAAAAGGACAGCGGTTGGAGTTTGGCGACAATCATCAACACCACCTTCAACATTAATAAATTCACACCTCAGCTGGGTTCCTCCTACATCGAGTTGCCCCGTCCCATTAAGTTGAAAGAAGCCTGCATCAACATACAAAATGATGATGAGGCTTGCTTCGCATGGGCGGTAACATCAGCTCTACACCCAAGAGGACACGGTGAACATCCAACGAGGACATCTTCATACCCACACTACTCTGAGGTGCTGAAATTGAAGAATGTTGTGATGCCAATGATGCTGAAGCAAGTTCCTCGATTTGAGCAACAGAACAACGTGTCCATCAACGTATACATACTGGAGAAGTCGGGAAAGAAATTTAACATGGTTCCCACATACCTAACGAAAGCGAAACAGACGAAGCACGTTAACCTGTTGCTGCTCCAGGATGTATATGATGGCGAAGACGATGATGGCTGCACTCCACGCTTCCACTACGTGTTGATAAAATATCTCAGCCGGCTGGTATCCACACTCAGCAAACATCATGGCGAGAAGTTCTTTTGCGACAGGTGTCTGCACTATTTCCGATCTTCGCTCAAGTTGGAAGCACATATTGTGGACTGTACTTCAATGAACTAGTGCAAGGATCGCCTACCAACACCCGAAAATGCC
Source organism: Othius punctulatus (assembly GCA_951805005.1). Classification (NCBI taxonomy): domain Eukaryota; kingdom Metazoa; phylum Arthropoda; class Insecta; order Coleoptera; family Staphylinidae; genus Othius; species Othius punctulatus. The sequence goes on along the minus strand of OX638145.1, from coordinate 57,452,991 downwards.
AGAATTCGGTTTAAGAATCACAAGAATAAGAAGGCTACACCATTCATTGTGTACGCGGACTTGGAGTGTTTGTTGACCCCACCTTAAGACCACACACCTACTGCAACAAGAACAACGTTGCAAGATCACACGCCTCAGAGTGCAGCATATTTTTTAAATGTGCATATGACGATTCCCTCAGTTTTTACCGGAGTTACCGTGGTGAGGATTGACGGCAATGGTTTGCAGCTGAAATGAAGCAGCTAGCTGAAGATGTTGAGCCTGTGTTTCTGTGTCCCCTTCCAATGGAGCCTCTTACACCTACACAACAGCTAGAGTTCGTGTCAATTTCCCACTGTCACATCTGCGAGAAAGACTTCGACATCCGTGACGTCAGAGTCCGGGATCACTGTCACCTTACCGGCAAGTATCGTGGAGCTGCACACGAAAAATGTAACATAAACTACCAGGATAGTCACGTGATACCTGTCGTCTTTCACAATTTAAGCGGTTATGACGCACATTTTATCATAAAAAATCTGGCTAAAGATTTTGAGGGTAGTATCGATTTGCTTCCGATAAACAATGAGAGGTATATTTCGTTTACAAAAAATGTATAGAATAACCTTATAAAATTAAGATTTATTGATTCCTGCAGATTTTTGGCAAGCGGTCTAGAAACTTTAGCTTCATATTTAACTACTTTTCCAAATTTAAAATCGCAGTTTCAAGATTTAGACGAGTCGAAATTGAATTTGCTCACACGTAAAGGTGTATTCCCTTACGATTTTGTCGATTCATGGTCGAAATTGGACGAGCAACAAATTCCGGAAAAAGCAAAATTTTATAACTCACTAACTGACACCGAAATTAGCGATGGTGGATATGCACATGCTTGCAATGTATGGGCGAGTTTCGGGTGTAAAAATTTAGGAGAATATTCCGATTTATACTTAAAGATGGATGTTTTATTGTTGGCTGATGTGTTTGAGCAGTTCCGCACGAGCTGTTTTAAAACCTACGGCCTAGACCCAGCTACTTATTACACCTTACCCGGATACACGTGGGACTGTATGTTTAAACATACGGGGGTTGATCTCGAACTATTGACAGATATTGATATGGTTTTGTTTGTCGAGCATGCTATCCGGGGTGGGTTGAGTCAGTGCTCTAAAAGGTATGCAGCAGCGAACAACAAATGCATGCCCGACCATGATTTAGGAAAACCGTCGAAATTTTTAGTTTACAACGATATTAATAACCAATATGGATGGGCAATGTCACAGTGCCTACCTTATGGCGGATTTGAATGGATCATGGATAATTTAAACAATTTTAATTTCAATGTGCCTGCAGATCACCCTGAAGGTTACATTCTTGAGGTTGATTTAGAGTATCCGCACGCCATTCATGATTCGCATAGCGACCTCCCATTTTGTCCTGAACACCGCGCGCCACCAAACTCTCGCGAAACAAAATTATAGGGCACTTTATTCAACAAAGAACGCTATATCATCTATTACCGCAACTTACAGCCGGCGTTAGAAAACAGGTTGAAATTGACAAAAATTCATCGCGCGTTGAAATTTAAGCAGTCAACCTGGCTTAAATCGTACAATGATCTGAATACGCGATTGAGGAATTTTTGGCAAGACAATGGAGAACATTCGCAAACACTCCATTGTAAAATTATTAACCAAATGGGAGGGTCGATACGGTGCTGAGGCATTGATCGCGAAACCGAATTTCAAATCAAGTACCATTTATGATCCGAATTTAGTAGCCATAGAACTCATCAAAACAGAAGTTTATTTCAACAAACCTATATATGTAGGTATGTGCATCTTAGATATTTCCATATTAAAAATATATGATTTCCACTACTCGTATATGAGGAGTCGATTCGGTGATAATCGGTGTCTGTTATACAGACACCGATTCCCTCATATACGAGGTGGAATATCTCGATTTATATGAAACAATTCGGCATGACGCTCAAAGTTATTTCGACACAAGTGACTATCCGGTAGATAATGTGTACAATATTCCACTCGTCAACAAGAAGGTGCTCGGCATGATGAAAGATGAGAGTGCCGGTAGGGTGATGACCGAGTTTGCGGGTCTTCGCTCGAAAATGTATGCTCTGCGGGTGGAGGGGCTGGACAAGGACAAGAAGGCGAAAGGTATAAAGAGACACATTGTTAAGAACCGCATCACCTTTGATGATTACATCAAGTGTTTGCGCAAGGACACAGAAACAACGGTACAACAAAAGCTGTTAAGGTCTGCAAATGATGAGGCTACAACCATCGAGCAGACGAAAATTCCCCTCAGTCCTCATGATAACAAGCGGTTTCTTATTCATGACTCGGTAGAAACTCTACCTTGCGGGCATTGTAGGATAATGGTGTAGTTTTATTATTTTTGTGATATTCCTATATATATATATATACAGGGTCCGTCATTTCACCTCCCGTCTTCTGTAGCTCAGTTACTAATTGAGTTAGGATTTTGATATTATGCAGACTTAACTTGCATTCTGTGGCGTATTTTAGGAAAATATTTTTGATTATACAGGGTGTCCCAAAAAAGTGTGACGTCATGATGATGTGTATTTTTAAATTGCATGGTATATTTTTTGTTGTTTATTTGGGTGCCCTTTATGGATGCCTATATACCTATGAAATTTTATTAAAATCGGTTTAGTGATTTTAGCACAAAAAAATAAAAACTGAAAAAAATCAGTTTTGCACCATTGGTTAAGAAAATTAATAAGAGAAAAAAGTATGCATTGTTAATAAAACCATACAAGGTACTCATTAAATAAGGTCTGATAGTTGCGTTAACCAAGTTTTATTATTATGCATTATACAGAGTGTCCAAAATTTAGTGTCAAACTTTTCAAACTTTAAAGCACTTTATTTTTCTTATTTTAAATTGGAGCCCCTGTATATTTTTATGTCATTCTATGTGGAATTAAAAGACAAACATATTTCCTAATTACAACTCTATCGCAATTCCTAACTCATTAAAAGTTATGTGCAGAAAACTCGATTTATCAACTATTCCAATAGCCATTTTAATGAATAAAACTCGAAGGTGACTTTGAAAAACAATTTATTGTCATAACATGTTTTGTAGTTACAATTAATATCTCGAAAGTATTAAAGGTTTCACAGATCTTCGTGTAAACCTATTACACATCGTAAAAGTATTAAGTTTTGTATAAAAAATAGTTTTAGTAATAAAATTTCATAAAAACATAACAACTGTGCAGTTCTAAAATTAATTAATTACGAGAACTTATGTTCTATATGTCTTCCGCCCTCGTGAAGGCACAAACGAAGACGAGTATGAAATGACATTGCCACTCTTCGTAACAGGTTGAATGTAATATTTTGAAATGCGAATATGAGTCATATCAACATTTGTCAATATAGGTCATAATATTTGTCATATTATGAAAATTATATTTTCCATGACAAAAAGTAATTTTGGTATCTTGGGTATTAAGACCTTAGCTAAAAAAGTTTTAAACTTTTATATTACTACAGTCAACAATGACTCCTGTCACTTTGTTAAACTTTAATGTCAATAAATTGTTTTTCAAACCCACCTTCGATTTTGATTAATTAAAATGGCCATTGGAATTGTTGATAACACGAGTTTTCTCCTAATATCTTTGAATGTGTTAGGAATTGAGATAGGGTTGTAATTAGGAAAAATGTGTGTCTTTTAATTCCTCATCGAATTACATAATAATATACTGGGGTTCCAATTTAAAATAAGAAAAATAAAGTGCTTTAAAGTTTGAAAAGTTTAACACTAAATTTTGGACACTCTGTATACTGCATTTCAATAAAACTAGGTTAACGCAACTGTCAGACCTTATTTAATGAGTACCTTGTATGGTTTTGTTAACAAGGCATATTTTTATCCCTTATTAATTTTCTTAACCAATGGTGCAAAACTGATTTTTTTCAGTTTTTTTTTTTGCTAATATCACTGCACCGATTTTAATAAAATTTTATGGGTATGTAGGCATCTATAAAAGGCACCCAAATAAGTAATAAAAAATATACCATGCAATCTAAAAATATACATCATGATGACGTCACACTTTTTTGGGACACCCTGTATAATCAAAAATATTTTCCTAAAATAGACCCTAGAAAGCAACTGAAGTCTACAAAATATCAAAATCCTAACTCAATTAGTAACTGAGCTATTGAAGACGGGAGGTGAAATGACGGACCCTGTATATAATATGTAACCAATATGGGCTGTATTGCACTTCTACAAATATTTGTACATTTTAGGATCAAAAAACGAATCAAATAGAAGGGCAAGGATTATTGTAGTCCAATATTATTTCGAACAAATTATGGTATTCCCTCATTGCGAACTATTTTTATGAATGCTGCACGTATGTGATTACTAAAGCACGGACTATATGCAAAATGCATGTCCTGAATTAATGATATGACTACTGAAATTTCAATAGATCTACACGAATCATAAAGAAACAAAACGAATTAACCAATTTTATTTTGCATATGATGCATATTTTATGTATTCAATGCATATTTTATCAATAATTGCATATTTGGTCAAATAATTGGATATTTATGACCGAATTTATTTTTTTTTACTAAAAAAATTTTACTAAACAAACGTTATAATATATCTTAAGGATTCCATAAATGTTTTATTTTAAAAAATTAATAGAGTGATTTTCAAAATATCTTGTTTTGAAATTTTTGTTCGATCGCCATTTTGGTATTTGATAAAATAGAAAATAATATTTAAGATTATTATTATTACAAATGTTTTAGAGAACCGATAGGGCACGCTGAACGTTTTTGTATATTATAAATATTTCTTAAAATAAGGGAGTAACGACACTTTTTCGAAAAACAAAAGAACGCCAATAGCTATGAACTTAGGCTCCATTTCAAAAATTGGAGAGACTTAACTAAGAAAAGTTGTTTGTTTCAATGAGTTCTAACTGCCATTTTCGGGTGTAACAACTTAGTATTAACACCCTGTATACCTGACTATTTCGTAATAGCTGACTACCTCCGTTTCAGAGAGGGTTTATGATCAGCCAGAGTCGGTACTTAACCCCTCCGCAAGAAGCCCTGGCGCGCTGCCGCCCGAGAAAGTGTTAAAGATCAAAGGGCCTCTTTGAAAGCAGAAAACGCACCTTGCATTAGTTCCCGCATCAGCGAGAATGATGCAACAATAACCGAACACCTCATACAATAATACCTACAACAACAGTATGGAGTACAACCTACGTGTACACAACCCTCGAAGGACGGCCCAAGTATACAAACACATGCCCATTCTTGACCTTTGCAGGTGCAAATGAAACCCGCGCATACTAATCACCAGTGTTGACCCATCGATCCTAATACTTTCTCAAAGACAGCACTGTATATACCTGACTCTTTCGTAATAGCTGACTACCTCCGTTTCAGAGAGGTTTTATGATCAGCCAGAGTCGGTACTTAACCCCTCCGCAAGAAGACCTGGCGCGCTGCCGCCCGAGAAAGTGTTAAAGACCAAAGGGCCTCTTTGAAAGCAGAAAACGCACCTTGCATTAGTTCCCGCATCAGCCAGAATGATGCAATAATAACCGAACACCTCATACATTAATACCTACAACAACAGTATCGAGTACCACCTACGTGTACGCAACCCTCGAAGGACGGCCCAAGTATACAAACACATGCGCATTCTTGACCTTTGCAGGTGCAAATAAAACCCACGCATACTACTCACAAGTGTTGACCCATCGATCCTAATACTTTCTCAAAGACAGCACTGTATATACCTGACTCTTTCGTAATAGCTGACTACCTCCGTTTCAGAGAGGGTTTATGATCAGCCAGAGTCGGTACTTAACCCCTCCGCAAGAAGCCCTGGCGCGCTGCCGCCCGGAAAAGTGTTAAAGACCAAAGGGCCTCTTTATAAGCAGAAAACGCGCCTTGCATTAGTTCCCGCATCAGCCAGAATGATGCATCAATAACCGAACACCACACACAATAATACCAACAACAACAGTATGGAGTACCACGTACGTGTACGCAACCCTCGAAAGACGGCCCAAGTATACAAACACATGCGCATTCTTGACCTTGAGCAGAACACGCACCTCGCATTAGTTCCCGCATCAGACAGAATGATGCATCAATAATTGAACACCACACACAATAATACCAACATCAACAGTATGGAGTACCACCTACGTCTACGCAACCCTCAAAGAACGGCCCAGGTACATGGACACATTCGCATTCTTGACCTTGAGCAGTACACGCACCTCGCATTAGTTCCCGCATCAGACAGAATGATGCATCAATAATCGAACACCACACAAAATAATACCAACATCAACAGTATGGAGTACCACCTACGTGTACGCAACCCTCGAAGGAGGCCCAAGTATACAAACACATGGGCATTCTTGACCTTTGCAGGTGCAAATGAAACCCGCGAAAACAACTCACCAGTGTTGATTCATCGATCCTAATACTTTCCCAACGACAGCACTGTATATACCTGACTCTCTCGTAATAGCTGACTACCTCCGTTTCAGAGAGGGTTTATGATCAGCCAGAGTCGATACTTAACCCCTCCGCAAGAAACCCTGGCGCGCTGTCGCCTGGGAAAGTGTTAAAGACCAAAGGGCCTCTTTGAAAGCAGAAAACGCACCTTGCATTATTTCCCGAATCAGACAGAATGATGCATCAATAACCGAAACCACAAACAATAATACCAACAACAACAGTATGGAGGGCCACATACGTCTACGCAACCCTCAAAGGACAACCCTGGCACATGGACACATTCGCATTCTTGACCTTGAGCAGAACACGCACCTAGCATTAGTTCCCGCATCAGACAGAATGATGCATCAATAATCGAACACCACACACAATAATACCAACATCAACAGTATGGAGTACCACCTACGTCTACGCAACCCTCAAAGGACAGCCCAGGTACATGGACACCTTCGCATTCGTGACCTTGAGCAGAACACGCACCTCGCATTAGTTCCCGCATCAGACAGAATGATGCATCAATAATCGAACACCACACACAATAATACCAACATCAACAGGATGGAGTACCACCTACGTCTACGCAACCCTCAAAGGACGGCCCAGGTACAAGGACACTTTCGCATTCTTGACCTTGAGCAGAACACGCACCTCGCATTAGTACCCGCATCAGACAGAATGATGCATCAATAATCGAACACCACACACAATAATACTAACAATAATAGTATAAAGTACCACGTATGCTTAAACAACCCTCGAAGCACAGCCCAACTAAAGCAATTGGCCATTGGCCTAACTTTTCCTCCCAACCACCACACCAAGCATAAAACTGCGCACCTATAGTTAACCTACAGATAGGTCGTACTGAGATGATCTCTGACACAATATTCAACAGAGTGGTCTTACTTACTCATTCTTGCATTGCAAGAAATGCATTCTATGTCTAAACACTAGCGATAAAAGATATTATATTTTTAAGTAGCATGAAAGCTACTTAAGCTCATAAAGCAATTGGCCATTGGCCTAACTTTTCCTCCCAACCACCACACCGAGCATAAAACTGCGCACCTATACTTAACCCACAGATAGGCCGTACTGAGAAGATCTCTGTCTTACCGATGAACAGAGATGTCTTACTCGCTCATTCTCGCATTGCATGAAAAGCATATGCCGTCTATGTCTAAAGACTAGTGATAAATCCCGCATCAGCAAGAATGATGCCGAAATAACCGAACACCACATACAATAATACCAACAACAACAGTATGGAGTACCACCTACGTGTACGCAACCCTCGAAGGAGGCCCAAGTATACAAACACATGCGCATTCTTGACCTTTGCAGGTGCAAATGAAACCCGCGCATACAACTCACCAGTGTTGACCCTTCGATCCTAATACTTTCCCAACGACAGCACTGTATATACCTGACTCTCTCGTAATAGCTGACTGCCTCCGTTTCAGAGAGGGTTTATGATCAGCCAGAGTCGATAGTTAACCCCTCCGCAAGAAGCCCTGGCGCGCTGTCGCCCGGGAAAGTGTTAAAGACCAAAGGGCCTCTTTGAAAGCAGAAAACGCACCTTGCATTATTTCCCGCATTAGACAGAATCATGCATCAATAAAAGAAACCACAAACAATAATACCAACAACAACAGTATGGAGTGCCACATACGTCTACGCAACCCTCAAAGGGCAACCCAAGTACATGAACACGTTCGCATTCTTGACCATTAGCAGAACACGCACCTCGCATTAGTTCCCGCATCAGACAGAATGATGCATCAATAACCCAACACCACACACAGTAATACCAACAACAACAGTATGGAGTACCACCTACGTCTACGCAACCCTCAAAGGACGGCCCAGGTACATGGACACATTCGCATTCTTGACCTTGAGCAGAACACGCACCTCGCATTAGTTCCCGCATCAGACAGAATGATGCATCAATAATCGAACACCACACACAATAATACCAACATCAACAGTATGGAGTACCACCTACGTCTACGCAACCCTCAAAGGACGGCCCAGGTACATGGACACTTTCGCATTCTTGACCTTGAGCAGAACACGCACCTTGCATTAGTACCCGCATCAGACAGAATGATGTATCAATAATCGAACTCCACACACAATAATACTAACAATAATAGTATAAAGTACCACGTATGCATAAACAACCCTCGAAGCACAGCCCAACTAAAGCAATTGGCCATTGGCCTAACTTTTCCTCCCAACCACCACACCAAGCATAAAACTGCGCACCTATAGTTAACCTACAGATAGGTCGTACTGAGATGATCTCTGACACACGATTCAACAGAGTGGTCTTACTCACTCATTCTTGCATTGCAAGAAAAGCATATGCATTCTATGTCTAAACACTAGCGATAAAAGATATTATATTTTTAAGTAGCATGAAAGCTACTTAAGCTCATAAAGCAATTGGCCATTGGCCTAACTTTTCCTCCCAACCACCACACCGAGCATAAAACTGCGCACCTATACTTAACCCACAGATAGGCCGTACTGAGAAGATCTCTGTCTTACGGATGAACAGAGATGTCTTACTCGCTCATTCTGGCATTGCATGAAAAGCATATACCGTCTATGTCTTAAGACTACATAACTTAAAGACTTAAAGAATAGATTACATCCTAATCAACAAAAGATATAAAAATGCTATTAGCTCAGTAAAAGCGTATCCAGGGGCAGATGTATATTCCGATCATAACCCTATTATAGCCATCCTAAAAGTTAAGCTAAAGAAGGTCCAAAGAAAGTATCCAAAACTTAAATTAAATACAACTATGCTCCGAGAAGATCAAATCAGACAAAGTGTAAAGACAAATATTAACGAAAATCTCAGCCGACTCATACAGGGAGACGTAGAGGACAGTGACGTAAATGAGACATGGAAAAACCTAAAAGGTGCCTTGCTGAATGGAAGTAAGAATGAACTAAAAAGCAGTACTCGGTTTCCCAAAGAGCAATGGATGACTGATGAAATCTTAATACTAATGGAAAATAGAAGAAAATACAAAGGACAGGATAGGACTACATATAAAGACATTCAACAACATATAAGACGAAAAATTAGAGTGGCCAAAGGGACTTTCATTAGAAAAAAGTGTGAAGAGATAGAAGCATTAGAACAGAGATATGACTCATTTAATCTACATAAAAAGGTCAAAGAGTTTACAGGCATAGGAAGGAAAAAACAAAATGGTCTAATAAAAGATTTGAACGGAAACATTATAGTGGACATAGAGAAAAAAATCAAAAGGTGGGAGGAATACGTACAACAACTATTTGATGACACTAGAAATGAAATAAATATAGAAGAAACTACGACAGGACCTTTAATAACTGCCGAAGAGGTAAGCCACGCTATTAAAAACTCAAAAGATAGGAAGGCGATAGGTCCAGATGAGATACCAGTAGACCTCCTCAAACTTATTGATGAAGACAAGTTGAATATCCTAGTAAGTCTATATAATACCATTTACAAGACCGGAATTATACCACAAGAATGGCTGAAGTCAACCTTCATTCCGATACCAAAAAAGCAAAACGCAAGAGAGTGCTCCGACTTTAGAACTGTTAGCCTGATGAGCCATACCTTAAAAGTGTTTTTAAAAGTTATTCATAGTCGCATATACAAGAAACTAGAAGCGGATATCAGCGAGACACAGTTTGGATTTCGTAAGAACTTAGGTACAAGAGAGGCGCTATTTAGCATGAATGTCATAATACAACGATGCCTAGACATGAACGTCGACCTTTACATCGGATTTATCGACTACGCGAAAGCCTTCGATAAAGTGAGACACGAACAGTTAATGGAAATAGCACAACAGAAAGGCCTTGACTACGATGACATCAGAATAATAAAAAACTTGTACTGGAATCAGAAAGCCCAAATAAATGTTGAGGGACAGGACTCTGGGGAATTAGAAATCTGTCGAGGAGTTCGACAAGGCTGCATACTATCACCAACTCTATTCAATATGTACTCCGAATGCATATTTAAGGAAGCCATCAACGAAGACTCCGGGGGAATAGTTATAAATGGGCAAACTATCAATAACATTCGATACGCAGACGATACCGCGATAATAACAACAAACATCCAAGATCTTCAGAGAATGCTTCTAGATATAAATACTGTTAGCCAATCCTACGGACTAAGTATGAATTTAAATAAAACTAAAATTATGGTATTTAGAAAGAACAACGACAATAATATCCCAGCCGTCACAATAGATAATACCATAATAGAAAGAGTGAGAAGCTATCAGTACTTGGGAACACGAATAGGGGACAATAACGATCAAACCATCGAGATCAGTAAGAGGATAGAAATAGCAAGAGCAACATTCGTGAAAATGAAGAAATTGTTCGTAGATAGAAACATCGACCTAGCCCTGCGGATGCGAATGGTGCGATGCTATATCTTCTCAACTTTGCTGTATGGTATGGAGGCATGGACGCTCAATAAAAACAATATTAAAAAGATCGAGTCATTCGAAATGTGGCTTTACCGTCGCATGCTCAAGATATCCTGGACAGACCATATAACGAATGAAGATGTACTGCGAAGAATGCACAAAGAAAGAGAACTTTTACTTACCATCAAAACAAGGAAACTCCAGTATTTGGGGCATATTTCCCGGGGAGAGAGATACTCAACTCTCCAACTAATTATGCAAGGAAAGATACAGGGAAATAGATCCGTAGGGCGCCGCAGAACATCGTGGTTGAAAAACCTCCGGGAATGGTACGGGAAAACTTCGGTAGAACTGTTTAGAGCTGCAGTTTCAAAAATTAGGATCGCTATGATGATTGCTAACCTCCGTTAGGAGATGGCACCATAAGAAGAAGACACACAATAATACCAACAACAACAGTATGGAGTACCACCTACGTGTACGCAACCCTCGAAGGAGGCCCAAGTATACAAACACATGCGCATTCTTGACCTTTGCAGGTGCAAATGAAACCCGCGCATACAACTCACCAGTGTTGACCCTTCGATCCTAATACTTTCCCAACGACAGCACTGTATATACCTGACTCTCTCGTAATAGCTGACTACCTCCGTTTCAGAGAGGGTTTATGATCAGCCAGAGTCGATACTTAACCCCTCCGCAAGAAGCCCTGGCGCGCTGTCGCCCGGGAAAGTGTTAAAGACCAAAGGGCCTCTATGAAAGCAGAAAACGCACTTTGCATTATTTCCCGCATCAGACAGAATGATGCATCAATAAAAGAAACCACAAACAATAATACTAACAACAACAGTATGGAGTGCCACATACGTCTACGCAACCCTCAAAGGGCAACCCAAGTATATGGACACATTCGCATTCTTGACCATGAGCAGAACACGCACCTCGCATTAGTTCCCGCATCAGACAGAATGATGCATCAATAATCGAACACCACACACAATAATACCAACATCAACAGTATGGAGTACCACCTACGTCTACGCAACCCTCAAAGGACAATCCAGGTACATGGACACATTCGCATTCTTGACCTTGAGCAGAACACGCACCTCGCATTAGTTCCCGCATCAGACAGAATGATGCATCAATAATCGAACACCACACACAATAATACCAACATCAACAGTATGGAGTACCACCTACGTCTACGCAACCCTCAAAGGACGGCCCAGGTACATGGACACATTCGCATTCTTGACCTTGAGCAGAACACGCACCTCGCATTAGTTCCCGCATCAGACAGAATGATGCATCAATAATCGAACACCACCCACAATAATACCAACATCAACAGTATGGAGTACCACCTACGTCTACGCAACTCTCAAAGGACGGCCCAGGTACATGGACACATTCGCATTCTTGACCTTGAGCAGAACACGCACCTCGCATTAGTTCCCGCATCAGACAGAATTATGCATCAATAATCGAACACCACACACAATAATACCAACATCAACAGTATGGAGTACCACCTACGTCTACGCAACCCTCAAAGGACGGCCCAGGTACATGGACACTTTCGCATTCTTGACCTTGAGCAGAACACGCACCTTGCATTAGTACCCGCATCAGACAGAATGATGTATCAATAATCGAACTCCACACACAATAATACTAACAATAATAGTATAAAGTACCACGTATGCATAAACAACCCTCGAAGCACTGCCCAACTAAAGCAATTGGCCATTGGCCTAACTTTTCCTCCCAACCACCACACCAAGCATAAAACTGCGCACCTATAGTTAACCTACAGATAGGTCGTACTGAGATGATCTCTGACACACGATTCAACAGAGTGGTCTTACTTACTCATTCTTGCATTGCAATAAAAGCATATGCATTCTATGTCTAAACACTAGCGATAAAAGATATTATGTTTTTAAGTAGCATGAAAGCTATTTAAGCTCATAAAGCAATTGGCCATTGGCCTAACTTTTCCTCCCAACCACCACACCGAGCATAAAACTGCGCACCTATACTTAACCCACAGATAGGCCGTACTGAGAAGATCTCTGTCTTACGGATGAACAGAGATGTCTTACTCGCTCATTCTCGCATTGCATGAAAAGCATATGCCATCTATGTCTAAAGACCAGCGATAAATCCCGCATCAGCAAGAATGATGCTAAAATAACCGAACACCACATACAATAATACCAACAACAACAGTATGGAGACCACCTACGTGTACGTAACCCTCGAAGGAGGCCCAAGTATACAAACACATGCGCATTCTTGACCTTTGCAGGTGCAAATGAAACCCGCGAAAACAACTCACCAGTGTTGACCCATCGATCCTAATACTTTCCCAACGACAGCACTGTATATACCTGACTCTCTCGTAATAGTTGACTACCTCCGTTTCAGAGAGGGTTTATGATCAGCCAGAGTCGATACTTAACCCCTCCGCAAGAAGCCCTGGCGCGCTGTCGCCCGGGAAAGTGTTAAAGACCAAAGGGCCTCTTTGAAAGCAGAAAACGCACCTTGCATTATTTCCCGCATCTGACAGAATGATGCATCAATAACCGAAACCTCAAACAATAATACCAACAACAACAGAATGGAGTGCCATATACGTCTACGCAACCCTCAAAGGACAACCCTGGCACATGGACACATTCGCATTCTCGACCTTGAGCAGAACACGCACCTCGCATTAGTACCCGCATCAGACAGAATGATGCATCAATAATCGAACACCACACACAATAATACTAACAACAACAGTATGGAGTGCCACCTACGTGTACGCAACCCTCAAAGGACGGTCCAGGTACATGGACACATTCGCATTCTTGACCTTGAGCAGAACACGCACCTCGCATTAGTTCCCGCATCAGACAGAATGATGCATCAATAATCGTACACCACACACAATAATACCAACATCAACAGTATGGAGTACCCCCTACGTCTACGCAACCCTCAAACGACGGCCCAGGTACATGGATACATACGCATTCTTGACCTTGAGCAGAACACGCACCTCGCATTAGTACCCGCATCAGACAGAATGATGCATCAATAATCGAACACCACACACAATAATACTAACAACAACAGTATGGAGTGCCACATACGTCTACGCAACCCTCAAAGGACAACCCTGGCACATGGACACATTCGCATTCTTGACCTTGAGCAGAACACGCACCTCGCATTAGTTCCCGCATTAGACAGAATGATGCATCAATAACCGAACACCTGGGATATTTGTTATCAATTAGGAGTCGCCATTTTTGGCCTGGTAATAAAACGTGAATCACCCGGTATATATCTGTAATATAAATAAAGCATTTTTAATTTTTAAATGTGATTTTAATTAAATATATTTGCATATATTGGCATATATTTGAAATGTTGGTGCATGTTTTTTAAATTTTGCGTGCATATATATGCGCATATTTTCGTCTTTTTTCGTGCATATTTGTCCGTGCTTTAGTGATTACTTACAAATAATATTTTTTTTCATTATTTCTATTAATTAAAAATATATGCATACCCTGTTCTTTATTTTGTACAATATCACTGACACAATATCTATTTGTTACCAGTGTGCTTGCAAAATGAATACTAATTCATCAATGTTCAATTTTCAATTCAAATTATTAACAATAGCGAAGAACACTGTAAATAGCGACACTTTTTTACGGACGGCGGCGTTTCTTTTGTAGGCGGCCAACAGGCACTCAAGCGAGATAGTAGTAGACGCGTCTTCGCTCAAGTTATTTTACTCCCGTGAAAGCTGCCTTAATCTAACACATTTATTTCTAATATTGCATTAATTGTACCAAAATTCATTTCTAATTTCACAATATCATAGCTAAAAGTTGTGTGAATTTCGCTGACTTATTGCTATTCTTAAAAAGTCTTAAGTAACTTCTAAAAAAATATATTTCATAAACTGCATTTTCAGCAACTTTCTCATTTTTTTACCACGTTAGTTTACCTTTTCTTAAAGTTTCAATAAGTCGTGGCAGTACACATTAATGTTCTGATTACGATGGTGTTTTGTAATCTAAAAAAATACTAAAGGGTTTCGCTTAATCTTAGTACAAATATCGATTAAAAACAGATGGAAAACGATGGGATAGAACCACCTTAAATAAGTAACTTTAATTTATAGGTCACATCCACAAAAAGGAGAGAATCATTGGAGAGAAGATTATTTGGAATTGCTCTAATCTTAACGCGCATCATTGTCCAGGAAGAGTTCATACATTAAACGACGAAGTAGTGAAAAATGCTTCTCATAACCACGTTCCCGACGCGGCCAAGGTTGGTGTGAAAGTGGCAGTTCAAAGCATGAAGGAAATGGCTAAACAAGTGGAGCTCACTCCTCAAGCAGTTTTAGGAAACTTGGCTTCACAGTTATCTGCAGATCTATCAGCTCAACTACCTCAATCGAAGGCGCTGAAACGAACAGTTCAGCGAATTAGAACTGTCGCAGAAGCCGTTCCAGCAATTCCTAGGTGCTTAGCTGATATCACATTTCCACCGGAATATGCAAATATAGATGGCGAACAATTTTTATTATTTGATAGCGGGCGCAATGAGAACAGAATTTTATTGTTTTCAACAGCAAAAAACTTGGTATTAATGGGAAAGTGTAATCACTGGTACGCGGATGGCACATTTTCTTCAGCCCCTCAGTTATTCAGCCAGATCTACACAATTCATGGAGTCCGATATAGCAATGTCTTCCCAGCTGTATATGCTCTTCTTCCAAATAAAACGGAAGGCACATACATTCGCCTATTGCAGGCGTTAAAGGACTTAGCACCTAGGGTTCAGCCAACATCTTCAGAGTGAGTCGGGAGGAACGGACAAAACTCCAGGAGTGTATTGTACACGTGAAAATAATGTAAAAAAACTCTATTGTTGTTATGCGATTGTTATTTGTTTTCAAGTTATAGCGTAATTAAAAATAAACTAAATTTCATACATTAACGTTTCATTACTTTGTTGTTCTGATAATGTGTCAGTGTATTGTGACATTGAGTTTGTACGATTAAAGTGTTACAAAATGCCACACACTTATTCAAATTTAAAATATGCAACTATGGTGTTTGTATGTTTGTTTGTCTTAAACAAAGACATGACTCAATCAGGAGAGCAACAGGCGCCCTTTATAGACGAAGCAGAAAATGTTTAGAGGTAAATGGCGGTGTTTTTGAACATTTATTATAAGAACGATATGATAACCAAACCTATAACTATAACTTGAAAACAAATAACAATCGGATAACAACAATTGAGTTTTTTTTACATTATTTTAACGTGTACAATACACTCCTGGAGTTTGGTCCGTTCCTCCCGACTCACCCTGTATAATGACCGACTTTGAAAAAGGAGCCATAAATGCGTTTAGGCAAGAGTTTCCGAATGCTGAAAATAATGGTTGTTTTTTTCATTTCACTCAATGCATATGGAGACATATACAAGAAACAGGTTTGCAAGTGAGATACAGCGAAGAAGCTGACTTTGCTTTAAACCTGCGACAACTGGCAGCTCTGGCTTTTGTTCCCGAAGATGATGTAATTGATTCCTACAATGTGCTAACTGACAGCGAATTTTTTACAGAAAATGAAGTTATATTGCAAGCTTTATTAACTTACTTTGAAGCTACATGGATTGGTGTTCTTGACAGACGAGGAAGGAGAAGACAACCAATTTTTCCTATTCGTCTGTGGAATGTTCACGCGTTTATCGAAAACGACTTACCCCGCACAAATAATGCCGTTGATGGATGGCATAATAGCTTTTCATCAATTGTAAATGCTGCACATCCGAACATTTGGAAATTTATAAATGCCCTCAAGAAAGAAGTCAATTTAAACAAAATGAAAACCGAGCAGCTAATTGCTGGAAATCCACCAGCTCCACAAAAAAAGGTTTACAGGGATACAGCCCAAAATATAAAAAGAGTGGTTGCTGACTATGGCAACAGACCAGTATTGGAATACCTTCGAGGTATTGCACATAATTACCAATTGCAGGTGTAAACATTTTAAGGAATTTAATTAATTTTGGTGGCATTTTATAAATTTATGGAGCATTTATAAAGGCGGTCTTCGCAAGTTTGTAAATTATATGTTGAAAATTTGTTGAAAGTGTTGTTTGTTAAAAGTAAAGTTTTCATTCATTTTCCAAGTATTTTATGAATTTGGTGAAATTTTACAAATGAATGGAACAATTTTCAACGCAATTTTGTAACTGTTTATACAATTATGGAGCATTTATAAAGGAAGTTCTGTAGTATATCTCGGTAAGAGAAATTTGCTCTTACTCACGGTGAACATTATGTTTCTTTGAAGATTATATATTATATAACTATTACAAATTAACTATTAAGAGTTCTTGTCGATTTTTTACTGAATTTTATGAATGATGGTGTACTTTTTAGTTTTTTCTTTATCTTTAGTTAAAGTTAGTAGTTTTCATTAATGTTTTATGAATTTAATAAATTTTGGTAACATTTTATAAATATATGGAGCATTATTAAAGGAGGTTTTTGCAAGTCTGAAAATTTATTATTTTTTGAGTTTTCATTAAATTTGAATAATTTGATGAATTTTTGAGAAATTTCTGGAGTTTGGTACGTTTCCAATTTTATTCTTTAGATGACGAAGTGAAGAAGTAGAAAGAGAGATTTTAAAACAGATAACAAATTTTCGTTTTGAAACAAAAATTTATGTACTGTGCAGTTTTTAGTTGACAATATTTTGATTGATGTATGTTCTCCACTTATTCAATCAGTATATTTTTTAATTATCTCTCTAATATCACACACTTGTAATGGCATTATAAAAATAATTAAAAGTTATATTTTTAAATTTCGATTTTTAAATGAATAAACTTTGCTTGTATACCTTATAATCAGTAGTTGAAACTGAAACGGGATATTGAAATAATGAAGAGAATATTGATTTTGAAACGAAAATTTTATACTGTTTATAATAATAATGTTTAAATTGCAAAATATATTTTTTCATTTAGTCAAGTCACTCAATTTTCAACTTACCTTTGTAACATGATAGAGTAGCGATATAATTTTAAAAATTATAAAAATTACATTTTGAAAAGATTAATTAATAGTTTTCTATTTTGAAATGGACAAAATTTGCTATATCAAGTGCAATATTGTTCGAACATCCAATTGTCAATGCATCCTAAAATCGATGCGTCCAGTTGTCGATGCGTCCAGTTGTCGGCGCGTCCAATTGTCGTACGCGTCCAATTGTCGTGCGTCCAATTGTCGTACGCGTCCAATTGTCGTACGCGTCCAATTGTCGTACGCGTCCAATTGTCGTACGCGTCCAATTGTCGTGCGTCCAATTGTCGTACGCGTCCAATTGTCGTACGCGTCCAATTGTCGTGCGTCCAATTGTCGTACGCGTCCAATTGTCGTACGCGTCCAATTGTCGTACGCGTCCAATTGTCGTGCGTCCAATTGTCGTACGCGTCCAATTATCGCGCGTCCAATTGACTGCGTCCAATTGACGTATAACCAAGTCTGCTAGATATCGAGGAGTGGCCCCATATTAGGATTGCATAAGACAGATGTGAGTGCAGTAGGGCATAATACACAGTTATTAGTGCGTCGCTAGGTAACGAATTAGTAAGGTTTCTCAATAAAAAAGTCGCCTTATATAATTTAACTGATACCTCATCGCAATGTTAGTTCCAATTCAACTTTGGATCAAGATGAACTCCTAAAAAACGTGCAGAATTATATTCACTATACAAACCCCCACACGTAACATACGACACACTAGAAAGAACAATGATAAATAATATCATCAACACCAAAAAACAACACATAATTATCGCAGACACATTCATTAACTTAGGAGTGAAAAATGAAATCAGACGAAGCTACAGAACACTAAAAGAAAAAGGCTACAAAATACTAAATAATATTGGAAAACAATACTATACTCACATAAACCACAACGGCGAAAACACCATAAAAGATCACGCAATAACCCATATAAGCTCCGAACATCCGCTGGTCAAAATACTACCCACAAACACATCCGATCACTATCCATTGCTAACCACAATAAAACAAATCCATAAAACAACAGACGACAGAACATATACAAAAATACACAACAACCACTACAAAATAAAATCCTTTGTAAAAGACCTAACGAATATCAACATCACATCGTTTGAACAACTCTCTAAAACTATGCAACAAATAATACAAAATTGCCAAACTACAACCACCATAACAATAAGAAACGTCACGCCATGGATCAACCAATGTATACTAAAAGACATCACACAAAGAAATGAACTATATCGAAAACACAGAAAGTCACTCAACAACAACAGCTCGAAGAAAAATACAGGAAACAAAAAAAGAAGACCTTCTCCGCAATTAAAAATACCAAGACAAATAATTACAAAATCAAACTAACGCCACTAGAATATAACCCAGAGAAAACATTTAAAGTCATACTACAACAACTAACAAGCAATAAACAAAACAAGAACTCTGACATCAAATAAATTTAAAAAAAAACTAACACAATGACAACAAACAAGATAGAAATCGCCGACACAATACACCAGTATTTTGCGACGATAGGCGTAGAACTTGCAAAAAAAAATAAAGAAACCAAGTAAGACACAACCCTATACACCTTGCTCACTACCAAACACCCCTAACAACGAAAACAACTACTTCACAGCAATAACAACAACAGAAGAACAAATCATCAACATAATCTGACTCAAACTCAAAAACAACAAAGCACCAGGCTTTGACCTAATTACGAACAACATCATAAAACTAAATGAAACAATCCTATCTAATCTAACAAACATGATACTAGAAATTGGAAAATACCCAGAATACCTCAAAACCACAGTAATTATATCAATCCACAAAAAAGGAGACACAAGTGAACCAGAATATTATCGACCAATTCGAATGATCGAATTGTAATGAAGACATCTAGAAAACCACCTGGTCAAAAACAAAATCATTAACCAACATCAATACGCTTACCAACAGAGATCCGGCATAACCACAGCAGTATACGACCTAATATCATCTATACAAGAAAAACTAAGACTCAACAAATACGTTTCAGCCACATTCATCGACATGAAAAAAGCCTTCGATACCATCGACAGGAAAATAATGATAACAAAACTAAAACAAATTAAAAGACACAATATAACAACATCTCTAATCGAAACATATTTAGAAAACCGACCCCAAGTAACACAAATAAATGCAAACATACCGACTTGTCTAAGGGAAGATTTTAACGCCCCCTCTCAAACGCAGTAGGCGGAGTGAAACGTCCGGGGTGAATTATGTGGGGCAGCTATCTCCAGTGCAATATTGTGCGTGCGCAACTTAGATGTGTGAGTGATTCACACACGTGCTAAAAACGTAAAATCTGGTACTTCTGTTGTCTATACTTAAGAGTCAATTGAACTAAACAATTTCTTCATATCTGGAGAAGACCGAGTTGATTCTACATTTGATGAACATATTTAGAGTAATTTTTTTCTTAACACAATAGGTATATACATACATATACTAAATCCTTCGATTTCTTTTAGATTTTTCTAATTTCTTAATTTTTGTCTTATTCTGGGAAACTATTTATTCATAAAAATGAATTCGTTCATAATTTAAATTTGTGACAATCCGCTTGATCATAAATATATTATATACAGTGACCTCCAAAAAGTCGGTATCGTATTGGGCATTTTCATTATTATTCATTTACAAAAAAACAAAAAAATGTACGGCATTAATTTGTGCTTGTCTAAAAACCGTATTAGCGTCTATCAGTGTACCGAGTAATTTTTACTTACCCAGAAAATCTCGTGTTTCAAAATGATGAAAATTGAAATAATGCTAAATTTCGTAAATCGCGCGAGATATTATTGATATATTTTTACTGCAAGTTAGTTTTAGATTACTGAAACATTTAAAGGACATGATTTTTTGTTATCTGTAACTTTTGCAAAAATTAGGTTTTCAATGTTTTTTCATATTTATCATCTCATCATTTAGGCCAGTATAAATGAACACATACAGGGTTTTTGTGGAACCAAAACATTAATGCTTTGCAACAACCCGACGCCGAAAACGGAGGGTTTTTAAGTGAAAACTATCCATGGGTAGTAATCAGTCTAATGTTATTTTGATTGGATATTGTTGCACACGTGACTACAGATACACGAATTTGTTTGGATTTATACTTCAGCAAACACCTCTTAGCAAACGTCATAAATATTTGTTTATCTACAAGTGAAATAAAATGTTCTTGAATCCGCTTGTGAATTAATATTTATTTATATAACAAGTGAGCTAAGGGAATGTTTTTGAAAAACATCCTTAGCTCACGTGTTTCATACAATATTTTATTCAATTTTGTCGAAATACGTTTAGTAGTTACAGATTTAATTTTTATAATATCAAGTCGGTGAAAAGTCAAACATTTATTGTCACATCAAAATTTAAAAAGGCCGATTGTAATCTTTTTGATTACTTTTTGATCAGAAGGGGAATTTTGAAACATGCCCGCAACGGTACAATGAAATAGTAGACAACAGAACTTTACTTAGTAGTAGGAAAAACGTAATTATTTCAAAGCCTGAAGAACTACTTATTTTTATTGTTAAATATGGAGATGAAGAGTTTTTCGAAATCCAATAGTTGATATTCTAATTATTCTCACCGTATCGGTTTCAATAAGTTGTGAAAGATCAGTAAACTTAAACTGGTTATATCTTATTTAAGAGCTTCATTGGCCCATCAAGATTATCAGATCTTGCTATTTTGAGTGAAGAACGAGAAAAAACAGAAAAAAAATAATTTTGCTCATACTGTGCGAGCAAAAATTATTATCATCTACGTTTGCTTTGCAAAGCCATACAGCTTAGCTTAAAATTCATCAGTTTGGCACGTCATGTGTTAGACACAAATTTAACCATATATATCGTCCCCTTATAATTGTGATCTAAACCGAGCCCTACGTTTTTCAGCCCTCTTGGATAAAAATAAATTTTTGGTCGCACGGTATAATCGACCAATTGGCATCTATAAACGCACGTAAAGTACATTTTTAGATATTTACTATTTGTACTTGTTCTAATATCCCTAATATTGCCGTAAGCCTTACATTGCAAATTTTATGTTGGAATTATTAAAAGATATAATCCTTAGTGTATGATTTATTGATGTAATTTGACAAGGGCGCACATTTGTGCTATGCCATGGGTAAAACTATAAAATTTGTTTTACTCTATTATTTGTTGGCATTGTATAGAACAATAATTGATTTCCATTTTTTGTAGTTGCAGCAAAAATTAAGTACTAATTTAGCCGTTGTGAAGAACTTTGTTTTGGAAGAACCAAATTTTACATTAATTATAAATTGAGTGGTTGTGAATGTAGTTTAACCATACCAAATTTACAACTAATAATCTAATAAAATTGCCAGTGCAAAATGAGAAAATAAATAGCCACTAATTTATTCAGGTTGAGTGGTATGTCGGAGGATAATTTCGTAAACTATTTTTGTTATACCTAAAACAATAGAGACACAAAAGTATAGAGCATTAAATCTTGTCAAATCAATGGTCGCTAATGTTAAAGTCGTGTGATCGATTGTTTATATCATTACTTAAAAATTTCGTGACATTTTATAGTTATGCAACACAATTAACATGATATTTTCCGTAGTTCGGTTTGGTGAATGATGCAAAATGCAGGCCTTGCCCTTGCAAGCGCACGCATCATTTATTAATGGCACCCGGCAATGTAATATGATACCCGGTTTAGACGCCGAACGACGTTTAGACAAATATGTCGTCTACGAAATAAATAATGTGCGTAGCCCATCCCATCACAGCAAATATGGACTCCCACAAGGAGTTAACATCCCACCCACCCTATATATAATATGCACAAACGACATTGACAAAGCACAACTAACTGGGAAAGTAATAATGTGTGCAGATGACATATGCATCGTTCACGCACACAACACCGAAAGTGAACTACAAAAAACAATCAATGACCTAAGAAAAATAGACACATGGTGCTCCGAAAACTCACTCACAATTAATGAAAATAAAACCGAATTCATGATTTTCGGGCACAAAACACAAGCACACAGCATAAAACCAACCTTAAAGGAGACAGAGATAAAATAAACTAGAAAAGTAAAATACCTAGGACTAACCATAACAAACAAACTAAAATGGGACGATCATATAAACAAACTATTAAAGAAAAATGCTACAGCTATCTACATGATCAACAGAATAAAGAAATTCCTACAAAAATTTACGGAAAACCATATATCACACCATCTTCAATTCAAATAACATCTATCTCATAAGCATATGGAGCAACACCACACAAAGGAATCTGAAAAACTACAAACACAACAAAATTATTGAAACACAGTGGGTAGAATAAATGATGTAAGCACGCTAAAGGTTCAACACAGACTTCATTCTGTTTATTATCCACCCTAGTGGCTACAGTTAAAACAAGAGTACAGGTAGCAATCGCTAGTTGGCGTCACTGGTGTAGTTTTAAGATATTAAATTTATTACTCCTCCTATATCGAAAAAACTTACAAACTAATTAAACCTAACTATTCACAAAACTTCACATGTTTGATAAAAAAAAAACTTACAAACTAATTAAACCTAAATCTTCACAAAACTTTACATGTTAGATAGTGTTTAAGCCTTTTGTAAAAATGTCAGCTACTATCTCGTTTGTCGAAACATAATTTAAATCTACATATTTCTTTGAGACAACCTCACGCACAAAATGGCGTTTGATGTCTATGTGTTTTGATCTCTTGTGGTGGACAGGGTTGATTGCTAATTTCTGAGCTGACAGCACTGGCTGTCGTTGTATAATTTAATGCAGCCAATGCTACCTGTTAGTTCCCTTAATAGGTTTCGCAAATATATGGCTTCCTTCGACCCCTCAGTCAAAGCCATATATTCGGCTTCCATGCTAGATAAAGCCACCGTCTTCTGTTTTTTGGTTTCCCAGGATACAGCGGATATCGAATGCTTGAAGACAAAACCTGTATATGATCTTCTGTCTTTGTTGCTGGCCCAATCTGCATCCACAAAACCTTCTAGGTCATTCTTGTCCTTTGCAAATTTTAATCCTAACGTCTTGGTTCCTTTTGGGTACCTCAACTTCGTTTTGCCTGCTGCCAATGCTGCTGCGTGTAGCAGTTATTGAACTGGCTCAAATAACTTATGGCATAGGTTATATCCGGGCGAGTTAGTACGGCCAGATACATACCGATTAATTTCTGGTACGGCAAACTTTGATTCGAAATCTCGGAAGTTCTATTTGTATCTAAAGGAGTACTCGCACTTTTACAATCAGTTATATTAAATTTCTTTAAGACTTGATTGATGTACTCCTCCTGATCCAAAAAGATATAATGTCCCTCGTAATCCCTTGTGACTCGCATGCCTAAAATTTGTTTTGCTTCACCCAAATCTTTAACCTTAAATATTAAATTTAATTGTTTTTTCAAATTAGTGGTATCTAAGGAATCATTAGAGAAAACAAAGAAATCCTCCACATATAAAGCAATAATTGTTAATAAGTCATTATTCCTTTTAATATATAAACATGGCTCAACGTCGGATCTTTCATACCCTCGATCTGCCAGGACTTCATCTATACGTTTATTCCACGCTCTTGAGGCTTGTTTAAGTCCATATATGGCCCTGTTTAATTCGCAAACTTTTAGCCTTTCGCCTGTTTTCAAAAAACCTTTTGGTTGTGACATACACTGTGTATCAGCCAAATGGAATAAATTCGATAATAAATAAATGGGGGCGTGTTCGAAAAAACGCTCGGACACGTCGATTGTTATTTTTAGTTGCGCATTTTTTTCAACAAAAACTTTTTATACAGGGTGTGTCATGTGACCGTGGCCAATACCAACTTTCTTATTTTAAATGTAACACCGGGTATATTATTCAATTTTAGGATTCTTCAGAAAATTCTAGACATATTTCATGTACAATGTCCTATACCTATCTTCAACTGTTTCGGAAATATTAAGTGTTTTCAGATTTATTGCAAAAATTAACATTAAAAAAAGAAAATTATTTGATTACAGAAATTCGTTATAACACACTCAAAAACTAATAAGTAATACTGTTTATTTCTTGATAATGTAAAAAAACAAAAAAAAAAACAATAAATTTCAATGGAGGAGATGTTCAAAATGCTCGCCGTGAACGTCTTGGCAACATCCTAATCTTAAATAGAAATTTCTTCTAACGTTACTCAATATCTCAGGCGTGACCGATCAAATCGCAAGCATTATTCGTCTTCTTAAGTCAGCTAAGTCGAGGGGTTTAGTTTTGTATACAATACTTTTGACATATCCCCATAAGAAGAAGTCTAATGACGTCAGATCAGGGGATCGTGCTGGCCATTCCATCGATCCTCGCCTCCCTATCCACCGATTTGGAAATATTCGGTTGAGGTAGTTCCGGACATTGATTTGGTAATGGGGCGGTGCTCCATCTTGCTGAAACCATATCATATTCGCTGGAACTTGTGGGTTTGCTGGATCAGGATATAAGTTTGTCAAAGTTGGCACAACATTATTTTGGAGTAGTGCTAAATAATTATCACCATTTAAATTACCATCAATGAAAAAGGGACCTATGATATGTTCTCCAACAATTCCTGCCCAAACATTAACCTTTACAGGGTATTGCGTATGTTCTTCTCTCATCCAGTGAGGATTTTCCGTCAACCAATAGCGGCAATTTTGACGATTAGCATGACCGTGAAGTGTAAAGGTGCACTCATCAGAAAACAAAACATGTTCTAATTGGATCACATTGTTATCTAACATTTTGGTTTTGGTTTTGGTTGGTATCATTTTATAGGGATGCATTTTAGTTTCTTTTAATGTTCGAAAAATCGATGAATGGCTAACATTGAACATTGTGGCTGCTTGTCGACTAGAAGTATGTGGGTTTTCCACAAACTCAAGCATAATATCCAATTTGGTATCATCACTTATTGCATTGGCAGCTGCTTTTTTTATCTGCCTTACATGTCCAAGCTCACGAAACTGCTTTTCTATTTTACTAATTGTCCCTTGGGATATAGGGGGCAAATTTGGAATTTTTTCATGAAATAAGCGAGCAACTTCCATTTGTGTCCGTGTGTTATCTCCATAACCAATCATCTGTAGAATTGTAATTTTGTGCATTTCTGTTAAATTAACCATTTTTCTGATATACAGTTAACGAAATTCAAACGACTATAACACTGACAACTAAACTGTCATGCAGGCAGACAACAATTTCCTAAGGCCAGGCGTTTTAAACAAAAGTAAACAAAAGTATTTATAGCTTTTGTTTATTTCATATCCGTAAAAAGGTAAAAAGGAACGCTGAAATGGTTTTTGCTTACTTTCTCATTATCAAGACCTAAATGGGAAATAATTATTGAATGTGTTGTAGCGAATTTCTGTAATCAAATAATTTTCTTTTTTTAATGTTAATTTTTGCAATAAATCTGAAAACACTTAATATTTCCGAAACAGTTGAAGATAGGTATAGGACATTGTACATGAAATATGTCTAGAATTATCTGAAGAATCCAAAAATTGAATAATATACTAGGTGTTGCATTTAAAATAAGAAAGTTGGTATTGGCCACGGTCACATGACACACCCTGTATGAAAAGTTTATGTTGAAAAAAATGCGCAACTAAAAATAACAATCGACGTGTCCGAGCGTTTTTTCGAACACGCCCCCATTTATTTATTATTGAATTTATTCCATTTGGCTGATACACCCTGTATAATAGTCCTCATCTAGGTAGCCATTTAAGAACGCTGTCGCTACATCTAAATGTACAATTTTTAGTTTTAAATTTACCGCTAAACTACCGGTGCAAAAGTTTCATCGTAGTCTATACCTTCCCTTTGTGTGAAACCTTTTGCTACCAGGCGTGCTCTATATCTCACTTGATTTTCACCATCGCACTTCCTTTTAAAGACCCATTTACAGTTAACTACCCTTCCTCCTGATGGTAAGTCCATCAGTCCCATGCTTGGTTTTCGTCAAAACTTTCCATTTCCTCTTGCATTGCACGTTTCCACTGCGCCGCATCTGGTCTTGACCAAGCTTCTTCAACGGTTGAAGGATCATCTAAAGTTTCCTCATCTTGGCACATGTAAGTGACATAGTCTGTAAAATCCTTCTTCTGCACATGTCTTCTTGACCTTCGAACGTCACACACTGGGTTAGTAACATCCTGGGAGTAGATTCTCGAATCGTTCGCAAAACTTTGCGTATACTTATTTCAATAGTTGCGTATGCTTTTCTAAAAAGTATATTCTCGACCGTCGTAACATAAATGTATACTTAAAATTTCATTCGCAACTTTACGAGTGCCTAATTTCATGCGCAACTTTACGAGTGGTTGTGCATAAGTACGTCGCGTCGAATTTTGACAGATGGGTACCTAAATGATATAGTGAATTTGGCTGCAATTGGGCCTTTAGAGGAAACCGAATTAGAAAACGGTAGAAACCGGGCATACAAGATCGCAAGCTTGAGATTACTTTCGTCATAACAAAATTGTAGTACATTGATAATTTAAAATAAACTGACTTACTTTTCGCCATTCCTTCCACGACTTATTGGTCCCATTGCAGGTGTTCAATATATCAGCCGACTCACTCCAAAGCGCTTTGGCATCTGAATATTTAAAACTATCACTAAATTTTGTGTTGATCAAATTTTCGTGATTTTTCACAAAATCGATTAACAATTTATTTTGTTCTACTGTAGTATTTGCACAGCGGTTTTTCTTATCCATTTTATATAAGTGGCGTAACGACTATTTCAGGGGAATTCTCAACCGAGCATTAGTTATTTGATGATTTGACGGATAATACAGCGTTGTCAGACATCCATTGCATTTGCGATTAATATAAATCTAAGCACACGTTTCGATTTACGAAGGGTACTGGAGAATGCAAAAGTATCCAACAAAATATACGTATGCGTATTCCAACCATTCGTAACTTGAGTATACGCAAGTTTGCGAGCGATTTCGAGATTTTGGACCCTGACTTGCTTCATCTAAAATGACACTCCCATTTTGATTTTGAAGTAAGCACTATGTTATTAGTCACTTCCAGTATCTCTGGCTTACTTTTCAACCCATGACCACTTGATATTTCAGTCACCCCCACAGAAACAGATGACTCGACCTCAGAAAGAATATCTGTGATTTGATCATTCATCATATCTTCCATTACGATGACATCTCTACTGGTTGTAATGCATTTTTTAGTTGGATCGTACAGCCTGTGCCCCTTGACATGGTCACTATATCCAATTATAATATTTCAATGCGCCTTTTTGTCCCATTTGTGCCTTCTTTCTTTCGGTATATGGACCATCACCGTGCTGCCAAATATTTTAAGGTGGCTTACGTCTGGTTTCTGATTCCACCACAACTCGTATGGGGTAACACTAAGCCTAGAAACGATACTTCTGTTTTTTAGGTACACTGCTGTATTAACAGCTTCCGCCCAAAACTGTTTGTCCTACTTGCCATCAAATAACAAACATTTCGCTTTTTCAACGATGGTGCGATTCAATATTTCGGACATGCCATTTTGTTCTGGTGTGTAAAGATTTGTCTTTTGATGAACAATTCCATTTTCCGTAAGAAATTTATCAAAATCTTTGTTGAAAAACTGTCCCTCGTTGTCCGATCTCAGTACCTTAATTTTATACTTCAGTTGATTTTCCGCCATTGCTTTGAAAACCTTAAAATATTTATGGACCTCATTTTTAGTCTTCAAAAAATAAACATAGCACATCCTGGTGTAATCGTCCTGAAATGTCACGAAATACTTCGATCCACCAATGGATCTTTGTTCCATCGAATCACACATATCTGAATGTATCACTTCCAAAGGATTAGTCGCCCTGGTCCCTTTGTGCTTGAACGGTAACCTCGAAAGTTTGCCCTCACAGCAGACTACAATTGCCTTTCCCAGCCTTCGCCTCATCTTTGAATGATAAACCTGCCTCAAGCCTGTTATTCATTTTTTTTAAATCAGCACTATTTATGTGCTAAAATCTTCTGTGTCATGTGTCACCTGTTGCTGTAGCTTGTGCTGCAAGTAAATAATCTGGCTTATAAACATTTAATTTGTATACACCATTCACTAGCTCTGCAGTTGCTACTATAACGTTCAGTCCATTGAATATTTTGCAACCATTGTTATCAAACGCAACACTATTCCCGTTTTTTATTAACTCACTAACGGATAATAAGTTTGTTGTCAATTCTGGCACATACAAAATATTCTGTACCGTTACATCAAACACTTGTCCATTAACATTAGTCTTTAACAATGAATCACCCGAACCACAAACCTGTACTTTGGCTTGATTTGCAGTCATAATCTCACTTGGATTAAAGTTCGAGTTTTCATTTATTAATAATGTCTTGTTTGATGTTAGGTGAACACTAGCTCCCGAGTCTACATACCAATCAGACTTATTGTATGTCCCATTTAGAAATACCACACTAAATGCATTACTGGCCCTTTGAGTTCGGTCATTGGTGCTGTTGGAAGGACACTTGTTTTTAAAATGTCCAAACTGTTTGCATTTAAAACATTTGACATCCTTCTTGTCAAATCTGTCATTTTTGACAGTACTACCAACATGACCATGCGGTCTGAAATTTGTCGCTTTCTTCTTCACTAGAAAAGCACTCTCTTCTTTTTCGGCACCAACTTCTCCCTCCATATCCAGCAGTTTGGTTTTTATGACATCGGTCGTAATGGCGATGCCAAAATGTTCAATCGCCATTATCATAGGAGAACATTTTTCATTCAATCTTGCCAAGAGTAACGACCCTATCCACACATTGTCGATTTTGAAACCCGTGCCTCTTAATCTATGCCCTGTTCCAATGATTTGATTCACATAGGAAGCCATTGAGTCGCAGTTTTCGAGCCTCGTGGATATTAATGTTCTTAATAAACTGATTTTTCTGGTGAATCCTGAATCGTCGAACATCGCCTTCAGTTTTAACCATAAATCTAATATGCACATATAGGGAAGTATCCAGCTTCAATATTAATTTCGCTTTGGCCTTCTTGTCTTTGGCGTCATCTGCGTCCACGATGGGGCTCTCGATGCACTTTGCTAAATCTTCCAGTATCAGAAAATTATCTGCTGCAAATGCCCAATCGTCATAGTTTCCCCGTCCCATTAACTTGGGAACATTAACTGAATAACCTGAAGCCATTTTACACAATTATTTTGTACCCAACACGTGGGACTGGGCCCATAACCTATTGAGACACAGTGGATAGAATAAATGATGTAAGCACGCTAAAGGTTCAACACAGACTTAATTCTGTTTATTATCCACCCTAGTGGCTACAGTTAAAACAAGAGTACAGGTAGCAATCGCTAGGTAGCGTCACTGGTGTAGTTTTAAGATATTAAATTTTATAAAAATCAAGCACTAAAGATGCTATACAAACTGCCTAGACTTACACCAACCACTGACCTACTACAAATCACAAAAGAAAAACAAACTTTTAAAAACTAATATACAACTAATTACTAGAAATAACATACACACACAACACATGCAAACAAACATGCAAGAACTTGCAAACAAACAAGAAAAAAACACTCGATGAACCTAACCAACGAAACAATAAATGAATACAACAATCTCCTACAAAACACGAGAAGCGCAGACCTGAAGAACTTTACCAAGATAATCAAAAACATGACGTGGCCGGCAAAACGTTAGGACGAGAAAGCACAGCACCTCGCTTCGAAGAGACCGCCCCGATATATCTATACTGACGATTGTAACAATATGTACTTACAATAAAATAAACAATTAAAAATATATATATATATATATATATATAATATATATATATATATATATATATATATATATATATATATATATATATATATATATATATATATATATATATATATATATATATAAAATACGTATCACGGGCCGAAACGTAGGTTTTAAAAAAAGGAACATTTATTTTAAAACTTAGAATTTAATATGTTGTTAGTACGGAATACGAATATAGAGTGTGTCGTGGCAAGGCCAACCTGTTAGTAATATAACTTTTTTATAAATGAACAATAAAAGATAATATATAATGCGTGGGATGCGCTCATATGCATCCGTCTTAAATCATACTCTTTATATAATAATAAAGAGCTGATTGTTTGTGAATTTTTAAACTCTAAATGGTTGTCTGCAATTATTTGGTTAGGAATACCGTGGTGACAGAAAAATACAATTAGTTTGTTTGCAATTTCTATTGCTTGATACGAACTTAGTTTATAAATTTTAGTATATTTTGAAAATGAATCTATTAGTGTAAGGAATTTGGATTCTTTTAAAGAAATACTATCGATATGAATTATTTCAAACGGCTTTACCGGTGTTGGAGTTAAATTAAATTTTGGTTTTAATGGATTTCTTTCATATTTACTAAGTAAGCAAATTTCACAATTTTTGATATATTCTTGGAAAGTACGGCGCATATCAAGCCAGTAAAAACGACGTTTTAGCTTGTTTTCTGTTTCATCGATTCCTCTATGGTTAGTTTTACCTTCATGGTAATTTTTTATAATATTAAGGACCTCGTCCTTATCTTCAACATCCTTTACCTTTTCGGTACATCTAACAAAATTCATTTGAGAGTTCTTAAAATAAGTTTGTAAGGTTACACAGAATTCCTCATAAATCGGGCTCTCAAAACATGGACAATATTTTACCTTTGGGACTATGAATTGTTTCACGAATTTAATTACATCATTTACGAATGATGATTGAGAGAATTGTACAACCAGTCTAATTTTTTTATTATCGAATAATTTTATCACTTTTGGTTTTCCGGGGGTATAATTTACTTCTGATATAAAAATTTGGTTATCTCCGATATTGACTAATTTTTCTATTACAGGGATTGTGATGATTGGATTTTCAATATTTGAATGTACTGTATGATTATCATTTTCATTATTAATGTTATTATTATCAATTTCGTCTGGTTCCCCGGTTTCAACAATTAATGACTCTGTACATCGTGCATTTTCTCCACTATCAAGCAGACCTTCATCAAATGACCTTAAGTAAAATCTGCTTGCGTCTTTGTTTTCGTCGTGAACGTTTATCTCTAGCCTAGACTGGAAGTCCGCATTCTTATTTAATACGCCTTGTTTATATACAATTTCAAAATCATATTCTGATAATTTGATTCGCCATCAGGTAAGTTTTGAACTAGGGTCCTTAAGGGACATGAGACACTGTAGGGGTTTATGATCCGTTATTATTTTAAATTTTCGCCCCAATAAATATGGTCGAAAATATTTCGTGGCCCAAATAACTGCCAAAAGCTCCTTCTCAATTGTGGAGTAATTTATTTCTGATTCATTTAATGTTCTACTCGCGTATGCAATTGGTAAGTCACTACCAATAATTCCTTGTAACAAAACAGCTCCGACAGCGAAATTACTCGCGTCTGTAGTTAAATTAAACGGTTTAGTAAAGTCTGGATATTGTAAGAGTGGTTCGTTCGTAAGAATATTTTTACATAAATTAAAGCTATTTTTGTAATCCGAATCATTTACATTTATAATTGCATTTTTCTTTAATTTAGCGAAATCTTTAATAAATTTTCGGTAATAACCGAGGATACCTAAATAGCCTTTAATTTGTTTCGTAGTTTTTGGAATAGGATAATTTTGTATAACTTTAATTTTATCCGGATTCGGTTTTACACCTTCAGGAGTAACAATGTGGCCAAGGTAAGCCACTTCTTTTCTCAAAAACTCAGATTTATCGAGTTGAATTTTAAAATTTGACTCTCTTAAACGATCGAACACCTCTCTTAAACGATTAACATGCTCTTGTAAGCTTGTGCTGAAAATTATTATGTCGTCTATATAGACTAGACATTTTTCATTTTGGATTCCTCGCAGGATATTATCCATGACTCATTTTCAGCATTTTTCAGCCCAAATGGCATACGCATGAATTCGTAATGCCCATTTTCAGTATTAAAAGCTGTTTTGGGAGTGTCACTTTCTTCAATTTCAATCTGATGGAAGCCAGATGCTAAATCCAGGGTCGTAAAATATTGAGAACGCCCTAATTTATCGAGTAGATCATTAATGTTCGGTAAGGGATAACGGTCACCGATTGTTTTCTCATTTAATTGGCGGTAAAGAATTACTACTCGCCATTTTTGCTTACCAGATGCGTCTGGTTTTTTGGAAATTACCCATATTGGCGAAGACCATGGACTGTGCGACGGTCTTATTATTTTATCGTCAAGCATTTTATTTATTTGTTTCCTAACTTCTTCCCTATGAATTTGGGGATAACGATATGATTTACTATACATGGGTAATTCATCCGTGGTTTTAATTTGATGCTTGACTTTATTTGTAAAGTTTAATTTATTATTATCGACATGAAATATGTCGGAATATTCTTTAATTAAATTCATTATAACTTTTTTCTCTTCGCTATTCATATGCTCATTGCGAATTTGAAAATTATTAAACTGTACATTATTGTTTTTCAACAGGTTAAGATCGGGGTGTGTTGAGCTCAACTGCTGACAATCATATTCATTGATTGGAGCAACCTCAAATGGTCTCGTAACCCAAATTTTGAGATCTTCTGTTGAGGGATTAATTATTGTACAAATTGCTTTATAATTATTTACCGTAGTAATACATTCTGGTATTTCCAGAGAATCGATTTTTGAATACGGGATTATTACATCACCGTTTTTTTTTATATTTGCGATATCTATTTCAATAATTTGTTCGAATCTCCCAGGTACAAGTACCTTTTGTACATCCGTAATTTCCTGGGAATTAAAACAATTAATTTCTTCGCGAGCACCGGGCGATACTTTACACTTCTCGTCCGGGTCTCCACGAATTCTATTATAATTTATTTTATATCGCAGTCAGGTGTATTTATTTCACCTTTAGATAAATTAATATTTACATTTAAATATTTTAAATTATCGATTCCAATTAATACGTCGAAGTTTGAATGAAAGTCGAAAATAAAGCATTTTATATTCGCTTTTCTTGATTTAAATAACCGTTTTAGTGGTACAGTAGTGCTAAACCTTCCATAAGTAGTGCCATGTGCGCTGGACACTTGAAAGGGGTCGGTTCTGATTTGTTTTCGGAACAATTTGTATCCAATTTTAGGATTTACAAATGACCTGCTACTACCTGTATCAATTAATATTTTTAAATTATTTAATGGATCGGTTACATACGGGAGACGACTTTCATTATTATTTATACTATTTAATTCTATTCGGGTCGGTCGTTTGACGGACCCTCTAAGGCTAAAAAAGGATGTTTAGGAACATTTGGTTCCGTGCCTGGTTCCTCGTCGATATTATATAATTCCTCCGAAATAAAATTATTTGGACGACCTTGGTAACCTCTATTTTGATTAGGTAAATTTAAATTTTGTGTAGACACCGACATAGGTGTGGGTCTATATTGGGGTGTCGGTCTAGGTTGACTGGGGCCGACCCTCTGATTAACAAAGCTTGGTTTTGGAATATTATGATTACTATTAGGAGGTCGTGTAAAATTATTAAATTTAAGAACATTATATTTATTTCGGGGAAAATTATTATTTACATTATTATTAGGAACTCTTACGGGATAATTACTTCTAAAGTTATTGGGGAAACGTGGACTTACTTTATTAAAATTGGATTTATTCACAGTAATATCTAACTGAAACTCGTTAGTTAAAATATTCAAAGCAGCATTTAAATTAAGTGGATTCCTTGCATGTATTTGTGCACCAATTGGTTCTTTTAAACCACGGAGGAAGACGCGCAATGCATTTTCATGAAAAAAGTTCATTAGATAATGTTGTTCTTGTTGAGTTGCGATATGAGCCCTTACATATGATACTTGCAAATTCAGCAAGTGTTGAACCTTATTATAAAATTCGAATGGCGTTTCAGTGAAATTTTGTTTTAAATTAGTTATTTCAAAATTTAAACTATAATGGTCTCTTTTATCGCCATACGCGTTCAACAAGGCTGTTTTCAATTCTTGCCAGGAGGTGATCCTGTTTGATGAAATATTAACTGCCACTTCTCCTTTAATTTTCGACAGAATGGGTGACATTAAATACTCATTTAGAAAGTCCGTGGGATCTGCTGTGTTATAAAATTTGTTTACCAATTTTTCGCTGATTTCAACGAAACGCGACAGTAATTCTGTCTCGCCGTAGAAATCGGGAATCATAGCCAAATGCTCTGATTTCAATGCCATGTTTAATATGGGATTTTGTGGACGAATTATTCGTCTCGATGATCAGATAAGGGAATTGATAACTCCAATTCGATGTCCGAATTTGTCTCAACAATGTCTCGTGCATTCATTAGTCGAACGACGAAAACGAATATTAAATGGACAATTGAATTTAGGCACTAGAAACAATGTATGTACTCACAGTGCAAATATTCCGTCCATCCGGCGCAGTGAAGGTTGAATCTGCAAAGCTGGACGTGGGCGGTGTTTCAATGTTTGGAATCCTGCCTGGGTCCTCGATGCTTGTAGATTCGATGCGAAGCTGTGGTGTCTCGAAGTTCGGAGTCCTGTAGTCTTCGCTGGTTCTGTCCGAATTAATTCGTAAACGAAAAATTTAACAAATGTGATATTCGCTCAAATTGTTAAATTTTGGGAAATCCGTTGCCGACTGCGCCAAATACGTATCACGGGCCGAAACGTAGGTTTTAAAAAAAGGAACTTTTATTTTAAAACTTAGAATTTAATATGTTGTTAGTACGGAATACGAATATAGAGTGTGTGGTGGCAAGGCCAACCTGTTAGTAATATAACTTTATTATAAATGAACAATAAAAGATAATATATAATGCGTGGGATGCGCTCATATGCATTCGTCTTAAATCATACTCTTTATATAATAATAAAGAAGCTGATTGTTTGTGACCGCAGGTAACTTATACATATATATATATATATATATATATATATATATATATATATATATATATATGTTAATAGTCCGGCACCGAAAGGTTAAAGGATAAAAGATTTAAAAAAAATTATTGTTATCGCCCATTCATTGTGAATAGTAGATTCGTTAATCGGGGTAAAATATAGGAGGATGCTGTAAAAATCGTGTAATTCTCCCCAACGCTACAAGGAATAGAGCGTATAAAATGAATGTGTAGAGGCGGACTTCTCGACTGCGTCCGTCGGCTGATCGCTCTGTGATGGCTGAGCCAACATGGGGGCGTAACAAATTATTATTATTATGATTCATTATATGTATAGGTATCACAAAAAATACTTCCATTTTAATTAAATTTCATACCAAACAGATTTTCACGTGTTGCGCATTCGGATGAAACAATTTTGAAATTAATACGACTATGGTT
Organism: Othius punctulatus; assembly: GCA_951805005.1. NCBI lineage: Eukaryota > Metazoa > Arthropoda > Insecta > Coleoptera > Staphylinidae > Othius > Othius punctulatus. Next base: position 57,416,357 of record OX638145.1, on the reverse strand, counting down.
TACAGTACAAGAATATGCAGTTTAATACGCATTGTGACTGTAATTAAAACTAGTAAAATTTAAATCCAATGTTATATAAATATTTTTTTGATAATTCAATTGTAAGTATAAAATAATTATTTTGTTTTGATTTAATGCTTAAACGGTTTTCCTTAATTAGCCTACTTTTACTTGGCAATAAATACAGACAGATAGTTATTATCAGTACAAAAATTATCGCAATACAAACATTAAAAAAGGACTGTTCGCGCTTCTAACCCGAAAATGCCGTCACAAATAATATTACTATATCATAATATATTTTGTTAATAAAACGTTTTTAATTTCTCTATTAAGATTTTATTCTGCATGCTAAACTGCCATCTAATTAAATGTTCCATTTCAATACTATATTACTTCATTATAAATGTCGTCGTGTAACAATCCCGAGCCTTAACTCCTGCATCTTCGCGGTAATCTTATTACAAAATCTCTTTCGCACAAAATTGCACAAAATAATTTTATATTTCAGTAAATTTCTGTCGCTGATTTTGTGGTTTCCTTGTATCCTTAGAACTTTAATAGCAAATTAATCCTTAGTCAAAGAGCGGCCATAGTTGTGATGAAGGCACAAGTTTTGCTTTCTGCTCGCACAGGTGATGGCTATGCCACCCGGGGTGACGTCTTATTTGAACGCATTTCTGGGATTTCCAATACATTTCTTTAGAATTCTTCAATCTCCTGCTGCGGTGATTACACGGTGCACTAGGTGCAGCAGTGATGTAATTTCCGCTCCATCAGCAGCCTGCCTCATATAGAAATTTTACAAAGAATGTGGGATTATTAAAGTTTCGTTCTAGATGATTCGGTGACCGTCATATAAAATGGGGTCGTACTATACATAGCCCTAATAAAGAGATGATAAATACGTATTAAGTCAGTATGGGGAATATAGACTCGTTGTATTATCAAGGACCTGTTGTGAATGTAGAACAATATTGCGTGAAAACTTTTAATTCTCCTCCCGGGGTTACTTTATAAAAAAATATAAATAAAATAATCTTAATCTTAAGCACTTAATCTCAGCATTAATTTATAAGAATAAAGAAATAAAATCATCCCTTGAGACAACGAGAGTTCAGGCGCAGACCTTAAAATGCGATTTTCGCTATATGTACAACATTGAAAATGTTAAGTTTCGAATTTAAAGTGTACTTTAAAAATGTCCAATCCTTCCCCCTTTCCATGAGATCATTATTTGTTTTCGGCTTATTGTAGTGACTATATTCGATAGTTCGGATAGTTTATTTAATTTTAAAATGATATAATTTAACTCCGTTTGCATTGTAATTTACTTCGGAGGCATGGAAATTATTCGTTTTTCAAAAATAGTAATCCAAAGCGGGGTAATTATGGCAGTGGCGTTGAATGGAAAAATTCAAATTCTTTTCCTTTTCTGTATTATTTTTTATTCATTTTCAAATTTAATTTTTATTGATTTATAAATTTTGTATGTATGAATTACATTATTATATTCAAATATTTTTCTTGTAGAAATATTTAGAAAGTACACAATAAAAATCGAAATTTATAATTTTTAATGTTGTATAGCGAAAATCAAACGCATTTTAAAGTCTGCGTCTCAACTCTATGTATCTTAATACTTCATAAAGGAGGGTGGGGCTAAATATGCTTTTCCAATAAATCTCTTTTATAAATAGTTGATATCATTCATTTTAAACTCATCTTAAAGAGAAAAGGGGTGAAAAAAGGTAATTTTGGCTTTAAAGCCAAGATAAATTTAGCTTTATATTCGTCAGTAGAAGAGGTGACGTATAAAATGCATTTATTAATCTAGATAGATATTAGTTTTGAACAAAATTAAGAAAAAAAAGTTTGAAAAAATAATTCTTGTTATAACCCTATTTTAACAAGAATTATTTTTAAGGGTTTAAAATATAAATTTGATAACATTAGGGATTTTTTTGTATGAGTTTTGTATGAAACTGGTTTGAAGGCGTCAACTTGAACTTTCACAAAAAACTATATAAAGAGCCTATACCTACATACAGGGTGGCCCATCTATCCTCGCTGGCACCATTGGTGCTAGACTAATGAAAATTGAGGAAAATATTTGATTGGTAGTTATTGGACACTTGCTGTGATACTTTTTAAAATTATTTTCGAGTATACAGAGTATACTTGATCCTCGACGTTTTTCCTTTGTAACAGGCACAGTTTCAGGCAGTACGTATAATCGATTATTTTCGGTCGTCTAGTTGTACATATATATGTAGATTATTTCCTGAACTTAATTAATTAATTACAATAAAGTATACAGGAAATTTATAAATGCAATAATTATTAATATTGAATGTACAATTCTTATATACATTTAATCAATTATTAATATTTTCCTCGTTTTTTTTTTCAAGGTTGAGAAAGATTTTAATGATGCGATTATACGAACCTTTGTATAATCGATAATACAAAGGTGCGTATAATCGCTAGTCGTCTTGATTACTCAAATAACCATTACAATACGTTCTAACTAAGAAAAATGGCACATTCTTAATGGTTTCTCAACTCGCGAATAAAAAAAATCAGTATTATCTTTTATTATTACATGCGTAACTATAGCAAACTGCATTGTTATACTGTCACTGTTGTAGCTGAGAATTATATTCCCGGTGTATTTTTTTGCATTTTAAATTAATAATTCAGTATCTCTTCCATTGTGTCAACAATCTATCAGTAAAATATTAGTAAATAGACATGCAGAGAGCGTATAAAGTTTAAAAACCTGAGTTTATTTTCCCCTGTAGGTCAAAACAGGTTAAAATGATTTAGAAATGTATGAAAGGAATTTCTGCGCCTGAAGAAGCCACAGAGTGGCGAAACAGTTGTTGCGAGCAATGAAATCAGTTTTGAAAATTAAAAAGAGCGTTACTTTATTTCATACATTTCTAATTATGAATTTTCAACAAATAAAAGCCACATCGATCAATCTAAAATGATTTATTTTAAAGACATATTTTTAGAGAATTTTCATTTTTCCACCTCTCTGTTTTGAAGTTTCGACGTCAAAGCCATTTTTTATTGCAACCCCCTCTCTTTTTCAGTGGATTTTGATAGATCATGCATTCTAAGAAATGTGCACATATTTGGCTTTCTAGTCAAAAGTTCCCGAGATTTAAAAAAAAGCTCTTACATCTAACTTCAAAATGGGGAGAGGTGGAAATTTAAAAAGTGTCTCAAAACATTTCTTTAATAAAAATCATTTTAGCCTGTCCAAGCGTTTTTCAAAAATTTCTACGGAGCAAAAAAATAATCCTGGTTTTGAAACTTAATGCGCTCTCTGTATTGCACATGTACAAGGTGTACCTAAATGATTGCAGTTACGTAATCACTTCAATTCAATTGTGCCGCCTTTCGAATATGTATACCGTACTATTACGCATAACTGTCACTGAGAATTTGAAAACTGTCACTGTCAACCATACCTGTCAACTGTCAGACAACATAATAACAGAAGTTTGTTAAAATGTACACTGATCAGAAGAACACTTTTATTGTTGAGACTTACTTTCGCAATGGACGATTTGAAAATGGAGAATGGATTTATTCAATTCCAGAGTGCGTTCGGGATTTTCAACACAAGTTCCCTGACCACCAATTTGAATACTCGGTTTTGTCAACACATATTTCACGAATAGTGCACCGTTTTAGGGAAACTGGTAGTGTTCAGAAAGGGAAATCCTCAGGCAGATCTTCAGTATCGGGAGAGGTTGTTGCAGAAATTCGTGAACGACTCGAAGTAAGCCCTCAAAAGTCAATTCGTAAATTGGCTATGCAAGCTGGAATTCCCTCGAGCACCTGCCATAAAATTGTGAGAAAGAGGTTGAATTTACACCCTTATAGGGCCTCAGTGGTGCAAGAATTGTTGCCAGTAGATCCTCAACGTCGATTGAGTTATTGCCGATGGTTTATGGAAAATTTAAATGACGATCGATTGCTCGATTTAACATTTTTCAGTGATGAGGCTTGGTTCCACCTATCAGGATATGTTAATTCACAAAACTATAGGTGCTGGCATGCTGAAAACCCTCATATTTTTTGTGGAAGCACCACTACATCCTCAGAAGGTTGGAATTTGGTTGGCTGTGTCTCGCCGTAGAATAATTGGGCCTATATTCTTTCATGACACAATAAACGGTGAGAGATATCGGCAACAAATTATCCAGGTTTTCATAGAACAATTAGATGATGAAGAATTGCAGAACGGATATTTCCAACAAGATGGTGCAACAGCTCATACAGCCCGAGCAACGTTAGCCTATCTGCAAGAATTTTTTGATAATAGACTAATTAGTCAAGGACTATGGCCGCCACGCTCTCCAGATCTAACTCCACTGGACTACTCAATTTTTGGATTTCTAAAAGATAGAGTCTTTCGAAGAAGACTGCATACGTTGGAAGAGTTAATGGCAGACATCATAAATGTTTGCCAAACCATAACTCCTGAAATGTTAATCAACATTTTTAACAATAAAAGAAGACGAGTGCAAATGTGTTTACAAGCAAATGGTACACATTTTCAACATCTGCTTTGATTATATATTTTATTTATTAATTACGTTTTGTAAATCTTTACTTCGTATGATTCCGTTTATTAAATAAATTATTTTGATTACTTTAATAACTACATGTGATTGTTTTATTGTCTGCTACTCCTCAATTTGCAATAGTAAAACGTTTTGTCTGCTAGTCCTCAATTTGCAATAGTAAAACATTTGGTAACATTGTCAGATTTAATGCAATTATTAGCTGCGTCGCAGCTCGTTTATTTAATTAATTCCTGCATGATTTTCAGTTTACAGCTTGTTTGTGCCGTGGAGTAATCTGCCACACTTGGGGATGTTGCCTGTGAGGACTTAATTTTCATGCATATCTGGTTATTTTTATGTACACACAATTTAAGAATAACCTCGACTTTAAAAGTAAGGTTATGTGGACAATGTACATTCAAATTCGTTGGCCCTAAGTAATTCATCATTGTAATCTTTTCATGTGCTTGAAAGCCACAAATATTGCTGAAACTAATAATAATTTAGTATTTGAGTAGTGAAATATCGACTGACACAATTGAGATATTTCAATTGCATGAAGATAGCTTTTAATGCCATCTTTATGAGTAATGAGTAAGATGTATCTTTAAATAATTCTTTATTGTTGTCTTTTCATGTGTTTGGAAGCCACAATTATTGCTGAAACTAATAATAATTTCGTATTTGAGCAGTTAAATATGAAATTCCACAATAAAAATTAGAATAGCATGAAGGTAAATTTTATTGCCATATTCATGTCTAATAAGTGTATATGAAGTTGCCTATGCCCAAATTGAACTATTTGGACTAGAGCGGAACAAAAATAATTTACATGGTTACGTAACTGCAATCATTTAGGTACACCTTGTAGCATATAAGACATACAGTGTATTTGAGATAGGGGCGAACATAGGGATTTAACATTATTTTTAACATATTTGCGAATTCCTGCTTGCCAGTTTAACAGAAAATGTTTTGGTATCTACGGAACGAGAAATTAATTGAGCATCCAACGATATTTAGGCCTGTATCTAGAGTCCGTACTTGAGCTTGAGTTCGACTCAAGTCGTATATTTGGTTGCGATTGCTGCATTAACGTTTATAGAAAATACGCAACCAAATATACTACTTGAGTCGAAGTCATGCTCAAGTACGGACCATAGATGAGGGCCTAAATTATTTACGTCATTTATGATTTAAAAATGTACTGCTTTTAATTATGAGTAGCATGATATCCCTTCGTGCCCTTCGTTTGCAATCCAATCTACTTGAGAATGTCAACAAATAACAAAATAATTGGACACATTTTTTTATTGTATTAAAATAATAATAATGTAAAATTAATAGCAAGTATTTAAATACATAAACAATGTAAAATGAATATATTTCAAACTAAAATTATGACAATTGTTTAGTATTTAATATCGTTAATTATGCAATAATTTCCTAGTTTCATTCATCCCAAAACATTTTCTATAAGTTTAACTGGCTATTTGTCAATCTAATAAGAATTGAATTTAAAAAAATGAAAACAAGTTATGATATGGAGGAGACAGCAAGTTTTGTGTATTTTCACTATATTCGGAAAAGTCAAAAGCAAAATATAAAGCAGCACATAAAACTTTTAAAAAGAGGTGCAAAAATCATAGCTATATATAGCTACATACCATGTGTTCCCCTCGGGGAGTAAGTAAGTATATTTACTTCCCCGGTGTCATGACAACCACAAATCATGTTGTAAAATCAACCTACTTCGATAAAAGGTGACATCGGAACTGTTTGTTATTAGATTGGTAAAAGATATGTCTATTATATACCTATAGTTTTCGTATGACCCGCCAGCCCCTGCCGTCCCTGACAATCTATCACTGGTTGACAGGTATTATATTTTGGTTTTAAATTTGGAACCCTCTAAGGAATCCTTGCATCTAAGTTGGGAGTTATTTGATCTTTTAATATACGTTTCGATTATAGTTTTATCCTGCGTGTATACGTAATCGTTAGATGCAAAAATAATAAAATAATTTTTCGTTATATGAATGCTCATTCTATATGACGATACCAGCGCCTTTGATGAATATGAACTTGTTAGCTGTTATATTATGTGTTATGCTTTTTAATACATTGTCATGCTCAAGAAGAGGATTTATTCTTCTTTTAGTTAATTGGAGGAGCTCTTTTGCCCCATTTTAATAAATACTCACTTCTTACTTGCTTATAATGTGGATGTCTCATAATTGCCTAATAATTTCAAGTCAATAGCTAGTAAATCTAAATAAGTGTTATTTCTACTTGAGACGAATTTGTGTCCTTTGTTAAAGAGTGCTATTTCTTGTTTGTTATATATAGTGTCGGAGAGATTTGTACATCTCTTGTTTTCTTGCTTGGAATGATATTCTTTGTATTCCTTTATATTTTCAGATTGTTGTTTTCTTCCTGCTGTCCTCTAATATTTTATAGCTAGTATTTTTCTGTGCCTGTTTTTTTAAGTTGTTAAAGATTATGTATTTTATGTAGTATGTGCAAGAGAGTGGTGTAAGTAGCTTTCACCATGGCAGTTTGCCACTGTAGTGACCCTGTAGGTGATATAAAGTTATTTTTAAATAAATATGTCTCATATAGATAGGGCCTCTGTTGCTGGATTTCCTCCAGTAAACGATAATTAGCAATATCATCATCAGCCGAATTTTCCATAGTTTCCATTCCTCTGAGAAAATTGTGCAAACAGAAGGTAGCTAGTATGACTATATCTCTATGCTCTGTAGTCATAACAATACGTCTTTGGTATATTCGAAATCGTTCGGTTAAAATTCGGAAGATATTTTCAGATATCTTACTTAAGTTAAATATTTTTTTTCATCATCCTTATTTTGTTTACCAGGATAAGGGCGCATTAAGTTCTTATTAAGAGTAAAAGCTTCATGCCCTACAATAACATGTGGTACTTTTTCATTACTCCCTGGGAGTTTTTTTTTCAGGTGGAAAGTTTAAAGAATAATTTCGGAGTGCTTCCTATATTCCAAGATGCAAATATACCACCGTCGCTATTTTTTTTCGCAATAATCAACATCAACAATTATTAACTGGTAGGAAGCATCTACCATAGGTAGTAACACAACACTAAATATTTTTTTATAATTGAACAATAATGATACTGTGTTTGAAGGAGCCTGAATGGTGACATGTTTCTCATCAATTGCTCCTATACAATATTGGGAAAATTTCAGGATTCATAATATTCAGATTGTATCTTTTTTCACACTTCACTTCACTTTTTTTGTTGTTGGTTCGGTCATAACTTCAGGGCGTAATTTAGTCCAAATAAGTGGTCCACAGTTAGTCCAAATAACATGTTGTGTATACTATTTCCCGGACAGTAGTTTCTCCTAATCGATAACTGAATGCAATTGAACGGAACGAATCTCCAGTAGCTTATAATCTGGAGATAATAATAACAATGTCTCAGTTGGAGCCTGCAAAAGTAAATAGAAATCACTACGTGACTGCTTTAAAAAGGCAATGAAGCCGGAAAAATTAAAATGTGGCGACACGGCAAAGATATATAGGCTATGGAAACTTTAAAAGCAAATTAGTTATTTTGGCCTACATTAAAGAAACCAGCAAATTTATAATTTGGAAGAAAATGAATGAGCTGAAGTGATGAAGCTGAAGCTGAAGAAGACACCCAGATTAACGTCACCCAAGACGATGTCGGAATCAAACTTTTATTTAACTCTTATAACCCCATCCTCGTCACCAGCCAGTACATCATCTCTTTTCAAAATAAAATATGTTAATTCTCGTCGCAGCCATCGTAGCGGATGTGCTCGACAAATATTTAAGTAGAAAAAATAAAACAAGAAGAATACTGTTAATCAAGACTCCATAACAAGTTTTTTTTAAATATGGCGGATGTTGTTAGATCCCTACCACCACGTTTGCAAGTGGAAGTAAAGTCTCAACTGTTTAGATACATTACTGAAGTACAATTAGCGGCGTTGACACCACCTGTTAAACAGCCTAACAATTCTTCTCATTTTTGCCCTCCTCAATTAACAAATATCCCAAATTATCCATATTCACAATGTCTTTCCCAATTATCACCCATCACAGATGCAAACTCCTAATAACCCTTCATTAGTTCCTAAATTAAATCCTACAGGCTGCACTTCTTTAAATCAAATGCAACCTCATTAAAATATGCGTTTACATTACTATTTCTTTTTCTTTATACGGATAAATGTTTATTTGAACATATGTCGATACAGTCTAAAAATTATATATATATATATATACGAGGGCTGTTTGACGGAAGAGTGACTTTTTAATGAAAACGTTATTTTTCTGTTCAAAATATATTTTATTTGTCAACATAACACCCTTTCAAGTGTACACACTTAGCCCGGCGAGTTTACAATTTTTTTAAACCTTCCAAAAAGTAATCTTTCGGAAAGTCTTCAAAATATGCATTTGTGTCGGTTATCTCCTCTTCATTTGCCTGAAATCTTTTTCCACACAGCCATTTTTTTAAATTTGGAAATAAGAAGAAATCACTGGGAGCCAGATCTGGCGAATATGGCGGATAAAGCAGTAATTCGTAATGCAATTCAGTCAATTTAGTTGTAGCAATTGCAGACGAATGAGAGGGCGCATTATCGTGATGGAACAACACTTTTTTTCTTCATCAAATGCGGTCGTTGTTTTTCAAGTTCGGCATCAATACATGTCTGCATAATCAGCATAATACTGGCCAGTTATGGTTTTTCCTTTTTGTAAACAATTAATAAAGATTACACCTTTAGAATCCCAAAAAACTGTGGCCATGACCTTATTGGTCGAAAAAAGTGTGTTTGCCTTTGTGGGAGCATATTCGCATGGAGAAATCCAGTATTTAGACTGTATTCTTGTTTCTGGAGTATAATGATGTATCCAAGTTTCATCTACTGCGACATATCGACGAAAAAAATCCTTTGAGTTACGTTGAAAACGGCAAAACATTCTTCTGAATTCTTAATGCGAGCGCGCATTTGATCACCATTAAGCAAACGCGGCAACCATCTCGCGGATAGCTTTTTCTTATTGAAATGTTCATGCAAAATATTGTATACCCGTTCGGTTGAGATGTTTACTTCATTAGCTATCTCACAAACTTTTATTCGACGATTGCCAATTACAAGGCCATAGAGTTTATTAACCATTTCTGGAGTAGTCACAGTAAATGATGGTTTCGGACGATCTGCATCAACCGTGCTCATATGGCCACTTTTAAAAGCAGAAACCACTTACAAATCATTCCATGGGACGGAGCAGATTCTGGATAATATTTACGTAACTTTTCCTCGGTTTCTTTAATTGTTTTTTCACGTAGAAAATAATGTTTAAACAACACTCGAATTTTTTTTTTTTACATATTTACAAAACAACGAAAACAGTTTCCTTCAAATAAGTATAAAACATAATCTATCTGTCAGATTGGTGCCAAATTTTGACAGTAGACCTCCGAAAGACCTCAGGAGCTAGCAACATAATCATTATAACGAAAGTGTTACCAACCTTTGAAAAGTCACTCTTCCGTCAAACAGCCCTCGTATATATATATACCGGGTGAGTTTTTTCGGATGTTTAGTATGGGGATCTCGAAAACTAGCGGAGATAGAGGGACGATTAATTGGGGAAAGAATTGCAGTTTTACGAGCTCAATTTCATGAGCTTTTTGTTTTTTGGAAAAATTGCATGGCTACCTTGATATCTCGAAAAAATATGTTTTGTTATTTTGTTCGGAGCATATTGCTCTGTTACTATTGACTTTAGAAAAAATGTGTAAAGGAAAAAGTTATAGGTATTGAAGGGCTTAATAATACAGTCTAACCGATTATTTTATTTAAGCTATAATTTTTGAGTTATCACACGAACTTGTGTTTTTTCTAAAGGAAACCATAGTCGGCCATGACTTTATAAAAATGGCCTGTTCAACGATTCTAATGATATATCATATTACATAGGTATTTTATAAATAATTAAATTGTTTCCATAGCCTACTTCTTGAATAGTTCGAAAATGAAAAGAAAAAAATTACGATAATTTAATTATTTATAAAAATAACCATATCAAGTGGTATATCATTAGAATAGTTGAAAAAGCACCTGTTTTATAAAGTCATGGCCAACTGTGGTTTCCATTAGAAAAAACTCAACTTTGTCTCATAACTCAAAAATTATTGCTTTAATAAAATAATCGGTTAGATTGTATTATGAAGCACATAATTACGTACAACTTTTTCTTTAACACATTTTTTCTAAAGTCAATAATAACAGATCCATAGGCACCGAACCAAATATCAAAAAATATGTTTTTCGAGATATCTGGTTAGCCATGCAATTTTTCCAAAAAACAAAAAGCTCATGAAATTGAACTCGTAAAACTGCAATTGTTCCCCATTTAATGTTTCCTCTATCTACGCTGGTTTCCGAGATCCCCATACTAAACATCCGCAAAAACTCACCCTGTATATAGGTATACATACAAATAAAAAGAAGTACATATGTCCTCGGCTCCACTCTTCGCCTCGGATAGCTGTCCCGGTTGGGCTGCTTCCAGACTAATGGCATTGGAGCTTGTCTTCGGACAGTATTAATGCTGTTGTCTTTTGTTTGAATATTTTTAGGGTGCTTGATTTGATTGATTCACTGAGTTTGTTGTATGTATTAATTGCGTTTCCAGTAGGGTCTAACTGGAATCTCATAATATTGTTGCTGTGTGTTCGTATATGATCTTTATTTCGTGTGTTGTACATGTGGTGTCTTGATTTGTTGTGAGTATTATGTTGCTCCTGATCAGCTTGTTTTTGATTTTGTGAATTAGTACTAAGTTGTGCATCTTTATGCTCATTTTATGCTCATTTTATGCTCATTTCTTTTGCTTGTTTTAAGACTTGTGCAGTAGGTGTTAGGTGTGAGAGTTTATATAGGAATTTGAGGATTTTGTTTTGTCGTCTTTGTACTCTGTTTAGTTGTCTCTGCGTGGTATTACACCATATGTTTATCAGGTAGTTTGTATTTGCGCTGAATAGCGAGTGGTATATTGTCTTATTTAGGTGTTCTGGTATGTAGGCTTGGTCTTGTTGAGCATATATATGGTTGTTGCGTTTTTCGCTGTCAGCTTGTTAATGTGCTCGTTCCAGTTTAAATTGTTGTTAATTGTAAGGCCTAGGTAAGTGGTTTGTGTTGTCTCTGTAAGTTTGATCTTGTTTAGAGTTATGTTTATTTAGTTGTTTAGTTTGTCAGGGCTGAATGTCATGTAGTTTGTTTTAGTCTCATTTATCGTGAGTGTATTTTTATTGCACCAGTCGCTTAGGATTTGTAGGTATTCGTTTAGTATGTCCTGGAGTACAAATCTTATTCAAAAGAAAAAAACGCCATTAAAGACATTGGAAATGCACTTTAAGAGTATACGCAACACCGCGAGGGCACGGCGGCACAAATAAGGACGACAACGATACCGTGAAAAATGATCGGAAGAACCATTTCCCTAGGAGAGAAATACTGCCGAGGACCCCGCCTAGGAATAGAACAGTGTCGTTACCCGATCTCTCGCCATCTGCAGAAAAAAAAGCAGAAAACCGTCGAGCAAACCAGTAAGAGAAAGAGGGCAAAAATAAGCCCCGAAAGCACAGGAACACCGGAAGAAAAGAAAGAGAGGGAAGAAGAACGACGCAAAAATGAAAAGAGGTTCTGGAAAACCCAAGCACAAATTCAAGGCTACACAAACAAACTAGAAATAGCAGTCAAAAATACACATAAAGTAAAAAGCGAATTTAAGGAGATCTCAGCGAATCTAAGCCTCAGTCTTGAACGACTTATGATACCAGAAATGCAGGAATGGATGAAAGAAGCTACGAGTAGCACTACAGAAGATTTAGAAGACCGCACCAACAGAATAATAATAAATGAGGTCAGAGAAATAGAAACACAAACCGATTGGGGAACCGACAGTACTAATGCAGGAACTAGTACAGCTCAGAAAGACGCAGACACTCAAACAGGGTAAAGCCGAATCCACCTGCGCGAGAACCTGAAATATGAAGAATATAAAGAAATAGAAGTCCTCGAATGGAAAGAAATGAATATAAAAAAAATAAAACGGAACAGAATAACATAAACAGATATGGTATGGAATATGCCAAAGCCCTACTAATAGATGGTACAGGAAAAGAAGCAAATGGCTTGGCTAGAATTTATAAAGGACGCTATCCACAAATTGAAATCATCTTAGGGAAACAAGCACTGGAACATGGGGAAATCATGTACATGGAGCATAGAAGCACCGTAACAGACATTAACAAAGCAGAAGAAAGCGAGGAGGCCATAAACCGGATATACCTACTGGGAATAATGGCATCGAAAGAGGAATGGACAGAAAGGGAAAAAGAACAGAACGAGGAGAAGACCTTCAAGATGCTAGAGACACTTAGGATGGCACTTGACAAAAAAGGAGAAAAAAATAGCAGTAGCCGATACCACCAGCAACGACATCAAAAGAATGAGGAAGATGTCAGAATGCATACTACAAAGAAGCAAAATAGAGATGGTATGGTTTATCTCGCAAAAGAAACAAGAACAGCTAGAGAGAGAAAATAACGTAGGGCGAAAGGGCAACAGACCATACCACAGAAGAGTAAAACAACCCCAAAAAACGATATAAATTAAACCTACAAACTATAACGCAGATACCTTCGCTAGCATCCTGAAAACGATGGGGCAGGAAATAAACATAGAAGAGGTACGAGTACAGATACAGGATGTTAAGAAAACTCGGAGTGGAAATGTTAGAATCACGGTTAGAGAAAAGAATGCAGGAGCAATAGACCTGTTCAAGGTAAGAACACAGGAAGCCTTAAAAGAGCAAAAACTATGGAAGCAGACGCAGCCAAGAAAGTCATAATAATCAGAAACACAACAGAGGAAATCTCTCAAGAAGAAATCATAGAAGCAATAGTCAATACTCAGGGCGTAGAGGTACAAGAGAAAGACATTAAAATAAACACCCTAAAGAACGCAAAAACAGGAGGGACAATGGTGGCAACAATAAGCCTATACAAGAAGAAAGATGAGGAAATTGTTAAGACAGGGAAAATTGAAATTTGATGGAAAAAGTGCGCAGTAAATGAAATACTCATCCCAACTAAATGCCATAAGTGCTTAAGACACGGCCATGTGTTGACAGAGTGCCAAAACGAGAAAATAGATATGAAGGACACGTGTTATAAATGCACAAAGAAGGACACCAAGCAGCAAACTGCAATAACATGCCCCGTTGCTATGAGTGCGGAAAAGAGGGACACAGAGCAGCCGCAATGGACAGTGAAAAGTACAGAATGGTAGTGGCCAAACTACGGCTAAAAACCAAAACAAGAAACATAAACGCGGAAAAACTAAAAGGACCGCAAACATCCCAACAATGTCTATATGAATATTACAGTGAATCCTGAACAGAAGTAGCCTGGCGCATGAACTATTAAATAAAACGGCGCTAGAACTACAACTTGACATCGTGATAATATCGGAACCAAACCTTAAACATCTTGAAAAAGGACCGTTGTACTATAGTAAGGAAAAGAAAGCCGCAATAAGAAGCTACAGTAAAGACAATAGAGTTAAAATCACAAAAAGCATGAGCGGAAACGTCTTTGTGTGGGTTCAAATTGGACATATCAGAATATATATAGTTGCTACTACTCACCTAACATAAACCAAGAAGAATATGAAATACGGATAATCGAGCTAAGACGGAGCATGCAAAGCAATACAAATGAAAAGGTGGTCGCAGGAGATTTTAATGCGAAGTCGAGAATATGGGGCTCCACCAAAGAGGACAAAAGGGGACAAGTTACGGCCGAGTGGCTAGCAGGGGACGACTTGGAAATAATTAATACGGGGGAATTATTTCCAAGTCGTCCCCTGCTAGCCACTCGGCCGTAACTTGTCCCCTTTTGTGCCCCCACTTTCGTCAGTGGAAATAGCGCGTCACACATAGACATTACCTTCAGCACGAACAGCCTAAGCAACAAGATAAAGAACTGGCATGTCCTAGAGACAGAAAATCTGAGTGACCACCGATTCATATGTTACGAAATTGGAGAAGGAACGATGAAGATCGAAAGAAACCGGAAACGCACACGTTCAGGCTGGAGACTTAATTCTGAGGCTCTACAAGCCTTTGGCACAAATATCAACAACTCGTAGAGGGAAAAGAGGCAACTGACAGAGAAACAACACCAGAAGAGTTTATGAAGCAGATTGTAAAAGCATGCAACGAAACGCTACCAAAAAAGGCAAGCCGGCCAGAAGACAGAAGACAAGTGTACTGGTGGATTGACAGTATATCAAGGATACGTAAGGAATGCCTAACCAGAAGAAAGAATATGACAAGGATGAACGCCAGACCTGAAGCGAACGAGGAAGAAAAGAACCAATACAAAATGGAATACCTAGAACACAAGAGAGCGCTAAAGAAATAAATCATGACGGCAAAAAACGAAGCATGGAAGAAAGTCTGTGAGGAAATAAATCAAAACATATGGGGTGAAGGTTATAGAATTGTATGCAAGAAGAGGGGGGAAGCGCCGAAGATCCAGTTAACGGATGAACAGACCATGGAAGAGGCAGACAAGCTATTCCCAAAGCACTGCAAGCCAAAATGGGATGAAGTAACCCAAGATCTTACTGCAGAAAATCCGCTCCCTTTTACCATGGAGGAATTGACTACAGCGACAAGCAGACTGAAAGCAGGAAAGGCTCCGGGACCAGACGAAATCCCGGCAGAAATAAATATGGCAGCAGTGACTAGACAACCACAACACTGTCTTGAGGTATACAATGGCCTGCTTCTCTAAACGATAGAATTCCCAAGCATCTGGAAAGAATCAAGGCTGGTACTCTTGGAGAAACCCAGGAAGAACATAAACGAACCACAGGAATACCACCCACTCAGTATGCTTAACACGGCAGGCAAGCTACTGGAACAACTGATTCGCAGAAGACTGGACGAGGAAGTCCAACAGAGAGAGCTCCCCAAAGCGAAATGCAATTCGGGTTCAGAAAGGGTCGATCCGCAGTGGAAGCTATGTAAACCGTTAAAAACATCGCTGCGCAGCTACAAGAAGGCAGCTACTGCGTTATGGTCACACTTTTCACCAGACTAGATTTTAACTATGGTTATACTAAGAATTTTTTCCAAAAAAAATGGAAAAATAACTGTTTTGAACTAGCAGACTGTTAGATCCGGAATTCTAAAAACTAGCTGGGCGTGCTTAAAAGGCTCTCTTATGCAGTTGTGTTATATCATACTATTTAAGAGTGCATATTTTATTTTCTGCAAAAGCGCCATTTGTTAAGAATCCAAAATTATTAGCATTATAATATAAGGTGTACCTCTTAAAATTTGTGAATAAAACAACCGACAAGAATTGTAAAATATTTAAGTAATATATATCACTAAATTTCAAGAAAATCAGAAATGCCTCATTTCATTATGGAAATGTGTAATTAAAATATCAAGAGTTGAAAAGTGCAGAATTTCAATCATAGTTCTAAATTGATCAGAAGGTTAGAGGAAATAGGCATTAAGAAACCGAAGAAATTTTGGCTGAAATTGCAGCAAACTTAATATTTCAAAATGTATAAATTAATATATTTAAATTTCAGTAAGTTTATTAAAATAATCAATAAAGAAACACACCGTTTTATGTAGATTTGAGAACGATTTGTTGAAAATGAAACTTAAAAAATATATACAGGGTGTCTCAAAATTGACGCCCGTCCTCTTTGGAATCGATCAAGTAGACTAAAACAAATTGAAAATTAAGAGTGGAAAATTTTTCGTTTGTCCTTTGTTACAGAGTTAATGAGAAAAATGTAAACAATAACTTATTTCTACGGCCACTACTCAAAA
Source organism: Othius punctulatus (assembly GCA_951805005.1). Lineage (NCBI taxonomy): Eukaryota > Metazoa > Arthropoda > Insecta > Coleoptera > Staphylinidae > Othius > Othius punctulatus. The sequence continues at coordinate 57,399,822 of OX638145.1, read as the reverse complement.
CACGATTTTGATTGATTAATTTTATCAAATCTAGAGACATAACTGTCAGATTTGACAATTAGTTGTGCAACATAATTCAATTAGGTTCAATTAATAAGTATTTCGCTTTTGTGTCTCTTATTTTGTGTATTATGGAACGATACTACAGCAATCGAGATAATGTCGATATGTTGAAAGCGTTAGGTGCATGCAATGACAATGCCACTGCTGCGGCTAGGGCATATGCAGAGAAGTTTCGGAATCATCAAAAAGTATTGGACGGGCAGAACAAAGATTATTGGAACCTGGTAATTTGAATCCTAGACAAAATCAAGCAGGACGTCGATCTAAGCTAAGCATCGATCAAGAACCGCAAATTCTTGAATTTGTTGAGGCGGAAGCAAGTACAAGCCTTCGAATTATATCGTCCCAAACTAATACCCAAAAAGATACAATTCACAGATTTTTAAGGAGAAATGGTTTGCATCCATTTATGCCCCAAAAACTTCAAGTCTTGCATGTCGGAGATAGGGAGCTTAGAATATTTTTTTTGTAGATGGTTACTTCATAGCATAAATATAATCCATATTTCATTGAAAAGATTCTGTGGAGTGATAAATCCACATTTACCGAGACAGGTATCATAAATACGCATAACCTGCATGAATTGAGGGATGATAACCCCTACTTAATACGCCAAAGATCTTCTCAAAGACGATGGTCAATTAACATTTGAGCTGGCTTATTAAATAATAAAGTAATAGGTCCATGCATTCTACCTAACCGACCTAATTCAGCATTGTATCTACAATTTTTAAATGAAAATTTACCACATCCATTGCTTGATGAAGTTCGATTAGCAGGTAATTAAATTAATGGTCCAAAAATGATGGTGCACCGGCACATTATGGAATAGAAGTGAGAAATAATCTGAATATATAATTCCCTGGGAGGTGGATTGGAAGAGGTGGGCCCATACCATGTCCTCCTAGATCACCGGATCTGAATCCGCTGGATTAATTTTTCTGGGGCTATTTGAAAGAACAAATTTACCACGAACCTGTTCTGAAACCTGAAGATGTGGGAGCTGGGTTTCACGCTGCTGTGGCGTTAATAGATGAAAATATTCTACAGTCAGTTCGTGCTTCCATGATAAATCGTGTGAATGTTTGCCTTGAAGTATGAGGCGGCCTATTTGAACACATTTTGTGAAAAAAGATGTGGCCAATATCTTGTTTTTTAATATTATTAGCATTTAATAAAGTTTAAAGTTGAATATTTTTTTTTTATCAATAAGTCTATAACAAAGGGCAAACGGAAAATGTTCCACTCTTAATTTTCAATTTCTATAAGCCCCCTGGATCGAATCCCAAGAGGACGGGCGACAATTTTAAAACACCCGGTATAATCAAAATATCAAAAGAATGAAAACGTCCGGAACATGAAAGTATCATAATGTTGAGGAACTGCGGACATGTTGCAAGTTTAGAATATTGCCAGAAAATGTAATGATGTAAGCCTTAATTTTAAAAACAGTGATTGCTCTAACATACATAATCGAAAATATGAAGATAAGTACCTGTGTAAATACTAAAACGTATTTTTTTTTTTTTAGGACAGTTACAAAATAGAATGTCTTGGAATACATCGTACGTCTACGCAAATGACAACCTGAGTGGATGGGGAGATCGCTATTTTTTTACATATTTCAATGAAATTTATGGTAGACATCCGTGTTATGTAGTAGCTGAAGTATCAGCGCTATGTGTAGTTTTTCTAGCATCTATAATTTCGAATACAACGATAGTGGCTTGCATTTTTAGGTAAGTAACGATGATTGTCTGTATTATGTCAAATATTATATTAATGTTATTACATGCGTAACCATAGACACATAATTTAGTTCATATAACACTAGTGGAATATACATTCTTACTCCATAACCCTGGAAAATTTCTGTTTATTATTTTTCTTACAAAGTTAAAAGTAAATTCAGAAAGGTAGAAACAATTACCTATTGAAATGATTAAAGAATTCTTACTGTTAAGAATTTAATTAGCTTTCACGCACAAAACACTTGCCGTTTCTGATGTATTAAATTATTTATGTTCAAAATGTAGTTAACAGACACTACAAAACTCTACATTTAAATAATATCGTCGTAGATAAAATATAGTATCTAATTCGTGTAATATGCCCTGCATTATACACGCATTAAATAATATACTATAAACATACGAAATAAATCAGTTAAAAAATTTAATAAACAAAAAATTATACTGGGTGTTTCTTATAGTATACGTTGTACAAATGAAAAAGATATCACATTTTATTCAATGTTGCCTTCTTCTGATTTCTTCTCTTTGATATGGAAGATTAAAGCGGATATTTACTAAAACAGCCAAATAAAATATATATTCCGCTAGCCGCTTAAACATATCATTGTTTGATGCGCTCTTTTCGAATTATTAGATAGAATATTTCCTTTCAATGTCAATATTGTCAGATGCCGTCGGGCAGGCATTTTACATGTTTTGATGGGTTACAATCAATATTTCGTAGGTTTCGCATACCTCATTAAAAAAAATACTCTGTCATAACCAGACATCTAATAATAATAATTATTATTATTATAATAATAATAATAGCTGAACAATGAAACATCAGTAACCCTGTATAATTTTATTATTAATATAAGTCATACGAGATAATAATCTTTTCATGACGAACTCTGTTAATTCTAAACTATTTTTTAGATTGCACGCCTGGAGAAAGTTACATGTGCAACATATGTGTGTTTCGCACAAAAAGGTATGCCTTGCAATGTGGACATATCTTCTGTGGAGTTTGTTCACAAAAAAGATATAATTTTAGTGCCATGTGTCCTCACTGTCGTTTTTTTTCTGAAAGGGCACCAAAGTTATTATATTTTAATTAATATACAATTTTTTTTTTTAATTTTCAAGTCCCTACACACTTTCCCAAAAAGTCCTCCCATTTCTTTTATTTTTGCACATGCAAAATTGTTACAACAAAAATAGTTTTACAATTAGTAAGAGTAGTACTCGAGTAGTAAGAGTAGTAGTAGTACTAAGAGTAGTAAGAGTAATTAGCAAGAGTAGTAGTAAGAGCAATTAGTACAATAGTGAAGTTCCAAAAGTGAAGTTTATGATAACAGTTTGATTTTTACTTCAAATCATAAGCTCCCTAAAACGTCACAGTTTAACACTAGTTAAAAAAATATATTGAAAGTGTTTTATAAAAATGCCACATCTCTCTCTGATTCAGAAAGCTAGAGTGATTGTAAAGCTAGAAGAAACCTGGTCTTCAGCTTCTGTGGTAAGAATTGCATTGCAGCCAAACATAGTAACTCCTGCAGGAATGCCAATGAATAAAGCCTAATTTAATCTAATGAAAAATACGGAAATTTACACAAAGTATTATTCACTTTTCCCTATTTAAACAAGCTTGTCGAACATTAATGACTTTCAACTTACGAAAATAATTTAGAACCATGTGAATAGTGTACAATAATGTTTGTTTCATCATTTTTATCAATTTAATTTGGGTAATAATAACTATTATTTATTAAAAGATATTATTGCAAGGTGGAAAGACCGCAGGTCGATGCCAATAAAATATTGCTACTATTTCTATTCTTGCATTAGTCTTCAAACTTTTTAAATAAGAGTATGGAGTAATATCAAGTCTTGTCGTTGGATGCTAGATGTAATCAAATTGAATCAAAATTAGAATCAAAAGCAGTTGTGGACAGATAAATTTACCTTCGCTCGTAATGGCATATTTAATATACATAACCATCATTATTTTGACTATAAAACCTCCATTAGCGCAAGGGTTGGTTTGTGGGACCAAAATTCTTACTCAAAGTAAAATTTTCTTTTCTTCAAAACATTGTTAATTACGTGGCTTAACATGTTTTAGGAAGGTACAAAACATTTAAAACCGATAAAAGAATATTTATAAAAACTATTACTTTTACAATATTTGACATCCGTGCGCTCGAGGATTAATTGATGGTTAGTTTTATGTTCCGCAATAGTATCAAATGAATAACTGCCGGTTTTAGATAGGTAATCCACATTAAAATAAAAAAATAAAAAACACTTGAAAATATGTTTAGTTAAGTTTATTATATTAAATGTAAATATAAATAAGCACACAAGGCTTAAAATGTCATAGACAATTTATATAATACAGACAATAATATCTTAATAGAATGGCGCAAAGAATAAAATTTAGCAAATAATAAAATACAATAAACATGTAAGCATTGATGGAAAACAATCACATAAAGTTTTAAGTATTATAAAGCCATGCAACCTAGCAGCTAATTGAAAAACAAAACTAATGACATAAGAAATGTCACTGCTCATTTCATGGCGGTGTAATTTTATATAATACTCTATTTTTTAATGTAAATTATGCTTCTAAATTAGAAGTTAACAGTTAAGTGTTAAAATGCATTGAACAATTCTTTAAAATTTTCCGCAACTTATTTAAAAGGAACGTACATATTTAATGTAAGTCAAAGATATATTCAACAAATATTAACTACTAGCTGCTAACATTTAATTTAGAACGACAGTACAGATTAATAACGAAATATAAAAAAAGATAGCTATTAAATAAGCGGCGATAATTTTTATGTCCACGAAACATATACATATATGACATTTCATAAATTAACTGTAAACAATGGATTTTACAATTTAATTTGTTATGAATATCTATCCAAGATATTCAATTTCATTCAGTCATTCAAGTGTTTATCCAATAACGACACAACGTAACTCTGGATTAGTATTCACAGAAGTGAACAAATGTAAATATGATAATAAAGGTGTGACAATGTTGATATTCAATTTGTTTATTACATAATAGTTTCATGTACAAACATAATATGTTTTTGGACGTGGCATGTACACTTCACAACAAGCAACTCGACACAAAGTTCATGTAGATACAATCTACGAAGGGCGGAGGGAAGAACATGTAGTTAGTGTAGCGTCTTCATAACACTCCACGTGTACACTTTACAACAAGCAACTCGACGCAAAGTTCATGTAGATACAATCTGCGAAGGGTGTAGGGAAGAACATGTAGTTGGTGTAATCTTTCACGGATATCACGGTGCAGATCAGACCCAAATCGCTACGACGTGCAACTACTCTGTCACCTATAATACTCCGGTGCCATGGTTTCCATCCGTCATTGTTTCGGCACAGACTCCGTGTGACTCCTTCGACTGCTCCCTTCGGCCAACTCATTATGGAGGTGATCTTTAGCCTTTCAACACCATCACTGCTTTACGTCCTCTGTCCTGACATTCTGTTCTGTCGTTTGCTTGGCCTCCACGCTAAGCTAGAAGATGTCTTAAACACAAACATAGACAGCAGTGTAACCAAGTGTAAATGTTATAACGAATTTACCGAAAATACGCTCCATTCAACGGCTTAGAGCACTTTTTCGGTAAATTTCTTCGTGACGCAGGCGAGAACGATAAATCATTTTAATCTTTTTCACAGACCAACATATCATGGGCGCGACCATTTTTAACGCATTTGGTAGCATGTTGGTACCGTTTTTATTACCCAAGTGTACACAGGTGTACACAACAGTGTCATTAACAAACAAGGTTAATATATTTGTTATGCATTTTACATACTGTGAAAGTATTTATCTGTCAAAGTCAAACATCTGACAGCTAAATGCAGCATTGCCACATGTATTTCTGTAATCATCCCCTCCACTTTTTTTCGATATATCGACAAGATATCCATCGATACGAGTACTTAGTAATACTGGCGCCCAGCAATACAATTTCCATTAATACAATATTTAACGATACAACATCCGAAGCATTCGTCACCCAATTATGTGTGCTCCGGAAGACGTACATATCCATTGAAAATCTGTGCAATGATATAGATCCCTCTAGTACTACTGTGATCGCAATCCTTATGTTACAAGAGCTGTGAATAACCAAAATGGAGCATAATTCTATGGGGTGCTAATCTGGGTACTCCGGGGGGTAAGTCACTACACCTCTCTAAATTTTTCTCTTGTCCACGGGAATTTATTAGGGATATATTCTGAAACCAACTACAGTAGAAGACATGCGTATACGAGTAACCAATGCTTTTTCCATAATGACGTTACACATTTTAGAAAAAGTTTAAATTACATTCTTGTCACGCCTTAGAATAATGTTTTTGTTAAAATAGTAGATATTTTGAAAAACATTTGTGATAGATTAAATTTACTTTTATTATGTTGAAGCAGTGAGTATAGAAATTATAAAGAGGTGCAACGCACGTATATTCTCTGTTAAGAGCTAGCTATCTCATTCTATTTTCGTCCCCTTTCCCCTCGAGTCCTAAAACTACACGCCTGCAAAGTAGCGACACTCGCAAATATGCGGACCTTCCTAGAGTTACCCATTTGCCGCGTAATCGTTCGCACGGAGTAATATTTACACGCAAATCCAAATCGACTTTCGACGATTACGATGGTCAGGTATCTTCGTGATACATAATTATGTCAACTATTATCGTGTGTAGTCGTTGTAAATACCGCAAATACTACAATAAAAGTTGAATATAAAAATACATCAAATATTTTATTAGAACATTAACATAAAATATTGTAAATTTGAATTCGTTATAGTAGTAACTTACTAATTTTAATACAACATAATAAGTTAATTGAATTATCAAAATAACACTCTTTATAAATTCCGTAAACCCGAGCTAACGATATCGGTGACATAAAATATAATTTGTAATACTGAAGCGAACGTCACGAAAAGAAAATATATCTAAATATATAAAAGAAAGTGGTGTTAGTTAGACTATTTATAACTCAAGAACGGACGAACCGATTTGGCTGAAAATTAGTGGAGAGGTAGCTTATAATCAGGAGATGGACATAGGATACTTTTTATCCCGTTCGACCGCGTTTCCGTCAAGTCACTATAAATCGTGGTATAACATAAACGCATCTCACATGAAATAACAAAACGCTAACGACAGTGGAATATCTCTCTCTCTCTCACGTTTCTTTTCGGTGCATGATGCCTGATCGACTTTTGTTTATTAGGTCTGTTCGTGTTAAGGAAAATGTTACACATTTCTTACACTTTTTAAAAAACTCGAATTCTGATTGGTTGAAAATTCCAATTCAACCAATCAGAATTCGTGTTTTAAAATTTTCGTACACAAACCTAATTTTCAAACAAACATTTACACGCCACCACGCAAATATTATCGAGCAAATCATGCTTGCTATGGAAATCTGTATCCGCGCGTTACATTGCCCGGACTCTAATCGTAAACAATGCCGCGACCAAGACGATCAAATCTTTCCCGACAAAGCCGTAATGCAAGAAGGATACGAAACATTGCAAATGAAATGACTGAAGAAGCACAAGGAATTGCCCGTGAAGAGCTCCGCGTTAGTATGGCTCGACTTCGTGCTTCTCAATCACAAGATCAAAGAGAGGCAGCACGTGAAACGGCTCGGTTGGCAATGCGAAATCGTCGAGCGAATAACAGAAATGAAGAAGTAAATAATTTTCGACGCAAAAGAAGAAATGTATCAAGTGCTGATTTGAATCGAGCAGCGTTTCGATATGATTGCAGCACTGATTACTACTTGCATCCTAGCGTTTGCATTGGGTCAATGGACGTTGTTTGCGAGTATTGTGACGCGTTTGGTACGCGTACGCGTTTGGTAGTAAGTAAATTGCTAAACAATGTGATTTACGCGACGATACTCAAAGGAAAATTCGAAGGTGAGGAAGTACTCATTCCGAGGATACCGATGATCCCAAACGATATGCCGTTTGAGTTTAAAAGACTTCAATTTCCGATCCGTCTTGCATTCGCCATGACCATTAACAAATCACAAGGACAATCCTTGAAAGTTTGTGGTCTGAATCTGGAAAATCAATGTTTTTCACATGGTCAATTATATGTGGAATGTTCACGGGTCGGAAGACCATCTGCGTTGTTTGTACTTGCACCTGATAATAAGACAAAAAATGTCGTGTATCACAAGGTGCTTAACTGAAAAGTGCAACCTATGCACCAAAATACATGAACAATAAAGAATCATTAAAATACTTGATTTTTTTATATATTTATATATATCTTTCCAAATAAAAAATAGAATTAAATAAAATCTAAAGTTTGTTTATTTACTGCCTCTAAGGCGGAACAGAGTTCGCCGGGTCCGCTAGTTATGTAATAAACAAACTGATGTACATACAAATGATTAGTGTATTAACAAAATTAATGCTAACAATGCTCATACCGTGCTTACAAAACATACATAAAATATAAATTTATATACAAATTCAATAATACAAATTCAATAAATACAAACATTGGGAAATTATTTAAGGATCATCTATTGCCACGAGCGACATATTCTTTGTGAATAGTCAAAACAAAATATTTAAAACAACAGAAATTTACTTCTGTCAAATAATTTTATATTACATAATAATTTAAAGGGATATTGATAATTAAATGGTGATAGTAGTATTGAGTCAACAAACTCTAAAAATAACAGCAATCTTACACTAATGCAAATTTGATTAATTCAACTGACTGCTGTGTTGCATTTGTGAATTCTGTTGCGAAATGTTGGAAGGAAAAAAAATGTAGAAAAATTGGAACTAGCAAGTTTAAATGAATTCGTTATTGTAAGTGTAAAAAAATGACACTGACATAAGCGAAGTTCACCATTGCCGGGTGTTTTTTTATGAAAATAAGAATTATAATGCTTATTAAACGATTTGATGTTAAAACTTTCAGGACCTGGTGCAGGCTCAGAAAGCATGGTACAACATTTTGGTATTAAGATTTTCGACTCGATTTTTTTACCAACATCGTACATCGCCATGTGCAGTTCTTTTGCCAAATTACACATACCCTGTATAGGTATACGAAAATATAAACATACATTAATTACATACATTAATTGTTACATAATATTCGTATTTTTCGATGCGGCTTTAACATTGGTTTTGAAATTATTCGACTATCGGCAGAAACCCATTTTAGTTGTCTATATATTTTCATTTTAATGAACATGTTAATAATGAAATCTGTGTGAGGCATGCATTCTCTTCTGACGTTTACAAACCAACTAAAATGGGTTTCTATTGATAGTTTTAGGTCACCAGTAATTAATTTGCGGACATTTTCGCCACATTTATACTTATGAAATAAAAATGTAAATTCTTTAAACATATGGTCAAATACATTTGCCATTTCATCAGTTGGCCTTCTTAAAAAAGCAATATTTTGGTCAGTGGAGTAATCTTTATATAAAATGAAAAATTCATTTTTGTTAATCAATTCTTCTCCATCTTTAAATAAATTGGAAAAACAAATGTTGCAGTTGAATTTTTTTTGCAATTTATGGAGTATGTAGCCTGCCACATAAATATTGGATGAAGTTTCCAAAGTAAATTTATTAGGATCTAACAATTTTTTTTCTTTGGATGTAGTAGCTATAGCTTCTGCAGTGTCTGTTGTTCTAGATGCAGATTCCAACTCTTCTTCCAGTATTAACTCTTCAGAGTCGTCTACATTAATACTTGCTGATTTTTCCATTGTGCTATCATCTGCATCGTCCTCGATAGGTTGTTCTTCGACATCAGTGTTGTCCACTATCGAGTGTTTACATTCGTCCACTTCGAGTAGGTCTGTGTCGTCTATTTCACAATTGGCGCTATCCACTTCCATACACAATCTAATGTTCATGTTATGTTGCAGACCTATTCTGCATTGCTGTACGGTTGGAGTGGGATTGTAACCATTTCTATTTCGAATGACAGAAAACAAATTTTCTACTGCATCTTGGTTTATGAACCGTGTTAATAAATATTTAACATTATCAATTTTAAGATCATCCCAAAGAAGTAAAATAGATCTTATGGTCCATATAAAACCATTAATGCAATATATATTATTCCTCTTCTTACCCTTTTCATCATAAATTTCAAAAGTTTCGAAATACTCTAACGTATTTCGTAAAATTTCTGTGGTTTCAGTATTAAACACTGACAATGGTCTCTTTTGCGGATTGGGGTCATTTACGACTCGACTATTTAAAGCATCAAATATTTGATTGACATTTTCAATAAATTCTGCAGTATTTAATGCCGTTTCGGAGTTCAACTCCTTCGTGTGATGAGCAGTTTTTATAGAAGCAGCAACGGTATGCGAAAATATCTGCGTAGCATACTTTACTTTCATTTTTTGAAAGTTCGTAGGTGCAATATGTGCTTCTGTTATTTTTAGCATAGTTCTTGTTGTTTCACTTTTTTTGTCAATATCATATGTCTTAGTAATGTCGCTCCAAGATACATGTTTATTATTGATGTATAGTTTTAATTTTGGATTTAAAAAATTATTTCTTAGACTCTTCACCAGATGTGGTGCATCAAAGCAAGTGAATATTTTTTTGCCTTTTATGTGTATTTCTGGATGTTCTCTTGTAGCTCCTAATAGTCTCAATGCACCACGATTATTGGCCCCTTGGTCACACACTAATACCATGGGCTCAAATTTTAATTTATACAGTGCCTCTATAACATTTTCTATGATTACTTTTAATGATTCACTCAAGACATTTCCCTTCGATGTGTAGTAACAAAATGGCACTTTCCAGTTGTGGAGTAATCCCCGAATCATAACAACTAAACACGAATTTGCTAATTTTGGTTCCCGCCCAAGAGTAGATAAATCTTGGTAACCCTCAATTATGTCTTCATGATGGTTTAGATCCAAATTGGGTTTTATGGCAATTTCATCAAACATTACAACGCACTTTCTTTCCCTCTCCGTCATACATTTTGCTTTGAGTAGCAGTTTCTTCGTAAAATTTGTTTTGACCCCTGTCCTCAAGTTACAAACCTTCAGCCAAAGTTGTATGGTTCTGATAGATGGTAGATTAAACTTAAGATTTTGTCGCATATGCTTGTAACCTCCTGGCGATTTATAATGTAAAGAAAGTGCCAACTGCCTCTCTGCCTTTGTCCACTTGCCCCTCTTTTTGTGATATAGCTGCATATTAATAAATGTTTTTACAGCTTCACTCTTATCACATAATAGTTTATCAATGACTCTAGTTGTAAATTTTTTTTTTTTTCTTCTGCTGGATTGAACTAGCTTAACGTTCAGTTTTCTTCTAAGCTGCACTACTCTGGAAGAAAGAGTCCGGATTTTTTTCTTTAAAATTTCGTTTTTCGATGATGGCATTTTAATTATACTATCGCTCACTTTTGAAGATGAACTGGCAGAACTTATGAAACTTGAAATTTGTGGAAATTGATTGTTTTGTGTATATTCCACAGTTTCTATGTCTACATTAGAAGCTGTGGAGGTAGAACTTGATCTCCTTTTTCGAGAAGCCTTCACGTCGCTACAAGACGGATATACTTTTAATAATATATCTTCTTCTGTAAAATGTTAAAAATATTATTTTATAATTCAAGAAAATATTATTTTCGAAGAGATTGCCAAATATTTGTTGATGTTAGAAACCTGATTAACAATAAGGAAAAACCTTATTTTTGTTATATGCGCCAACGCAGCCAAACTGAGAATGGCCAAAAAACACCCAGAATATATGTATGTCGAACCGATGCGGGCGGCACATCAAAGAGTTATACATGTAAAGAAACTGTCATAAAAAAACAAACAAGGGCTACCGCCAATAGAACCGCGCCGGTCGGCGTGGGCACATTTCGTTTGCGATTTAAGTGTCGGTAAAAACAATCAAAGGAATAACTGCGGCGTGCTCAAATAATTCGCAATAATTATTATTAGTGAAAATCGAATTATCAATGATTTCAAATAGAATGATTATTATTAAATAATTCGAATTATAATTCGATTATTGCCATCATTCGTATTGGCATAATTCGACTATGAAAATCATTCGATTATGCCCATCACTACGTAATAGACCCCCATATATCCCAAAATTTAAATTAGTTGTATCACGTCATAATAGTAAAGTAATTATGGTATTAAAAAATATCGTCAAGAACAGAATTCAAGAAAAATCCGCCAATTTATATTGACGCCGTGAAATATCCTTTCTATATTAAATACGTACCTTGTTGATTAAATTTAACAGGCACTGCATTTTTTCTCAACAATTTGCGTCGATTAGACTCATAATAGTCTGTCGGCAAAAAATGATTTTCACACACAACTTTATTTGTCAATTTTTCATTGGTCATATAAACTATATTTATATTCCCGCAATTTTTCTTCCATTCCTCTGTCCTCGACAAATCTTTCACTGGAAATCGAAAAAAGCTGATCTCTTTGTTTATTCGGCTGTCATTACAACAATTATTGTACACACAAATATGAGCGACTGTACTCATCTTGGATTTGAAAATACACAAAAATACACGCAAAATCGCAACGGTTTGGAGCTCGCAGAACGTCGCCAGTCCACAGTCGTATTGGAAGTGTGAAGCAGTGCTTTGCCCCCACCACGGGCGACCGCTCGGTGAGTTCTCAGATACTGGTAGCGCGAACTAGGTGCGAGAACTTTCATCGCTTAACACAGTTCAGACCTCGTTGCGCATCTATATGTATTTAGTTAATCAATGGTTGAAGTCATAATAAATTGTATATCTTTAAATAAATATCTTTAAATATTTAAAATAAATTTCTTATTTACGAACAAAACCGTCCTCAAAAGATTATCAGCAGCATATTTTTTTAAAGATGTAGTCGCTATGAGTACTTAATAATAAGGGGTAATATTTAATATTCAATTAACATACATTTTTTATTTTGCGTTTAGAATAAGTCGATTCTAGCACCCAAATTATGTCATTTGAGTGTTAGAATAAGCGGTTGGTGTGCAAGAATAGACTTGTAAAATTTACTGCATTGATGTTGGTAGTGGTAGCATTGACGGTTGACGTTGAACTGTCAACTGACATACGTCAAATAATAAATTTCACAGAGAACAGCAAATTAATGAAAACGAAGTTTAATTTAAATTATTACCGTGGAAAGTACAATTATTATACACATTAACAGTTACAAGCGATATGTCTTGAGAATTTATAGTGACACCATGTAAATTATAATCCGACACAATATTTTGATAAACATTACTGTTGCCTATAACACCAATGTTTCTATTTGTGCCATAATCAGACCATTGTTGTGAAATGGTAGAACATCCAGGTAACATCATTTGCTTCTTGAATACATTTATGAATATCGTCTTCTAAAATGTAAGCTTTTTTTGCTGTGTAACCTTGATATGATCTTTTCAAAAGTGCCTGTAATTTATTATACTAGGATATATTCACATCCATATACAGGGTTCTGCAACATTGCGTCGGGCTTTTCTAGCGCCTTTCCCGTGAGAGATAGAAAAAAACATGTCGTACAAAAAGTTATTGGTTTAAAAATTTGTATGCCGTAAAATTATTGTCAAACATACCCAATTCCCAAATTTGCGGAATAACAAAAACAAACATTTTTTTTAAATAGAACACCCTGTATTTATCCAAGTTTTCTGATGACATTTTTCAACCTCTACATTGTTGTCTATTTAGTTTTGAATTATATTACAGTGTTGTCAATTTACAATTTTTTTCTCAAAATATAAACAAGGTCAACTTTAAAAAATCGTAGGGACCTACATTTTTTTATGTAAGAATAAAATTTAGCAACAATCTCAGTGTGGTTAATAAGCAATGTTTTGGTAATGAGAAATTTGAATTTAGTAATACAGGGTGTCCAGAAAAAAAAATCCAAACCAAGCATATTTCAAAGCGGTAAAACCCTTTTTTTAAATTTAATGCCCCCTATATTATGTCATTATTCGATAGGTCTTTTTTTTCTCTTCAATTTGATTATGCATATCTTATGTCTGAACCTCATAGTGGTTGAGATATTCAGTATTTTTCCCAAAAGTAACCATTTAATTACATTTCTATGCACTGAAGTAGGTCATGCTGAGAAAAAACGGTCAAAATGTAAGTAACAATCAATGTGAGATGATCACATTGTACTTAAAACTAGTCCCAGGATTTTAATTATAGTCTAATGCACCCATGGTACAAAGGGTTTCCCTCTGAGAAGAGTTTTAATGCCAGTGTTACACCGAAAGGAGTCGCGTGTCGTGAATTATTCTGGCAAAAATAATGTTTACGACAACAAACTAATTGCGGTATTGTGATGATGGGTATGAATGGTAGCCGTGTTAATCCGTACTAAGCAACCGTTTGCCACTATTCACTAACGTCGGCTTGACGTTTACTGTTGTAACTGAAGAAGAATTCGCTTTAGTTGCTAGCGGAGATTTTTTTTTATTCAACGATTGTTAATTTAAATGTTTATTTTACATTGAAAGTTCATTTAACAATACATTTATTGATTATACATGTGATTTCAGTGCTGTCAATTGCTTCCAGTTATTAAGAGCGCGGTTTTTCACTTTCACGTTATATTTTCTGAACCATAAATTATCAATACAAATACTACGTGTCGCTATATAGTAAGTTTTTCGATTATTTACGTTTTTCTATGAAATTTCATTAAATCTTCGATTTTTGCCGTTTTTCATCTTCATGGATTGTAGTTGCAAATATTTGCACAATTTTTAAGCTTTATATGAATATAGACCTGATTCTACGTAACACTATATAGTTTATAATTATATTGATAAATTGTTTACCATAATATTTAAATAATATTCAGAGAAATTTTATTTATACATTCCAAAAATATATCCTGAAACCTTGTAAAATACTGTATCTAATAAGATATAGTACTTATTAATTAACAGATGTTTTTATGGTTTTATTAATTATTTAAAATGTACCTAAATTGAATTCCCCGCCATAAAAATGCACAAAATTGGTTCTTAGCAGTTTGTGTGCTTGCTACGAGATGGTGCAATGAAAGGACATCGATGGCGTGTTGCCAAATACTCTTGTCAACAAACCTTTGGAATGTGCGACGTCCAATTCAAGGTCGATGATTTATGAACGGAGATGATGTCGAATTTCCCGTTCGCACTTTCGCCTCAAATGTTCCACGATAAACCTCATGGAAGTTATTACTTTCTCGAAGCTTTTTAACATAACTGTTTATATAAAATAAATTTAGGTAGCTCGTATTTAAATATGCGTACTACAGGATATAACGGAAAAAATAGCATTTATTCATTATCCACGGGTTAAAACAAACATGCAAATATCTACAAAACTTGAGCTGATACGAAGAAAAATAATTATTTTCAGTATCAGCGGCACTGATTTACCCAAAAACAAAGTATTCAGTCATCTAAAACTAGCATGCAATAAAAGAATCTCATTAATATCTTGCGTGATTTCCGAAAATTAACACTATTTCGTTTTTCATCACTTTGAAAACTTGATTTTCTAGGTAAGTAAAAATCACTAGGTACATCTGATAGGATACATCATGTAGCAACCTCAAACATGTCAAACAACCTCAGAAGTAATGATACCAATGCTCGAAGAAATAACATCAATGTCTGGTATAGCCTCAGTCTTGTTACTCTTTAGGACCCTGTTATCATTGCATGATGAGACAAACGTGTAATAAATATTTTTATACTTTACTTTAGGCATGTTTTACTATAATAAGGAAGATTTGGTAATTACCTACAGTTTCTTTAATTTTTAACACATCATATATTTTCAACTAAAATTATAATCAATTATAACAGCAAATAGCAAATAGGTCATTATTAGATGATACTTTGGAGAATTAGGTGCAGATCATAAATCACAGTATAAAATATGTATATATACAGTGACCGCCAAAAAGTCGGCACTATATAGGAAATATACAAAGACATATTTCTCTCTAAAATAACAAAAACTATTGATGGTTACTAGATTATATCAATTGTAACAAGTCTTGCAAATAGATTGCAAAAAAACGTTAATTTAAAAGTAATGTGAATAGACAATTAGAAGCATTTTTCACTAAACTCTAGTGGTGTAAATTCGGCTAAACAGTCTGTTCTAATTTTTTTCTGCGTCTACGTCTCATCTTTATAATTTGAGAGAAAAACAAAAAATCAAGCTAAGCTAAACAGTGTACCTCGCTTCTTTTTGCGTCAACTGTATATCAATTTATAGATATTTTAATACAAGTGAGCACGAATTAAATTGTGATAAATAATGAAGATATATTTTGGCAACTGAAGCAGGCAATAGATTCAAATGTACCAAAAGAAATATATACACATGACCGGGTGCTACATAGACTATATTAGAAATAACACATGAAGAATAAGTAACATTTGTTTGATTTCCACCCCTTTTTATCAAATGCTATTCAATATCAAATTTAATTGGAACAATATATGTATCATATTATGCGAGCGACTGGTCAAATAATTTAACTGAAGAAAAAAAAATGGGTTGAATTTGTCCAACAATAATGAGCCGTAAGATTTTTTTTTTTTCACTTTTCCTATCTCTAGTTACCTCATATCTTTCATTTGATTGGATTGAATTGTTCTCGTGCTGGTATTCAAATAAACTATTAATTGATAAAAAAAAGAACTGAAGAATAATAACTAAGACTTTACTGGATCTAGTTACTGAACAAGCAGCCACGGGTTAATGCTCAGTTTTTGGGTTAAATTCGTTTAATATTTTGTAGTTTTTGATGTTCTTTTATGTATTCCGAATCAACACAACGCAATCCTTTTTTGATGTTGCCTCGTACAATTTCCGGAAGAATGCAAAATGTATAAAATTGCACCAATTTATGTAACATGATATCTTGCCATAAATTGTACTATCTGGCAATATGTTCCACAAAAAGGTGCTCATTTTCTCTTGTGAAAACGATGAAATAAGCAGATTTTCTATCACTGATATGAAGAGCCCCTTGCACCTAAAAAGTTTGTTGAAATAGAATTAGACATTGATTGAATGTTATACAATATGGATATACAGGTTCCGGCAGAAAGTTGGTCAAATATGAAAACAAAGTTTTATTAGTAACTTCTCAAAAAAAATTATTTTTACAATAATTTTCTGCATTATTTTCAATCTAAAAATCAATCACCAAAGTGAGATTATTTGCTTGTCACAACTTCGTATTAAAAAAAATTAAAACAACTTGAGAGTAATAACTACTGCTATTAATTTTATGCAAAAATGTTATTTAGGAAAGTTCTTTAGAACTTTTCTTTTGCGTTTTCTGGTATGGTGTTGCACTGTTATTTGTATAGTTGGTAAAGCCAATTTTTGACAGTATCAAAATACTTAAGTTATTTGATCAGCGATCTTATTGGGTCAAACCGATTTTGCAAATAAGAAAACCCAATTCTGTACCGGGAAAAGTATAAGAAAATATTTTGTTCGTGGGTGGTACTAATTTCGCATTTTAAATCTTGTGTCAGTTCTAAATAACTTTTCCAATTAGAATTTTAGCATATCATTAATAACCGTAATTGCAATACAATTGCAATTCCCTATACCGCCTTTGGATAAAGAGGGTTCTTAAAATATATAATATAATAATAATAATAATAATAATAATAATCCCTACTACTCCTCCACCTATGGCGTAATTGGTTACTGTCATTGTTAGAAAGAGAATTCTGACCCAATTACATAATATAATGTATCGGTAATAAAGTGATCTCTTAAATTAGCAGGCATCGATAAAAAAGTCTCGCGCCCGCCGGCGCCGCAAAAAACCACATCATTTCCCGCAAGCAATACAAATGAAACACATGGCAACATCTTACAATTTTTTTTTTTTTTTTTTGCGGATGTGCACGCAAATTTGTTTAATAAGGAGTGCAAAACATATAACAGAGCGCTTTTAAATCCAATCCTGACGGATTTATCAACAACCAGAGACCAGGTTTCGCGCCAAAACCCCGCTCTTAATCTACGAATATTGGTTGTTCGTAAAAAATGATCTCCGTTGCCAATGAAAATGCAAATAAAATTTGTACCGCAATTTGTAAATAAGAAGAGAATTTAAAATACGAAATGAAATATCGTTTTTTTTTCTATTCTGACATTTTAAACTAACATTATACACCTCTTAGCAGACGTCAGTTATTGACAGTTATTTATCTGAAAAGTGAAATATATTTTTTAATCCACTTGTGAATTAATAGCGTAATTAACAACAAGTGAAATAAGTCATTGGTTATCGCACGAGTCCAAATTTATAACATGATCATGAGTTCACAATATTCACGTGTTTTGTATACTATTTTTTTATAATTTGCCCTTTTTTATATAAAATAACTATGTGTTTTTTATAAATAATTCATAGTTTTTATGGTTATTTGATTTCAGTTGGTAACGCTCATTTCACATTTGTTTAATTTTAAGTTCAAATTAGTTTATTGACCTTTCTACATATAACTTACATTTCGTTACATTATATACTACTACTAGTGCATATCCAGGTTGATACGTTTATCCGAGACGTCCATTTGGTGCACGTCCATAGCATTCGCAATAATTCATACTGAACTTCTCCGACCATTATAAGTTATGCATTCATGCAACACATCACCAGTTCTTTCCAATTTATTTATCAATTCAAGAATGGGATTTTCACATCTGCATTCACTTACCAGCACTGGTTTATGTTATATTGATAAAACGGTTTTACTATTGCAATTCTTTCTTGGAATACATTCATTTTGATATTAAAGACCTGAGCGACATTTGTTAAATATCTAACCTGTAACAGTTTTAAATATTCATCCTTCAAACACAAACGGTGCAATATTTTTGTTTTAATCCACTTCATTATGTAAACATCAGCGCCATCTGCTAAGATACTCCTGCATAATCACAAACTTTTTCCGGGGCGCTCTGTATTGTAAAACTACGCTAACATGGCGCACACAACGACGTAAATATAATGTTATAATAAAGAAGAAAGAAACAATAATTTTTATATATAAAGTATAAGTTATTATTATATGAAGTATAAAACTACTTAAAAAGGAAAATTATGCCAAAGTAAACCTTTCCAAATTTAGGAAAAATTATGAAATATAGTTCTGTACTAAAGCATCACACATCGCTTTATAACGTACTCCTGTATTAAATCCATTTAAGAGTAGTTTGAATTAAATTTAACCCTCGGCTGATATTTTCAGTCATAAAACTATCCGTGTATCTTCGGAATATTTATAGACGCACTTGTGTGCGTAATATCGGCAGTTTCTTGAAGTATAAGCACGATTCGTGTGAAACCGAAACCATAGTAAACGTAAACTTTGCACTGTGAAAACAAACTTTTCCGGCTGGAGTGAGTTATTGCACGATTGGGGAAGTAAAGTGCTGGTATTTTTATGTCTGAATGCCTTACTACTTCCTCCTAGAAGCAAATGGTCTGCGTTTTACTTAGATGGTAACCAGCACAAGTGATTTTAAGATAAATTTTGTTATAATTTCCATCTACGGATTTGTGTCAGTATATTTGTACTGCGAAATGTTGGTGATATTTCTCTCATATTCTTGCATATGCATTTGCTAGTCTCCAACTCAATACAAACCGTGTATGCATATAATAATGTGCCGATTCGTGTTTCTTATTGAATCTATCCAGTACGATTCGTGGAAAGCAGGATTCCAAGTGAAGTGATATCGCCAGATACTAGATCCCTCATACGGGCCGTATACGTAGGTACATATATGTAGCAATGCAATTTGGAGCCGAATGCAGTTCCAATGCCAACACTGTCACACAACTCAATTTGAGTCCCCGTAATGGATAATGAAAACTTGGGCAATTAAATGGAAATCAATAGTTTCAATTCCGTCAAGAGTATCCAAACTGATTTGTTCCTGTGAGGCATACTGACTGCATTTTTAAAGTAATTAATTAGTTTCACAGGTTTTTCTTTCCCTATCGAGGTTTCTCTTTGTCCTTCTACTGTGTAGTCTTGAACTATTGTTCTAGTTCATTCTTCTACTTATCATAATTCTAACTTATTCTCTGTATATTTTAATGATATCGGGCAGGTTTCGTAACTGATTATGTATCAGAACCGATCTTTCAATAGTTGGTTCAATAGTTCATAACTTATTTTTCCCTATACACACACTCGCATAGAGTTACGAGTAATATTATACCTGAGCAATGCGCTTTTATTATCGTTACAGATTGTGGGTATAATTATCCTACAGGCCGCTTATCCTAAATACCCTCGGAAGAAGGCGAAAACAATCCGTTCAATGCTTTTCTAATCTCCATAAAAATCAATATAATCGCGTAAAGTGTGTACACTGGCATTGTTAAATTAAAGAAGTAATATGATACTAGTACTTTATAATAAATCAGTGTAGTTCAATACGATAGTGGTAATGGATGCGACATCAAATTTATTATTCCGTGAGTAGTTCCGTGCAATTAGATAAGTTCGATAGTGTACATTAAGAGCGGGGTTTTGGCGCGAAAACTGGTCTCTGGTTGTTGATAAATCCGTCAGGATTTGATTTAAAAGCGCTCTCTAATATGTTTTGCACTCCTTACTAAAGAAATTTGCGTGCACTTTAGCAAAAAAAACAGTAAGATGTTGCCATGTGTTTAATTTGTATTGCTTGCGGGAAATGATGTGGTTTTTTGCGGCGCCGGCAGGCGCGAGACTTTTTTATCGATGCCTGCTAATTTAAGAGTCATCACTTTATTTCCGATACATTATATTATAAAATTGGGTCAGAATTCTCTTTCAAACAATGACAGTAACCAATTACGCCATAGGTGGAGGAGTAGTAGGGATTATTATTATTATTATTATTATTATTATAATTATACTATATATTTTAAGAACCCTCTTTACCCAAAGGCGGTATAGGGTATTGCAATTGTATTGCAATTACGGTTATTAATGATATGCAAAAATTCTATTTGAAAAAGTTATTTGGAACTGACACAAGATTAAAAATGTGAAATTAGTACCACCCACGACCAAAATATTTTCTTATACTTTTTCCGGTACAGAATTGGGTTTTCTTATTTGCAAAGTCGGTTTAACCCAATAAGATCGCTAATCAAATTACTTAAATATTTTGATACTGTCAAAAATTGGCTTTACTAACTACACAAATAACACCATACCAGAAAAAGCAAAAGAAAAGTTCTAAAGAACTTTCCTAAATAACATTTTTGCATAAAATTAATAGCAGTAGTTATTACTCTCAAGTTGTTTTAAATTTTGTTTTAATACAAAGGGGTAACAAGCAAATAATCTCACTTTGGTGATTGCTTTTTTGAATTGATTGAAAATAATGCAGAAAATTATTGTAAGAATGATTAATTTTTTTGAGAAGTTACTAATAAAGCATTTTTTTCATATTTGTCCAACTTTCTGCCGGAACCTGTATATCCATATTGTATAACATTCAATCAATGTCTAATTCTATTTCAACAAACTTTTTAGGTGCAAGGGGCTCTTCATATCAGTGATAGAAAATATGCTTATTTCATCGTTTTCACAAGAGAAAATGAGCCCCTTTTTGTGGAACATATTGCCAGAGATGATAATTTAAGGCAAGATATCATGTTACATAAATTAGTGCAATTTTATACATTTTGCATTCTTCCGGAAATTGTACGAGGCAACATCAAAAAAGGATTGCGTTGGGTTGATTCGGAATACATAAAAGAACATCAAAAACTTTTTAAAAAATAAACGAATTTAACCCAAAAACTGAGCATTAACCCGTGGCTGCTTGTTCAGTAACTAGATCCAGTAAAGTCTTAGTTATTAATCTTCAGTTCTTTTTTTTATCAATTAATAGTTTATTTGAATACCAGCACGAGAACAATTTAATCCAATTAAATCAAAGATATGAGGTAACTTGAGATAGGAAAAGTGAAAAAAAAAATTATCTTACGGCTCAATATTGTTGGACAAATTCAACCCAATTTTTTTTTTCTTCAGTTAAATTATTTGACCAGTCGCACGCACAATATGATACATACATACATTGTTCCAATTCAATTTGATATTGAATAGCATTTAATAAAAATGGGTAGAAATCAAACAAATGTTACTTATTCTTCATGTGTTATTTCTAATATAGTCTATGTAGCACCCGGTCATGTGTATATATATTTTTTGGTACATTTGAATCTATTGCCTGCGTCAGTTGCCAAAATATATCTTCATTATTTGTCACAATTTAATTCGCGCTCACTTGATATATGACACATTGATATACAGTTGACGCAAAAAGAAGTGAGGTACACTGTTTAGCTTAGCTTGATTTTTTGTTTTTCTCTCAAATTATAAAGATGAGACGTAGACGCAGAAAAAAACTAGAACAGATTGTTTAGCCGAATTTACACCATTAGAGTTTAGTGAAAAATGCTTCTAATAGTAGTCCTATTTTTTCTGTGTCAACTGCACAATATGAAACCGAAATGAATATATAACTATGACATTTAATGCTAACATGTTATCTTGTTTTAATGTGTGTATTTTGGCAGTCTCTAAAGTCATTTTTCGGACTGGGATAATTTCACCGATCTTGTAAAATTCACTTTTGTTTCTACTCATATCACTTTCTCTAATTGTCGATTCACATTACTTTTAAATCAACGTATTTTTGCAATCTATTTGCAAGACTTGTTACAATTGATATAATCAAGTAACCATCAATGTTTTTTTTTGTTATTTTAGAGAGAAATATGTCTTTGTATATTTTCCATATAGTGCCGACTTTTTGGCGGTTACTGTATATATATACATATTTTATACTGTGATTTATGATCTGCACCTAATTCTCCAAAGAATCATCTAATAATAACCTATTTGCTATTTGCTGTTATAATTGATTATAATTTTAGTTGAAAATATATGATGTGTTAAAAATTAAAGAAACTATAGGTAATTACCAAATCTTCCTTATTATAGTAAAACATGCATAAAGTAATATACATATTTATTACAAGTTTGTCTCATTATACAATGATAACAGGGTCCTAAAGTGTAACAAGACTGAGCCTATACCAGACATTGATGGTATTTCTTCGAGCATTGGTATCATTATTTCTGAGGTTGTTTGACATGTTTGAGGTTGCTATATGATGTATCCTATCAGATGTACCTTGCAATTTCTATTTACCTAGAAAATATAGTTTTCAAAATGATGAAAAACGAAATAGTGTTAATTTTCGGAAATCACGCGAGATATTAATGAGATTCTTTTATTGCATGCTAGTTTTAGATGACTGAATATTTTGTTTTTGGGTAAATCAGTGCTGCTGATACTGAAAATGATTATTTTTCTTCGTATCAGCTCAAGTTTTGTAGATATCTGCATTTTTGTTTTAACCCGTGGATAATGAATAAATGCTATTTTTTTTCCTTATTTCCAGTAGTACGCATATTTATATACCAGCTATCTAAATTTATTTTATATAAACAGTTATGTTACAAAGCTTCGAGAAAGTAATAACCTCCATGGGGTTTATCGTGGAACATTTGAGGCGAAAATGCGAACGCGAAATTCGACATCATCTCCGTTTATAAATCATCGACCTTGAATTGGACGTCGCACATTCCAAAGGTTTGTTGACAAGAGTATTTGGCAACACGGCATCGATATCCTTTCATTATACCATCTCGTAGCAAACACACGAACTGCTAAGAACCAATTTTGTGCATTTTTATGGCGGGGAATTCAATTTAGGTACATTTTAAATAATTAATAAAACCATAAAAACATCTGTTAATTAATAAGTACTATATCTTATAAGATACAGTATTTTGAAAGGTTTCAGGATATATTTTTGGAATGGATAAATATAATTTCTCTGAATCAAATTATTTAGATAATATGGTAACCAATTTATCATTATAATTATAAACTATATAGTGTCACGTAGAATCAGGTCTATATTCATGTAAAGCTTTAAAATTGTGCAAATATTTGCAAATACAATCCATGAAGATGAAAAACGGCAAAAATCGAAGATTTAATGAAATTTCATAGAAAAACGTAAATAATCGAAAAACTGACTATATAGCGACACGTAGTATTTATTTTGATAATTTATGGTACAGAAAATATAACGTGAAAGTGATTATTAACAGCGTTTAAGTTGAAAAACACTTTTACGCCCGAAAAACCGCGCTCTTAAGCATTTCGATTGATTTAAAGAGAGCGGTTTTCGGGCGTAAAATCTTAAGTCGATTACCATTTTTTATTACCATCACTCTGACGTTATCTTTCTTGTGAAATAAAATATCATAATAAATACTACGTGTCCCTGAATAGTTAGATTTTCGTTTATATACGTTTTTCTATCTAATTTCAAAATATCTTCGAGTTTTGCCGTTATTGGGTAACATTTGTAGTGTATTAATATTTTTTTATTTTGAAATAATATACCTTTAAAAGTATGTAATAATATACAGGGTGTTCCACTTAACAATACGTTGTTTCGTTGAATAACTCAGAAACCTAATAATCAATTGTTTTTCGATTTTATCACGTTAATCAGCAAAAAAGTACTAAACGTTTGCAAATTTTAAATTACTTTATAACTTCAAAAATAACAGAGTTATTTTTATAACAATTTTATAACAATGGTGGACCGATAACTTTATACACCCTGTATATAGCAATTTCTCGCAATATCACTGATGAAATTGATAATCAAATATATCACATATTGAGAAACGGTAACCATTTACATTGAGTATTGAATGAAACCATATATAAACTGAGATACTTCTCTTTAAAATAGCAAAAATCGATTGATGGTTACTAAATTATGAGGATGAGATTAGATTACGAGTATATAAAATGATTAAAAAATAAAATGTTAAATGAACAAAATCACAAATAGACAATTAGAGAAAGTGATATGAGTAGGAACAAAAGTGAATTTTACAAGATCGGTGAAATCATTATAGTCTTAAAAACATCTGTAGAGACTGGAAAAATACACACATTATAAAAATATAACATTTTAGGAGTAAACGTGATAAATATATCGGTCCGCTGTTGCCCAAAGGTTGATTCATTGTTATGTCCGGTATCTAAAGAATAAACTTTTCGAAGTATTAATATTTCGAAGTATCAATATTTCGAAGTATTGATATTTCGAAGCATCGAATTTTCGAACGATTGACATATCGGAATATTGGCATTTCGAGGAATATATCAATAATTGGAATTATTGACGCAGTAAAATTAGGCCAAAAAGCACCTAATATCTGCAAAACGGATGGGACAGCCAATTCTTGTGCGGTTCATTAGGTCATAGTAGGTATCCAGATGCATGTTATTCCAACAAAATTTCCTTGTGGAATAGCGGCCACCTTCTGCTACCCTCAATAGTTCGCCTTTCATTTGCGGAATTTTATTCATTTTTTATTTTGTACAGAAAAATATACCCTGTGACTTTTGTTTCAAACATTTTTCAATAGCCAAGGAAAAATAAATTCCAACAACTTTTTTTTGTGTTATGTTAATTATAATGTTCGAGAAGGTGACGTTCGTTGCCCCAGAACATATGTTTACTGAACATACTCATTTCATCATAATAGGTATTATCTTCGATTTGTTCTGTGTTGACTCTCTCACTTTCGGAATAGCAGTCAAAGTCTTCTTTGACATTAACGGGACAATTCGAAGTCTTAGCAGTCTTCGCCAAAATCTAAAACATCGTAAAAAAAATTGTTCTATTTTTTTTAATAGCTATTGAAAAATTTCTCAAACAATAGTTGTAGGGAATATTTCCCCCTAGAAAACAAAATAAAAATTAATAAAAATAAACGAATAGGAGGTGAGATATCGAGTGTAACGGGTTTTTCAAGATGACCGGCATTCCACGAGGAAATTTTGTTGGATTATATAAATTTGGATAGTTACTATAACCTTCTAATCAACCTCACAAGAATTGGCCGACCCATCGGTTTTGCCATTTTCATGTATAATTTTACTGTACCTGCCATACGTTGATTCTAAAAATTAACACTAGTTCAATTTTCATCATTTTGAAATTAAATTTGGAAGGACAAATTAACCCGCAAATGATTTTTTTGAAAAACCATTAATTAAAAGAAACCTTTATGATAACAGCTTTTAGGAGGTACCTTTTTAAATTGTACCGAAGATGCAGTAAAATACAGAGAGTTATAATAGTTATTTATGTAATAAGTGTGTAAAATTGAGCTTTATGGCATGAGTTCAGATTCAGGCTTTCAGGATTCAGGAGTTCAGGCTCGTCACGAAACATCTGAACGAATGCCATAAAGCTTATTTTACACACGCATTACATACATAACTTTTTGCACATCATACCGTAAACAAGTACAATATAGTATTTACAAATAAGGTTAAAAAATAAATCCTACGCCATTCTGTTTGATGAAAGCTATTAATTTGCTATATTTTCCAATTTGCACATTATGTTTTGTAGCGAGGGTGCATTTTAACATTGAAAATATAGACCAAATGCTAGAGGGCTTATATTTTCTGCAAAGATCGGCAAAATATGCTAATAAAGTATTCTCTGAATACCTTCTAACGGTTCTAGATTCACACCACTTGATAAATTCCTGGTAGCGTTTTTCATATATTACCCTTGAATTTTTCGGTAGTAGTTCTAAACTCGCTATCTCTGCTTCCTTTACTACATCTGGTGGTGTGCAGCTTTCCGCGTCGGATGTATCATCCACTTCCATGATGAACTACTATCGATGTACTCGTGTCGCGAAAATTTGATTGATTGTTCTGACAGCAGGTATTTCGATGACAGCGTATCATGAAATTCCTTTATGCATTTGATACCACTTTTAGGGTTGGATACAAATAAACAATGTAACATTTGCTAAATGCCACCTTTTGACATTAATTAGAGTTTGTAAAGTGCGAACTTTTAAGATGAAAGTGCAAAAAATAATTTAATAAGGAATTTGAATTGTTTTAACGAAAGAAGACCCTTGCATATAAAATTTTCACTTCAGCAGTTGCGTAGTGATCTTTTACCCTGTAAACTTTTAACCTACAGATTGCGTTAGACACCCTGTATGTATGTATAGTAGCAATAAAATATTTATGTTGCTATTGAAAATATATTGTATTTATATCTATTTGAATAAATAAAATAAGAAAATTGGTAATCATTATTCTGTAATCCAAAATATAGTGTTTTTTGTTTATAAAATTCAGGCATAATATTAAAATATACAATTTATTATTAATTATGAAATATATTTTATCGCTAACCGTCAATAAAGCCATACATTACCATAGCGATTTTCAGAAGTAAACAAACACTTTATGTTACTATAAAAATCAAACATTTTACCTGCCGCTAATATTAATTGACATAGCCATGACTGTACGACATTATTCATAAATCGTTTGTCACTGTCACCGATAAAACAGTTAAGGTATCGTCGCGAACTATTTAGTGAAAATAATGGAAGAAGAAATTCACTGCACACCTCCAGAAATTCAGCAGAAGTCTCTAGAGACGTCTTTCGAAATTCTACCACAAAATTCGGTAGAAAAATATAATCGCCAGTATGATTCATCGAGTGGTGCAAAAAACACGGAATTAAAAAATACAGTGAAAACGTTTTACTCGCGTATTTTTCCGATTTATCGAAAGAGTATTCTCCTTCTTCGATGTGGTCATACTATTCCATGGTGAAAGCAACCCTTTCAGTAAAAAATAATGTTGATATTAGTAAGTATAAAAAACTTACGGCTTTTTTAAAACAAAAAGGAAGAAATCATACTCCAAAAAAGTCCAAAACTCTTTCACAAGAAGAAATACAATTGTTTTTACTAAATGCTCCGGATGAAATCTACTTGATGATGAAGGTAATATATGCAACATTTTCAAAACCATTTTGATGTGAATTATTTTAGGTATGCGTTTTGTTTGGAATTGCTGGGGCTTTACGTAATGAAGAACTTTTGAATTTAAAAATAAATGACATAGAGCACAAAGAAACTATTCTGGTTGTTCATATACCTAAAACAAAGACCAACAGGCCTCGATTATTTGTGATCACTTCAGAGTTTGAAGGAAAAGTAAAATCCATAGAATTATTTAACAAATATTTAGCTATGCGTCCTAAGCATACGCCCCACGATAGATTATTCCTAACTTATAGAAATGGCAAATGCACAGTCCGGCCAGTTGGAATACACACTTTTGGAAGTATACCAAGCAAAATTGCCAACTATCTGCATTTGCCAGAACCGTCACTTTATACGGGACATTGCTTTCGCAGAACATCCGCCACTCTCTTTGCCAACGCAGGCGGCAGTAAGGAAAATTTAAAACGCCACGGAGGGTGGAAAAGCGATACAATTGCAGAGGCTTATGTTGAAGAATCTGTGCTCAATAAAACGAAAATTGCAAAGACTATTTTAGGTGAAGATCAAACTGAAAACATAGTTGTTACCAATGATAATTCTGCTGACGATTTACACATTCTTAACATAGATAATAATCCTCAAACATTTTCAGTTCAAACTCCTTCGACTTCAGGAATTAATTTTTATAATGCGTCAGGGTGTACTTTCACGATTAATATAAGTAATAATAAGTAGACTCATTTTGTATTCGCTGTAATTTTTCTATTTGTTTACTTATTTACAATAAAATGTGATAAGTTAAAATATATATATTATTTTTATTTAGCATTTTTACGGTTGACGATAAAAGTTTGTATGCACCACGTCAGTAAAGTATCTTTATCGAACTTGCCTGTTACTCGCCTCGCTCGCTTCGCTCGCTCGGCTCATAATCTCAGACTCGTTCGATAAAGAATCACTTTACTGACTTGGTACATAAATAACTATTATCGCCAACCGTCAATAAAGCCATACATTACCATAGCGATTTTCAGAAGTAAACAAACACTTTATGTTACTATAAAAATCAAACATTTTACCTGCCGCTAATATTAATTGACATAGCCATGACTGTACGACATTATTCATAAATCGTTTGTCACTGTCACCGATAAAACAGTTAAGGTATCGTCGCGAACTATTTAGTGAAAATAATGGAAGAAGAAATTCACTGCACACCTCCAGAAATTCAGCAGAAGTCTCTAGAGACGTCTTTCGAAATTCTACCACAAAAATCGGTAGAAAAATATAATCGCCAGTATGACATATTCATCGAGTGGTGCAAAAAACACGGAATTAAAAAATACAGTGAACACATTTTACTCGCGTATTTTTCCGATTTATCGAAAGAGTATTCTCCTTCTTCGATGTGGTCATACTATTCCATGGTGAAAGCAACCCTTTCAGTAAAAAATGATGTTGATATTAGTAAGTATAAAAAACTTACGGCTTTTTTAAAACAAAAAGGAAGAAATCATACTCCAAAAAAGTCCAAAACTCTTTCACAAGAAGAAATACAATTGTTTTTACTAATAGTTATTTATGTACCAAGTCAGTAAAGATACTTTACTGACGTGGTGCATTCAAACTTTTATCGCCAACCGTAAAAATGCTAAATAAAAAGATATATATTTTAACTTATCACATTTTATTGTAAATAAGTAAGCAAATAGAAAAATTACAGCGAATACAAAATGAGTCTACTTATTATTAGTTATATTAATCGTGAAAGTACACCCTGACGCATTATAAAAATTAATTCCTGAAGTCGAAGGAGTTTGAACTGAAAATGTTTGAGGATTATTATCTATGTTAAGAATGTGTAAATCGTCAGCAGAATTATCATTGGTAACAACTATGTTTTCAGTTTGATCTTCACCTAAAATAGTCTTTGCAATTTTCGTTTTATTGAGCACAGATTCTTCAACATAAGCCTCTGCAATTGTATCGCTTTTCCACCCTCCGTGGCGTTTTAAATTTTCCTTACTGCCGCCTGCGTTGACAAAGAGAGTGGCGGATGTTCTGCGAAAGCAATGTCCCGTATAAAGTGACGGTTTTGGCAAATGCAGATAGTTGGCAATTTTGCTTGGTATACTTGCAAAAGTATGTATTCCAACTGGCTGGACTGTGCATTTGCCATTTCTATAAGTTAGGAATAATCTGTCGTGGGCCGTATGCTTAGGACGCATAGCTAAATATTTGTTAAATAATTCTATGGATTTTACTTTTCCTTCAAACTCTGAAGTGGTAACAAATAATCGAGGCCTGTTGGTCTTTGTTTCAGGTATATGAACAACCAGAATAGTTTCTATGTGCTCTGTCATTTCTTTTTAAATTCAAAAGTTCTTCATTATGTAAAGCCCCAGCAATTCCAAACAAAACGCATATCTAAAATAATTCACATCAACATGGTTTTGAAAATGTTGCATATATTACATTCATCATCAAGTAGATTTCATCCGGAGCATTTAGTAAAAACAATTGTATTTCTTCTTGTGAAAGAGTTTTGGACTTTTTTGGAGTATGATTTCTTCCTTTTTGTTTTAAAAAAGTCGTAAGTTTTTTATACTTACTAATATCAACATCATTTTTTACTGAAAGGGTTGCTTTCACCATGGAATAGTATGACCACATCGAAGAAGGAGAATACTCTTTCGATAAATCGGAAAAATACGCGAGTAAAACGTTTTCACTGTATATTTTAATTCCGTATTTTTTGCACCACTCGATGAATATGTCATACTGGCGATTATATTTTTCTACCGATTTTTGTGGTAGAATTTCGAAAGACGTCTCTAGAGACTTCTGCTGAATTTCTGGAGGTGTGCAGTGAATTTCTTCTTCCATTATTTTCACTAAATAGTTCGCGACGATACCTTAACTGTTTTATCGGTGACAGTGACAAACGATTTATGAATAATGTCGTACAGTCATGGCTATGTCAATTAATATTAGCGGCAGGTAAAATGTTTGATTTTTATAGTAACATAAAGTGTTTGTTTACTTCTGAAAATCGCTATGGTAATGTATGGCTTTATTGACGGTTGGCGATAATAGTATATTACATAACGATCATGGAAAGTAATACATATCGTACGAGTGTGAAGATTGACACACGAGGCGAAGCCGAGTGTGGAAATCACACGAGTACGGTATGTATTACTTTCCAGCGAGTTATGTACACTATTTTTCCGACGATCACAAATATATGAACAATTAATAAGAAGTATGTGAAAACATTTATTTAAATTCATTTTTTCTCATTTAGAAAATTAATGGTAATAGTATTGTTATTGCAATTTGTAAACGTAATAGGGGGTGTAATTGTTTGATTGTTCCATAACATGTTAGTGGACAGTGTCTGATTTTGTGGTTGAACGATTTCCTCTCTATTTAAGGGTTCTTCTAATGGAACAGTTGCATCATCAACCATTTCAATGCTTGAATTTGAGTGATATTGATTTACATTAGGGTTTACCGCCTGAAGTATGGTATCTGCAACTTTCATTTTATTTGTAATGGATTCATCGATGTAACTCTCCGCCACGGTAGTCGATTTCCACCCACCGTGGCGCTTAAGCGTAGTTATATCTCCACCGGCATCTACCAGAAGAGTTGCCGATGACCGTCGGAAACAATGTCCGGTATATAGTTTTGGATCTTCTAAGTTTAAGTACATGGCAATTGCGCAAGGCACAGCACCAAATTTGTTTACACCTACTGGCTGTTTGGTACATTTTTGATTTTGGTAGTTCAAGAAGAAACGCCGCTCAGTTATACCTAAGGGTCTAAGAGCTGCATATTTCTTAAATTTTTCATAGAACTCGCCAGTAATAGTAAACGCACGCTGCTGCTTTGTTTTTGTGTCTTTAATTTGAATTAGGGCAGCAGATTCTAGGTCTTGGATATCATCTATTTTCAGTTGAACCAATTCTTGTTTGCGGCATGCTCCGGTAATGCCGACAATTAACGCTACCTATAATATAGACATTCAAAGAATTTGACAAGAGTTGTTGTAAAATGTATACCTTTACGAACAAATATTGTTCATCTGAAGCTTCGTGTAGGAACTGATGGATTTGCTTTGAAGTCAGAGTTTTTGATTTTTTGGGTTTGTAGCCATCTGATTTTCGCTTTAACAGTGCTCTTAATTTTAAATATCCGCCAATATTTACATCATGATAAACAATAAGCGTACTACGCAGCATGGAGTACTGCACCCAGAAAAAATTTGGTTTGATTTTCCACCACTCTTAAGAGTGGTGGTATGAAGAGATTCAATTTGACCAAGAAAATGTTGCTTCCTTCATTATTAATTTAAATGATAATAGTGACAGCTCAGGTGTAGATTTTTTTGAATATTCTACTTGAATTCATTATAATTAATAATCAAAGAAGAATCTCTCTCTATTTTAAAATATAAAACTCTCTATTTTATATTAAGTACAATTCACATTATTACATGACATCTATTTTCTGATATGTCGAAACTCTGTGTAACACGAATAATGATTTTTATTGTTGTACTATTAATAACAAAGCAATGTAATAATAATATAATTCCAGACCTGAAGAAGTAAAGTAGCTAAGTAATTCTTAATATGATTACAAACATGCAGATGCAATGCAATATAGAAAGTTTGGTTAACACTCAGATATGGGTTAAACGTAACCTTCAAGCTTATTTTTATAATTGACACAATAGCTGATTGTTATTTTTAAATTCCCAGGAGAACTGGCAACCTTGTAAATTTGTGTCACCATTATTATGATTATTATTTTGATGTCGTGAACGCCACTTTAAAAAAATAATAGTATAGGATGAAATATAATGTGTTAACCACGGACGGTAAAGTGATTTTCCATGCTTCAAGAAATGTCCAGGCTCGATAAAGCTTGCCTGTTCATTTTTTCTTTCAGCCTGGAAAATATTCACTTTACCCCCTTGGTCTACGATATTCTATTATTATTGAAAGATAAGAGTAGCTAGCAGATAATAGATAACCAATACATACATTTCATAATTTTATGTAATTTTGATTTATATGTTAAGGTTGTGATTCTGTTCCAGGTACCCTGAAATTAGGACAGTGACTAACAATTTTATTGTTAACTTGGCAGTGGCTGATTCGATCTTCGCTTCTTCCATTCCCTTCGTGGCCTACTCAAGATTGGGCTCCTCGTGGGTTTTTGGAGACGTCGCATGCAAAGTGATCCCTTACACGCAGGTTTGTTACATTGGTCAACCAGTCAATTAAGCGGATTGAACTTGAATTGTCAACCAATTAATTAAGGGCGAGCATTAGATCTAGAAGGGCAATAAAATGTAATGATTATAAAGGCACTAGCGTGTGCATTGCATGAGTAATATATGTACCTCTGGAAGTAAAAGAGCCTATGTACAAATCTTACGATTTTAAATTATATCCAGCATTAATCTCAAAACTATCAATTCTATCAGTAAAAGGAGTGTCAATTCCACCCGTTAATAAAAACGGGGCGAAGAAACATAAAAATAATCAATAATTAATTGATTATTGAGCAACTTTAATAATAATTTAACATATGAGGTCTGTTCAGAAAATAACCGGACTTATTTCTTTATTTTTTAATATTCCATTAATAGCTTATTCATTTTTAATATTTTCAAAGTACTCCCCTCCCCTATTTACTCACATGTTCCTGCAGTGTTTTCACTTTTGCTTGCAGTCCTGGATAGCATGACAATTGTGGTCTTTTTTTCCGAATTTTTGTCGAGCAACCTTTTCAAAACACCTTCGTAGTACTTACTGTTGCCTGTTTGACCTTGAGGGAATATTTCAAATTGAACAACTACAATAAAAAAATTAAAAAAATATGTGAGTAAAATTGTAAAGATTACGTTGAAGTCAAGAAGTAATAACTCGGTATATAAAGAAAATGTAAACAATCTGAAAAATGCATGTTATTAGGGAGATTATGAAGAATACAGGTCTGCAAATCTAACGTCGTCGCTAGGGCGCACCATTGTAGTGTAATTTAAAATATTCTGTTAGTTTCTGCATACACCTCGTACATAGATAATTAATTTTTCTCCCGACTGGGTATATACCGACACCTTATATACAAGGTGTACCTAAATGATTGCAGTTACGTAACCTTGTAAATTATTTTTATTCCGCTCTAGTCCAAATAGTTCAATTTTGGGTATAGGCAACTTAATTTACACTTATTAGACATGAATATGGCAATATAAGTTACCTTCATGCTATTCTAATTTTTATTGTGAAATTTCATATTTAACTGCTCAAATACGAAATTATGATTAGTTTCAGCAATATTTGTGGCTTCCAAACACATGAAAAGACAACAATAAAGAATTATTTAAAGAGACATCTTACTCATTACTCATAAAGATGGCATTAAAAGCTATCTTCATGCAATTGAAATCTCCATTGTCAGTCGATATTTCACTACTCAAATACTAAATTATTATTAGTTTCAGCAATATTTGTGGCTTCCAAGCACATGAAAAGATTACAATGAAGAATTACTTAGGGCCAACGAATTTGAATGTACATTGTCTACATAACCTTACTTTTAAAGTCGAGGTTATTCTTAAATTGTGTGTACATAAAAATAACCAGATATGCATGAAAATTAAGTCCTCACAGGCAACATCCCCAAGTGTGGCAGATTACTCCACGGCACAAACAAGCTGTAAACTGAAAATCATGCAGGAATTAATTAAATAAACGAGCTGCGACGCAGCTAATAATTGCTTTAATTCTGACAATGTTACAAAATGTTTTACTATTGCAAATTGAGGATAGCAGACAAAACGTTTTACTATTGCAAATTGAGGAGTAGCAGACAATAAAACAATCACATGTAGTCATTAAAGTAATCAAAATAATTTATTTAATAAACGGAATCATACGAAGTAAAGATTTACAAAACATAATTAATAAATAAAATATATAATCAAAGCAGATGTTGAAAATGTGTACCATTTGCTTGTAAATACATTTGCACTCGTCTTCTTTTATTGTTAAAAATGTTGATTAACATTTCAGGAGTTATGGTTTGGCAAACATTTATTGTGTCTGCCATTAACTCTTCCAACGTATGCAGTCTTCTTCGAAAAACTCTATCTTTTAATTTGTTGCCGATATCTCTCACCGTTTATTGTATCATGAAAGAATATAGGCCCAATTATTCTACGGCGAGACACAGCCAACCAAATTCCAACCTTCTGAGGATGTAGTGGTGCTTCCACAAAAAGATGAGGGTTTTCAGCATGCCAGCACCTATAGTTTTGTGAATTAACATATCCTGATAGGTGGAACCAAGCCTCATCACTGAAAAATGTTAAATCGAGCAATCGATCGTCATTTAAATTTTCCATAAACCATCGGCAATTACTCAATCGACGTTGAGGATCTACTGGCAACAATTCTTGCACCACTGAGACCCTATAAGGGTGTAAATTCAACCTCTTTCTCACAATTTTATGGCAGGTGCTCGAGGGAATTCCAGCTTGCATTGCCAATTTACGAATTGACTTTTGAGGGCTTACTTCGAGTCGTTCACGAATATCTGCAACAACCTCTCCCGATACTGAAGATCTGCCTGAGGATTTCCCGTTCTGAACACTACCAGTTTCCCTAAAACGGTGCACTATTCGTGAAATATGTGTTGACAAAACCGAGTATTCAAATTGGTGGTCAGGGAACTTGTGTTGAAAATCCCGAACGCACTCTGGAATTGAATAAATCCATTCTCAATTTTCAAATCGTCCATTGCGAAAGTAAGCCTCAACAATAAAAGTGTTCTTCTGATCAGTGTACATTTTAACAAACTTCTGTTATTATGTTGTCTAACAGTTGACAGGTATGGTTGACAGTGACAGTTCTCATATAGTACGGTATACATATTCGAAAGGCGGCACAACTGAATTGAAGTGATTACGTAACTGCAATCATTTAGGTACACCTTGTATCTAACAATCGACACATACCACACTTCTTTAATTCCGGAGGGAATAAAGTGTACCACATCTAATTTATTTAAACATTTTGTAATAATAATAGTAACATTAGATGAATTCACAATATTTACTTACAATCACCTGATATGTTGGAGGTTAGATGTTACTTCAAGTAACGGGTGCGAGGTGTGGGATATGTGAAGTCGTGGGTTGATATTCATCATTTAAATACCACAGATATGAATTTTTTTGTCATTAAAAGTTGTCAACATGACAGCTGCCACTGTTGTCGCTACGAGAAATGCTGTCGCAATGAGAGTTTGAAGTATCAAATCAAAAGTCGAAATTAATATGTAAACCGAACAGTCAGCAGAAAATGTTTGTTCGCTATTCGGGAATAAACCTCAATAATCCCTCAGCCGAATATCAGCCGAAAACTTCGGGATTTAATACCTTCGATTATTTCCTCAATGCATAATTAACTGCTATTTATATTCGACAATTATGAAGGATATAAAAAGCAAAACAAAAATAAATCTATCGGATCACATTTTCTGTTTCTGCAAACCTTACAAAATGGTCATTGGCCTTATTATTTCCAAGGTACAATAGAAATGAATATTATTAATGAATATATTTGATATGGCCAATATTAGGCTGAGCTTTTCAAATAATATGATTATATTTGCTAGTCTTCTTCAGATTGCACATCTCTCATTAGGTAACCCCTTCAATTATCATTATTGCATTCACTAACCGTCTACTGCTTAAATAGAAATTACAGGTACCGAAAAGTGACTGGACTTTTTAAAAACAATTTATTTAAGCTGCCGAGTACCGGCGTTACATACAGGATGGTTAATAACTATAGACTAATGCGTAATCCTAATATTAGTGGTATATATAACTTTTAATAATAATGAACAATAGGAAATGTCGAGATAGGACATTTCCGTAAACTCAGCGTCTAGATGTATAATAGAATAATTCAACTTATTAATTAATCACAAAGAGTGTCTTTATTGTTACATCAGTTAACTCCTCCCCCCTTAGATTCTGGCGTCTCTAGGAAGACAGAAGTTGGTTCTGGTGGTGTCCTCTTGCTGTTGCTGTTGACCTTGAAGTCTTCTTTTCTTGAGCTTCTTGGTGATGATGTGGTCCGATGACGATGATGTAGAGTGCAATGCTCCACATACTTGGTATTAGCATGTTGGGTGTCTCTTCGATATCTGGAAGTTGTTGGATGGTGGGTACTTCTGGTAGGTCCAACTTCTTTAGGTCGATGGTGATCCCGGTGAAATTCACATGTGATTACTCGATCTGTGGATTATCGATCAGGACGGGGTTTCCCAGAGTATACTCCATAAATTTAATTTGTCGGTTACGGAATATTATTTTGCAGCCATTTTCTTTTATTAGGTAAATCCCAGATAACATTTTTGTTTGCTTTTCTTGTTGGCAGATAAATTTAATTTCTTCCCGCATTGGGAATACTGCTAAGTACTGGTTTATGTCTGGTATCATTTCAAGATGATTATTGGTAATATTTAATTTCGTATATTTACATTCCTTGTTGTTTTCATGCAAAATAATTTCTTTTTCGCATTTCGCATGATAACTCATCGTCATGTAATCGGGACATTGGTAATATTTACTACCTTGGGTACATAAGTGACTTAAACCTCTGATCTGATCGTCAGATTTTGATTTTAATAGATATTTAATATCAGGCAAGATAGTCATAAATTCAGATTCATGTTTGGTTGGAATAGGGTTTAGGTGAAACAATTCAAATTCGTTTTCGTAGTTAATTGGGATGGAGAGAGAGTAATTAATTTTTGTTGGTTCTACCTTACAGGTAACTCTTATGATAGATTCAAAATCAAATATGTTTTCTTCTTTTATTTCAAAAGGAAATTGTTCGTTGTAATACATGGCGATCTTTTGAATTTCTAAAAATAGTTCATGTGATTTTATTATGCTAGGGTGTAATGTTCCAAGTTTACAGAACAGGAGTGAACTCTCGACATCCTTCAGTATATTCAATATAATATTATAAAGAATAATCAATTGGTGAAATAAGTCTTTGGCGAACAGTCTATTCTCGTGTTCCGCGTCATTCT
Source organism: Othius punctulatus (assembly GCA_951805005.1). NCBI lineage: Eukaryota > Metazoa > Arthropoda > Insecta > Coleoptera > Staphylinidae > Othius > Othius punctulatus. The sequence continues at coordinate 57,361,808 of OX638145.1, read as the reverse complement.
TTAGGATCACTGATAGCTTCATGATTTTACTTTTAAGTGTCATTTCGTTATGTTCTATACTCTTCAATGTATTGTTAAATTTCTCAATAATTTGGTTATTCAAACTATATCGCATTTGCAATTGTTGATTAATGTGTTTTTGATTGATTTGTAAATGGGTCAAAATTTGGTTCATTCTTTTGCCATCATTGGCATCTAAATTTCCTGAAACAAATTTAACAGCTGTTCCGAGACCATCTACTAATCCTCTCGTGTTTCTTATCTTCTTAGTGGATTGTAGTTTAATATCAATAATTTTATTTCAAATTTCGTTTTGTACATACATTACGGTTCTATTGTATGTGTCAAATATTTTTGTGAGGTTTGTTACACTTTTTATTGTTGATAACAGGTCTCGGTATTGAGAATTGATTTTTCCAAATTCTTTGTATAGTGGATTTAGGTCATAATAATGGACGAATGTATGCTCTGTTTTCTGGAGTTTTGCAAGTCCGAGGTTAATAGGAATTATCCCTAAGTTTTGAGTTATGTTCTTAATTTGTGCGCTTTGCGTCATTGCGATGACGATGGACCTGCAACGGAATCGTCAATTGTAGTTTCATTTAAGAAAACATGTACAATAATATTTGAGTTTTCGAATATGTATTGTAGCATTAGCTTGACCTTTTTATAATCAAGTTTGTCTAGACCGCATCCTATTTTAGGGATTGCTAGATTCGTTATTTTGTTAGTTACACAAAATGTTTTTAGATTAGTTAGGGTAGCGTATAGATCTCTATACGATGGTTTATTAAAATGTCGTAATTTAGTGATTAAATAAATTACATATCTGTTTTTGTCTCTCAAATGACAAATCGAATGTAACCTTGGACGTTGGCGTTTTAGTGTTTCAACTTGTCCAAATCTTTTCTTAAAATTCAGGGCTATTCCTGCGTTCATATTTAAATCTGCGCTTACGCAATGTGCTAAGGAGAATGTTTTAGGAGCCCAAAATAAACTCTCAATATTTTCTGTTAAGTTTTCAGTTTTTATTATGCCTCCTTTTGATAAAATATTTATATAATTGCAATAGCTTAATTCGCTATTAGTTTTTGGTAATTTTCGAGGTCTATTAACATTTGATATATGGATTTTTTCAACGACATTATGATGTTTAGGTTTAATTTTGGCTGTTTTCAGATCTGTATTGATTTCATTAAGGGTTTCTTGTTTATATTTGTTTTTAGTCTTAGACTGTTTCTGTCTATTTCTTATAAACACTTCATCTGATAATTCGGGTAATTCTTCACGAGTTTCATTGCGTTTATTTATAATTTTATTCTTATCTGATAGACTACGTTCATTGATCGTTTGATATAATAATTTTACTTTATCTCTATGATTTATAATATAATTATTTACAAATCTAGTTTCGATGTCTATATTAAAAGGATTATTAATGTCTAAATGTCCTGAAATAATTTCTGACGGTTTAAATTTTGTCGCAGAGTGGATTGAATTATTATAAGCAAGAAGTGCATAACTTACTTTAAATTCAATAGAATCCCTTTTTGATTTATCTTGATTATTTAGTAATCTAATATGTTCGATTATAGTGGAATGTACTCGTTCTACTATACCATTGGATTCTGGGTGTTGAGAACTAATAAAATGCAATTTTATGCCATGCAGTTCTAACAACTCTTTAATAACAGTATTTTTAAATTCAAGATGGTTATCAGATATTATTTGTTCTGGTATCCCATGATGTGTGAAATATTTAATTAATTTATTCGCAATTTCTATTGCCTGTTGAGAATCTAGCTTGTACAACTGAGTATATTTGGAGAAAGAATCGATAATTGTGAGGAATTTGGTACCTTTTAAAGAAATCGTGTCCATATGCATGATTTCAAACGGCTTTGTAGCAGTTGGAGTGATATTATATTTTAAATTTAATTGTTTTCTATCATATTTGCTGACTAGGCAAATTTCGCATTGGTTTATGTAGTTCAATATTATACGCCTTTGATCGGGCCAATAATATTTCTTTTAATTTGTACCTCCGTTTCGTCAATACCTCTGTGGTTAGATTTACCTTCGTGATGTGATTTAATAACTTCATTAACGTCTTCTTCGGCTTCTACATCTTCGAGCATTTGCGTGCATTTAATTAAATCAGTTGCATAATTTTTCAAGTATTTTTGAATAGTTGCACAGAATTTTTCATACACTTGGTCTTCAAAATAGAGGTGATATTTTATATGTGGGACCAAGAATTCTTTTACGAAAGTTATAACATCAAATTCGAAATCGGATTTTGAAAACTGTACGAATATTCGTTGTTTTTTTATTATTGTACAATCTTCTAACTACAGGTGCTGACGGGGCATAATTAACTTCAGAAATAATAATTTGGTTATTACCATAATTAACGGGTTTTTCTGAAATAGGGATATTAATAATAGGGTTTTCTATATTTGAATGTACAGTGGCAAGGTCAGTGCCAAGAATTTTGTCTACATCAAAATCGTTTTGGGGTTCGCCTAATTGTGCGATAATAGATTCGATTTCATCTCCCACATCTATAGGTTTTAATGGTACATTATCGTTTACATTAACTTCAATTCGCGATAAGAAGTCTGCGTTTTTGTTCATTACTCCTTTTTTATATACGATTGTATAATCGTACTCGGATAACTTTAGTCGCCATCTTACTAATTTAGAATTTGGCTCTTTAATTGACATAAGCCACTGTAGTGGTTTATGGTCAGATACTATTTGGAAGGTTCAACCGAACAAATATGGTCGGAAGTATTTAACGGCCCATATGATGGCAAGAAGTTCTTTTTCGATAGTCGAATAATTTGTCTTATAGTTATTTAATGTTCGGCTTGCATAAGCTATTGGTAAATCTGATCCGATTTTTCCCTGAGATAGAACGGCACCTATTGCAAAATTACTAGCATCGGTAGTAAATGCGAATGGTTTTTCGAAGTTTGGGTATTGGAAAAGAGGTTCATTTGTTAACACGTTTTTGCATAATTCGAAAAAATTTTGATAATCAGAATCTTTTATATTAATAATTGCATCCTTTTTTAATCGTTTTGTCAAGGGCTTGGTTTACTTGGCAAAATCCTTTATAAATTTCCTATAATAACCTAACAGTCCTAAAAATCCTTTAATTTGTTTAACTGTCTTAGGGATAGTGAAATTTTGAATAGCTTTTATTTTATCAGGATTTGGTTTAACTCCGGCAGATGTGACAATATGACCTAAATATGTTTCTTCTTTACGTAGAAATTCTGATTTATCTAATTGTATTTTTAAATTTGATTCTCTCAGACGATTGAATACCTCTTTTAGCCGGTCTACGTGTTCCTGTAGGCTCGTACTAAATATGATGATGTCATCCATGTATACCAAACATTTTTCATTTTGAATGCCTCTCAATACGTTATCCATTACCCTCTCAAATGTAGCAGGGGCATTTTTAAGGCAAAAGGGCATTCTTAAAAATTCGTAGTGTCCGTTCTCAGTATTGAATGCGGTTTTAGGTATGTCATCTTCTGAAATTTCAACTTGGTGAAATCCGGAAGCCAAGTCTAAGGTTGTGAAGTATTGCGAGCGACCTAATTTGTCTAACAAATCATTTATATTCGGCAGGGGATATCGATCTCCTATAGTTTTTTCGTTAAGCTTGCGATAATCAATGACAACACGCCATTTGCGTTTGCCCGAGGCGTCCAATTTTTTGGGGACCACCCAAATTGGCGATGACCAGGGACTGTATGAAGGTCTTATTATTTTTTGGTCAAGCATATCCTTGATTTGCCGTTCAACTTCTATTTTAGGGATATGTGGATATCGATATGATTTATTATATATCGGCATTTCTTCCGATGTTTTTATAACATGTTTTATTTTGTTTGTGAATGTTAAATTTCCATTTTCCATATGGAAAATGTCTGCGAATTCTTTTATTAGATTATGAATAACATGTTTTTCTTCCTCGTTCATGTGCTCTGAACGGATTTTTGAAATGTCAAACTTGATTTTTTCACAATTAAATGTATTAATATTGGATTCATTTGGTAGCTGCCAGTCGTATTCATCGATTGGGTCTACTACAAATGGTTTCTTTACCCGTACTCTTATATCCGTTTCTGTCGGATTGAGTATTGTACATAACGCGTTTCCGTTCCTAACGCCAGTTGCACATTCTGGTATTTCTAATTTATTTTCCTTTATATGTGGAATTATCACATCGCCATTTCTTACGTTTTGTATGTTTACTTCGATTACTTGTTCGGACCTTCCGGGTACTACTATACAATTCGTATCAGGGGTTTCACGAACCGTACCGTATTTAAGCGGTATATTACAATTTGGGGTACTTAGTGTGTTACCCTCAATATTGATAATGGCATTGATGTAACGTAGGTTATCTATACCTAGTAAAACATCAAAATTTGAATGAAAGTTGAAAAGATAAAATTTTATATCATTATCTTGTAATTTAAACAATCTGTTTAAAGGTATGGTTGTGCTGCATTTTCCGTAAGTGGTGCCATGAGCCCTAGTCACTTGGAAAGGGTCGACCTTAATATTTTTCTTAAATAAATGATTAGCGATCTTTGGATTTACAAAGGATCGTGAACTACCCGTATCTACTAGAATTGTTAAGTTATTATATGGGTCGATAATATGGACTTTCGTTGTTTATTAAGCTCATTAAGTCGATCGATCCGTTGAAACGAAACAGCGGGAACTTTTGATATTCGTTCAAAATTTACCGTTGCCGAAAATCCTACCGACTGCGCCAATTACAGGTACCGAAAGGTGACTGGACTTTTTAAAAACAATTTATTTAAGCTGCCGAGTACCGGCGTTACATACAGGATGGTTAATAACTATAGACTAATGCGTAATCCTAATATTAGTGGTATATATAACTTTTAATAATAATGAACAATAGGAAATGTCTAGATAGGACATTTCCGTAAACTCGGCGTCTAGATGTATAATAGAATAATTAAACTTATTAATTAATCACAAAGAGTGTCTTTATTGTTACGTCAGTTAACTTAGATAAATGCTTAGATAGATGGCCTCAATAAGTATACATTTTCTGTACTTAAAGAATGATTTCATTACATTTATTGATACCGAGTGGATATAAAAAGTTACATTTCTTTAAGCCCGAATGGAACTGGTACTAAAAATGTGTGAACTTTGTATTTTATGCTCTAAAATTCAAACCAGGAAAGTTCCTCTTAGAGCGGTATCTACCATTAATGTGAGCGCGAATATTTTTAATTACCTTTAATGAAATGTCTAAAAATACGAAATTGCCTGATACCCTTTCTTTTTGCATTACTAACGTAAAAACAGAATAATCTACTATTCTGCAGTTAAATAGCAGAGAGAGCTGTCTGCATTTTGTTAAAGTTTACCTTAGAAGGAAATGAAGTTTCATTTTATCTCATTATTACTTTTTTATATCTATTTTTATTGCAATGATGATTGATATTGCAAAAATACATCTTTCAGTGATATATTCATTTTTCATTTTAATTATTTTATACTTTTATACTATGTCGATATTTGATATAATTTTATAATACACTGCTCAACAAAATTAGGGGAACACCTATAAAAATGGGTTAAAATAGAGTTTTAACAACTATACGAAATTAATTAATACTTATTAATCTTAATTCATGTCTATTTAAACAGAAAAGAGGGATTTGAAAACCACATGCTCAAAATCGACACAAAAAAATTGCAAAAACCCAAAAATGAACAAAAAGGAAAAACATTGAAATGTAATTCTACAACGTTATTTTAGAAATTAATAACGTGTGTGGCCTCCACGCGCTTCAACGAGAGCCGCACATCTTCCAGGCATGCTTGCAATCAGAGTTTGGATATATTGTTATGGTATGTTGTCCCATTCTTCAAGAAGAGCATCGAACAGTTATTGATGGTTAATGGGCTGTTTCTGAGCATACGATCAAGATAATCCCATATGTGCTCAATGGTATTGAGGTCTGGACTAAGAGCCGGCCAATTGAGCACCGGGACATTGTGGTCTTGCAAAAACATTGTAACCTAGAGAGCAACATGAGGTTTTACATTATGGTGTTGGAGGCAAAACTGTGGTCCAACTCCAGCAGCAGCAGCAGGTAAAACATACTCGCTAAGGATGTCCTCAATATAGCGAACAATCTTCATCGTTCCCTGCACAAGAACAAAGTCGGTACAATTGTCGTACGTTATACCTGCCCATACCATATCTGATCCAGCACCAAATCTGTCAATTTCCTGAACAACGCCGTCTAAATATCGTTGTCCTAGTCGTGTCCAGACTCAAACACGTTCGTCACAACGTGTCACGCAAAATCTTGATTCATCCGTAAACATAATTGAGGACCTCTGCTGGATTCCCCAGTTTTTGTAGCGTGTTGCAAATTCAAGTCGGTTTCTTCTGTGGGATAATGTTAGACGAGGCTTTTTAACAGGCCGTTTGGGTTTTAAACCACGTTCACCAAGCCTTCTACGTATTGTTTGGTCCGAAATAATTATGCCCGTTACTATCCTAAAATCATTTTTAACATCTCTTGAGGTTAATTTGTGATTTCGCAAAGCCGAAGTCACCATCATTATGTCTTGAAGAGCTGTTATTGACCGATTTCGCCTTTGTTCTGGCCCTCTCTTATATCGTCCAGTCTCTTGATGCCCATGCCATACTTGGCATACTACGGAGGGACTTATGTTTAACATTCTTGCAACATATTGCATTGATTATCCATCTTGGAGTAAAGCAATAGCCTGTGACACTTCCACTTCGCTCAATCTCCTCATCTTGGATGTATGGGTTTCATACCGATTTTAGAATGACATGTTTACTGTATTACTATGATTATCAATTTTTTTCAGTCATTATCAAAAAAGCACTTGGTTATTAATGGAAATTCAATTTTAGGCATTATAAGGTGGTATAAGCGTTACGTACTGCCAAAAATAGACCCGTAACGTTGAAATCCATCTTTTAATTCTTATCAACAGCAAACAATCTCTATACCGCCAACTACAAAGAAAATTTATCGTTTTTAACCATTTTTTAGGTTTTCCCCTAATTTTGTTGAGCAGTGTATATAGCTAATTAAGCTATTATATTATTTATGGAAAACCGAAACTGGATTATATAGACTTAAAATTATAATGAAATATTATATATAAATTACGTTTTATAAGACAAATGAAGACTCACTAGGTTATACAAGAACAATGATTATTTAATATTATAATATAATAGACAATAACAGATATCATAATAATAGACAGTGGAATATGATTCATATCCGTCCGTTTTACGGCGCACTTCACTGCATGCATACAAAGACAAAGATCGTCTTTGTGGCGTGTTGCTTGGTTGATGCGTTGTGGACGACAGGTAACTTATATATACAGGGTGAGTTTTTTCGGATGTTTAGTATGGGGATCTCGGAAACTAGCGGAGATAGAGGGACGATTAAATGGGGAAAGAATTGCAGTTTTACGAGTTCAATTTCATGACCTTTTTGTTTTTTTAAAAAATTCCATGGCTAATTAGATATCTCGAAAAAATATTTTTTTTGTTATTTGGTACGGTGCCTATTGATCTGTTATTATTGACTTTAGAAAAAAATGTGTAAAGGAAAAAGTTGTACGTAATTATGTGCTTAATAATACAATCTAACCGATATTTTATTAAAGCTATAATTTCTGAGTTATGAGACAAAGTTGAGTTTTTTCTAATGGAAACCATAGTTTCATATATTATATGCGGCGTCAATTTGTATATATTTCCATTCAGTTAGACGCTTTCAAGAGTCCGACGGTGTTGCCGACCGTCTCGATGCGCTGGACATCGCTGGATGTCTACGAATTAAAACGAAATAGGATCGCCCCGATACTCTGAGCCGCGTCGCGCATATGTGCGCTGTGTGAAGCGCCCACGGGTGCCAAGGTCACAGAGGGCCTTTGCGCTTTTTTTGATAATTTCCATTGCTACTTCACTACAGTAATGTCGCACCTATGTTTACGTCTATAGTTTAAGTTAACTCCGCGCTGTAAAAGTCATTTTATCAGTCAGTTTATCTATCTATCCCTACTTTATAAACATACTTGTACTCGTTCTTATTAATTTCATCATTAATAAAAAAAATCACGACGTGCTAGAGATAAAAATAAATAAATGATCTGTTATCAAACTCTTGTGAGCAAACGAAGCGAGAAGAGGAACGAAATAAAAATATGTACAACGAAAATAAAGAAGAAAATATTTTACGATCTTGCCATCATCCTATTTCAAACAATAATCCCAACGTTTTGAGACTAACAATTCTATTGACGAAGGTATTGGTGAATAGAACTCCAAAAACGTTTAATGCGTTATACATATATAATATAAAATCTATTTATATGTATACAGGGTGTGCCACATAAGTTATTGGTTCTAAGATTATAGGGTTCTTTTTGAAATAAAAAGTAGAAAAAAATCATACACATGGTTCATCTTCCAAAAGAAATTACGTAAATGTTTCTATCAATTCCGGTTCTACCGGAAGAGTAATTTGTTAAGCCTGTTGGGCATTTATGTTTAGTAGTCTTTGAGGAAAAAAATAATTTCCAATTTGTTTGCTCGAAACAGACGATTTAAAAAATCATTACTTATCTTATGAATGAAATATTAACTTAAACTTTCTTGCATATACTAGCAGCAGCATGGCTCTATCATTACAATAGTTCGTACATATTGATATTTTCCAAGTACTATTTCAAAAGTTTATTTATTTACATGTACACGTTAAAATGTCTTATTTTTTTTAATGGAATGACATACTTATGTATGAGGGGGTAATATATAGAACAGTTTTCTACACAGAAGTGTAAAACAAACCTATCCCTAAAACAAGTGGTTTGACAGTTATTTAGAAAATTTCTTATTTCTTAAAAGTATTTTTTTCCCCTGTATTTAATTCTATATGTGCACGTGGCATCATAGCAAGTAGTACATGCTTCATAAATTTTATATGTTTTACCATTGTTTTTCTCTTTGTTTGTTTTTCTCTTCGAATATCTAAAAATTCCATAAGGATGCATAACAAAATTTCTGAGAAAATCGACTTAAATACGTGTTAAATACTAAAAATGTATAATATTAAAGACTGCCTTGGAGAACAAATGTAAAATAAAAGTAAAGAGTGAGGAAGTTCCTCTCTGGAGCCTTTATTATTGTTTTTAGAAAAAAAAGGTGTTAACGGAAAATAGCTAGAATTTCTTTTAACAGCTTATTATTCACCACAATTTGACTTGTTTGGTTTTTCTTTGACAATAACAATGTTTTAAATGGTAACATAACTTTTTCTATTAACAAAATTGATAACACTTGTTGTTCTTTTGACGAATATCTACAAATACTGGGAGGTTGCATAATAAAGTATAGTGAGTTTAATGCCTGAGAACAACATTGTGAAAAATTAAAGATAGCTTTGGGAAAAAATTATACCAGTTAAACAAATACGTTTTATTAGTACTTGTTAGTCAAATAAAGTTGTATATTTAACTGTATTTGAAAGTATTTCTCAATAATTATGGTAGGTTTAACAGAGATAAAACGAATAGATATTTTGATATTTTTCGGTGCGCCGAATACATATTTTTATAAAATTTACATGAGGTAGTAGTTGTAATTATGTGTATAATTTAATTTCGATAGAAAAATACTTTATTTTTTCGGCACCCCCTGCACTCTCACCACCCCTCGTTTCACATAGGGCTTCGCCGTATTTTTGTGACCCCCTGCGGCAACGGGAACACCATACGTAAAAAAAGGTAAAATCGTCTGGTTTTGCGTGAAATTTTAGATTTCAAAAATTAATTAAATAATTTGGCTGTAATATTTTTTATAGGGCTCACTAATACTTCACTAATAGCATGTTAAATTTTATTACGATAGCAAAATTAACAACAGGGTTGACAGATTTTTTTGGCACCCCTGCGTCTCACCCCTCCCTGTTTCACTTGGAGCTTCGCCGTATTTTTTCTAAGCCTCCTTATTTTTTTTCTACGTTTATCTGCAAAAGATTAACCCCTGCTGCAACGGGAACCCCATTAGTCCCAAAAGGTTAAATCGCCGGGGTTTAGGTGTAATTCTAGTATTTATAAAATTAATTAAAAGTACTTCCACATAGAATTAAGAGTTGCATTTTTTTAGGATTAATAAGTAGTAGTTCTAATTCTGTGTATCAAAATCCGATACAAAATTAAATAAACACAGGGTTGTCAAATTTTTTTTTCGTCTCCCCCCACCCCCAAAACTATTTAGTTTGAACATTCCTTGATTATAAAATTGATTGCAACATTTAATTCTATGTGTGCGACGCGATCATACCAGACATGCTTCATGTTTTTGTCTGTTTTTTTACCATTATCATTGGCATTAAATGTTAAATTTTCGGTTGGGTAAAGCTCCACTAATAGTAAATATTTTAATGATTAATGAATGCACAAATGAAGAATATATAAATTTATTTCGACGATTTTGATCGACGTGGACGCGGTATGAATAGCCACATGGTTTTCTTTGTATATTTTTGTATATACTAGTTCACGTTATTGACATTGGTGGCGCTGTAGTTGGAAGCGTATATTGCAAAGTTGATATACAAATTTTTACTATGCAACCCTTGAGCATCCGACTGACGGCAACACTGTATCGAGACTGCTCATTTCAGCTAGTTACTCAATCGTGTTGTAAGAGTGAGCACCGAATTACGTTTCTCTCTTTATACGCAAGCCGCTACATCAGCAGCAGCAGCACTTTGTAGTGAATGAAATGTTATAGGTAAAGGTTGTGGCTTCTAGAAAAACGCTCTGGTTTTGTATATCAACTCCACGACGAAGCGACTTAATGATAAACGCAAGCAATAAACACATTGATACTTAAAATGTCTTTTTCGTTAAATATAATAATTTAAATGGTTACTAATTCCATTGTAGTATTATACATTTACACACATACACTCGCACATATTTTGTAACGCTAAAAATCCGCACTCGTTCATTTTTGAATTAAATTTAATTCCCGCTCAATTTCGGTAGAATGACTTCTGTTGCTTGCGGTCTTATTTATTCCCATACGCAGGATTTCTATGGAAATAATTTACCTGCTGATTCTATTTTGAGAATTTCTTATCGTATCGGTCTTTTGTTGTGGAACACACGGTGTTCGGGACAGTCGGCATTTAATTTCCGAGGTGAAAACTCGTTGTGTGTAAGATCTCCATCATCACGCGTTTTGTGATCTCGTTAAGAGGACCAAAGGAGTAAATTTACACATTGCAGTTAATTAGGCATGGTTGCACCTAATTATATCGGCACGTCCGGATCAATCGAGTCACCTCCGAAAATTTAAAAAGCGACGCACTATAGAGGCACCTTCCTTCTGTAAGTAGATATTTCCTGGCCAGTTTTGTTCCTAATTGTACTTTGAAATTTTTAGAAGCCTCTTTTCATTTCTTCTATTCTCCGCTTTTTATCTTTCTTATCATCGTTCTTATCTTCATCATCTAAGTTCTTCTGGCGACCGAAGCCTGACGGCATTGGAATGGTCCAGGAAAACCGCTGATTCAAAACAGTCACCTCATGGTCCAGACTTACCACCTGGATCACGGATGCGAGTATTGACTGCAAGATCCCGAGGACGGAAACACTTTTTTTGATCCGCCGCAATTTTGGGAGCAGGTCGTATAATGAGAACTGTTTTATTCGTATTTGAAAGACAGGATATTCGAGACAGACCTTATGACCATAACCGTAACTTGTAGTATTTAATGTGTGCAAATAGGTGTGTATAAATATATACGCATACACTTTTTTTATTGTTGACGTCCCATGTATATACAGCGCAATCCACAATCACCGTGGTATTTCATTATTCTCTTAATTTATAATTTATAATTTATGTTATTTATTATACAGGGAGACCCAAACATTGCAGTGAAATTTTACAAATCTCATATTTTATTTTATTCATTATACAGGGCGACCCAAACATTTACTTGAATTTATTGATCACTGTTACATTGTTTCGTTTCATTATACAGGGCGACTCCATTAACTGATGAAGAGTTCTGTTAACTATTGAGTCAATCTCATTCAATATACAGGGCGTCTCTGACGACATTTGTAACGGTCCGGTATCGCTTCCGACGGAAACCGTAGGCAACCATACTCACACGTTTTTTTAGACGTGACGTGTTTCCTATTTGCGTGTTAAACTCGTCGGCGAGGCGCCGCCATGATGAGAGTAGCTGGTTACCTTCCCTATAGTGCGGACGTGCCACGAGGTCTCCCTTTTCTCTTCCCGCGTAAATTTAAATCTAATTCGGCCAATCCTGACCGTAATGGTCCTTCATTATCTTAAATACTAATCCTAACTTATTACATAACTAAGAACTAAACACTAAATGATAACTTGAATCCTACTCCGATCTCATTACATAACTAACTAATAACTAATATAGTCTCTAAATCGTTGGGGTACATTTCTGCGTATTGGAGGCCTCTCGTGGCGTTCAGCTGAATCCTCAAGATTAGCTTCTCCCAGAGCTTGTCCCTTTTCGGACGGCGTCTCGTTGTCATCGCTGTCCTCTGGTTAATTTGGTTCCTCCTCTGAACTCTCGTCGCCTTCGCTACTGCTGGTGTCACTGTTATGACCTCGGTAGGTTTTCAGCTGATCCACGTGGGCTGTAGTACAGTACTTTCTGTTACTTTGGCCCTCAATGGAGCTGATGCGGTTGGTATTTCCTGCCAGCTTTTCTACAACCGTGTATGGTTCTTTGTACTTTGGCTTCGTCTTGGTTGGCTGACCATCCTCAGTAGGACTGACCCTGAGTACAACAATGTCGCCGACTTCTAGTTCGGTGCCAACAAAACGTCTTCGATCATACTGCTCCTTCTGCCGTCTCTGCTCTTGCTCAATGGACTGTTGGGTCTCAGCAACTCGGACAACGGGGCCAGGTTCATATTTCTCGTTATCTGCAATTACATTTAAAGCATTAGATTTGAATTCTGGCTGGTAGCCGTACAGTGCTTCATAAGCGCTTCTGCCTATGGAAACATTGTAGCCCGCATTTAAACTGCGTTCTATTTGTGGCATTTTCGTGTCCCACGTGTCTTCTGATTCCATCTCGCATATAATTTCGGGGACAAGGACTCTCATCACCCTCTCTGCTTGCCCATTTGCTTGAGGTCTGTGCGTACTAATGAGGTGATGTTGTATGCCTCGCTCTTCACAAAAATGTTTGAAACTATCTGCCGTAAAAGCTGTGCCTCGGTCGCTTATTATTTTGGCACACAGCCCGAATTGTTCCATGTAAGATTTCATTTTGGTAATCGTTTCTGCACTCCGTGTTGACTTCACTGGGCACAGCTTCACATATTTGTCTACTATTACAAGTATATGTTTATTCTTCCTCCGACTTGTGGTGAAAGGGCCCACATGGTCAACATGCACTCGCTCGAAGGGTCTCCGGGGGGGTTGGGTAATATTTAAAAGACCAGGTTTGCGACCTGCTGGTACTTTAGTAAATAAACATTCCACACATGATCGAATGTGCGCTCGAACATATCGCTGTATTCCGGGAAACCAGTACCGTTTCCTAATTAGTTTTGAAGTCCTTTCTATTGAGAAATGGCCCATAAGGTCATGGTACCTGATCACTAATATTTTCCGCAATGCTTTTGGTACAACATACAGCATGCGGGTCTTCTTTCCGTTTTCTGTCACTGCTTTGTACAGTTTTCCTTCTTTAGTTCTTAACCCGATTACATCACGTTCTTCTTCCGGTGTACGAAGGTGTTTTTCCTTCTTGAGGATTTCCATTAGTATCTTCAATCGTTGATCGGCATGTTGTACGAGTCGTACATAATCTTCCTCCTCCGTGACTTGCATCACATCCGACCGCTCATATAATGCTTCCAGAGTATCTGTGGGTGGTTCAGTCGGTGCTCTGGACAAAGCATCTACATGTTTCATCTCTGCGCCTGGTCGATGTTTAAGTGTCATGTCAAATTCCTGAAGCATACTATACCAACGGGCCACCTGCGGATTTTGCGTCTTCTTGGTATTTAGGTACACTATCGCTTGGCAATCAGTTAGCGTAATGAACGGAATCCTCAGGAGGAATATTCGTAGTCTATCCATTGCCCAAGCTACAGACATCAATTCAAACTTTGAACTATGGTAACGCGCCTCTACATCAGTGGTTTTTCTTGATATGGCGTAAACCAAATGGAGCTGATGGTCTTCGCCTGTTTGAAGGAGTAGTGCTCCGAGTCCCTCTGAGCTGGCATCGCAATGCAGTTCCGTTCGATCTGCCTTTGGATTGTACAATATCAGAACTGGGTCAGCCACGAGCGCTGCTTTCAGTTCTTGAAACGCCTTCTCTACCTCAGATGTCCAGTTGAACTCCATACTTCCTTTTGTTCAATTACTCAGTGGTCTGGCTCTCACTGCGTAGCCCTTAACGAACCGCCTGAAGTAGCTGGTAAGCCCCAGAAACCTTCTAACCTCGTGAACATTTCTCGGCCTCGGGAATTCTTCAATGGCCCTGGTTTTCGCTGCCCCGGGCCGCATTCCGTCGCCGCTTATGACGTAACCAAAACCAAGGTACTCCACCTCCGCCATTCCAAAATTGCACTTTCTCAGCTTTAATGTAAGATTAGCTCTTCGGAAAGCCTCGAACACCTGGGCCAACCGATCCAGCATATCGTCGCAGTTCCTCGCAGGAATTAGTACATCATCCAGGTAGGAAACAGCAACTTTGCCACGAAGTGGTCCCAGCACAATCTGCATCAATTTGCTGAAGATGAAGGGCCCATCTGCCAAACCAAACACCAATATTTCAAATTGTCCGGTGCAGGTTAGCGTGATGAATGCTGTTTTTGCCTTTGAGGCTTCCTCCAATGGCACCTGTAAAAATCCTTGCGCCAGATCCAGTGTTGTGAATTGTTGTGAATTGTTTTTCCACGGTCGGAAGAGGAAACGTGTGTCTTATACTTTGAGCATTTAGACGTCTGTAGTCCACTGCCAATCGGGGCTCGCCTGACTTCTTGTAGACCAGTAGGACGGGGCTGGCATAAGGACTACTGGTTTCCGTTACGACACCTGCATCCTTCCACTCTGAAACTATCCGGTCTATGATGTCCCTTTCCTTGGCATTGGTTCTATGTGGTTTGCAGATTACGGGTACGCCACTGTCCTCTATACGTCCCTCCAACAAAGGTGTGCAGCCAAGCTCCTGGATTCTAAAAGCAAAACATTGTCTATAGTCTGTACATAGTTTTATTAGTCTGTCAATATCAGCTGCACTAGCATTCTGTCCAACGTTCAAGTCTTTTCCCGAAATGTCCTTCATATCACTCACTTTTGTCACACTTCCAATTGTTTGGCCTTTCTTGATTACAATGTCCGTGTCTGAGAAATTTGTCACCGGTGCATGCATTTCTCGACCACTGCTCTCTATTTTTATAGTTTGTACGCAGTTTGCTCCAATCGACACACGATCTGCCGCTTTTATTCGTATTTTGCCTGTTGTTCCTAGGTCTAGGTTCTTGAACGGGTCTCCCTCTCTAGGCAAATACTAGAGCGCCGTCGATTTTTATGTATACCACACTCGGAAGCTCCATGAAAGTCCTCCCGACAATGAAGTCTACTGCCATATTATCATCTTTAAGTATCTTAACATCAACTTTGGCTTCAACATGATCTACCTGGAGTGAAATTCGTGCAGTGCCTTGACCTTTGACTCTACCTTCGCCGAACCCATACAAATATATGTCGTCTGGACTGACAGCTAGCTTGCATCGTGCGGCAATGTTTTCTTTCATGATGCACACTCCACTTCCCGGGTCGATCTGCGCTACGACCTGTATTCCGTTAACTATTACGTCCTTTATATATTTGTCCACGCTTGCGGATGCTCCTTCACTATTTACCGAAACTTTTGCCTCCAGCGGGCAATTCGCCTTTAGATGTCCAGTTCGCTTGCACCTATAACACGTCACTAGGTTCAAATCTACTGGCGACTGAAAGGCTTAAAGCACTTTCTATTCTGGGTTGCATTTCCTTCCGCCGTCGGCGGAGGTAGCGCTGCTTCTTGAGTCGCTCCTGTCTCCTGCTTTGCGCCGCCGCTGCTGTGTGGCCTTTGGTTCCACGGAGTTTGCGGTGCTTTTCGGGAGGTGTCGCCACTCGCCCTGTTTCTTTTCGTGATGCGTTCGGCTGCAATCAGCCCATGGATAAGGTCGTCCACGTTCATATAGTCCCGAGAGAGAAAACTAGAGGTGCTCTCTTTTCATCGAAGTCCAGCGAGGATTTCTTCGCGCGCCTCGTCGAACGACAGATTCAAATGCGTGCACAACAAATATTTTTCGTATACAAATGCGTCAAATGTCCTCTCTCTCTCTCTCTCTCCGCGCACCATGGCCTGCATGCGCTTCCATCGCTTTGCTGTGCTTACGACACTCACAAAGGATCTTCGGAAAGCGTGCTCGAAATCCGCCCACGTACGCAATGTAATTTGTCTTGCGGCGTGCCAATGCACCGCAGAACCTCTTAGTTTCAGCCTTGCCGTCTCCATTTTAAAATTCTCCGGCCAACGCTGCAAGTCTGCCGTTGCATTTATTTGACTCAGCCTTCCATTCTAATGCCTTTTCTGTATTTCCGTCGAAAACGTCGACACCGTGTTTACTGTTGAAACGGGGGTATTTTCCCGCCTATGACCGACCTCGTGTTGGCTCAGCATCATGTCCATCATGCGTCCCATCTGCTGCAACATCACTGGTTCTCCGGACCTCGGCTTTCGTCCGACTCGCGTTCACCCTGAACCCTGTCGATGAACATAACCCCACTTTCCAAGTTTCCCACGCGGTCCGCGTTCCGCGTTCCCAAGCATGTTCCCGCACGGATTCACAACCAATCCCTCTTCTGATGTAAACTAAGCTCTCAACAGCCACACTCGTCTCCTCTTTACTTGGGGCACTTCCAATAAAACTCCACGTTTATCCAACAACACTCATTATTCTCTTCGCTTCTCCTTACCCATCCACACACAGTGCTCGAGTCCCCGCCGCGATCTCCACTCCCTCTGGCGGTAGCCGCGTCCCTCTCCCTTTTCTCTTCCCGCGTAATTTTAAATCTTATTCTCCCTTTTGGTAAATAGGTATATGAGTGCTTCTTGCCGTTCTTTTTGAATTATTTCGTCACTCCATGCTTTGATTTATATATCTAGAAGTAGTTCTGTTCCCTTTGTTCCCATATTTTTTATCATTACTGCGGAGATTTGGTCCGGCCCTGGTGCTTTGCCATTTTTTTTTTGTTTTGTAGTACTTCAGTTAATTCTTCTATCGTTATTTGTTCTTCCGTTTTCTCCTGTATTGTAGGGTTTTGATGTCTGATTTCTGAAGTTATTTCTGTTGTTAGGTCCGTACCCACACGAAACCTGGTCAATTAAAACCGTATAGAGTGCGCAGGGTATGTTAACTCGTCTTTACTCAACATTTTAAGATGATATTTTCGGTGTTGATTGAACGTCACTCTGACATCGTAATAAAAATTTCACGGCAATTTGAGTACTTGCAATCGAATAAAAAATTATGTATGATATACGGACAACACACATATTTCGTTTTTCGTCCTTATAACATAATATACTATTGCATGTTTTGATTTCAGTTCGTGTCAGGCGTCGTACTTCTGTGGACATTAACCTGGATTAGTTTGGACAGGTATAGCTGCATAGTGGTATCGCCGTACCGCTCCTATGTAACTATGAAGTATTCCTCTATATTATCCGGGATGACGTGGTTATTCGCCGTGGTTTTCTTCAGTCCTACCCTGCTGTACTTCCGAGAGAAGAAGACTGACGAGGGTAGTTTGATCTGCACTTTGGTCTTTCCGAAGCCTGAAGGATTCGACTATGTGGTTGTCATCACCATTGTAGTGGTTGTGGGGAACTGCGTCATTCCGATAGCGGTTACCGTCTATAACTACGTGAGGATATTCTGGAAGATCGTCTCCACCCGTGACACGTGGGCATCTCCGTGCGTGGCAGCGAGCGGTAATGTTGAAGCAAACTCCGACCCCAACGCACGCCGTCAGAGCGAGGTGAGCCTCTCCGAGATTTTTACGTTGTGGTCCAGGAAAACATCGAACGATCAGCTGACGACCTCCAACGGGCGGCAGGGCTCCCTCTCGCAACACGAGGAAGCGCGCTTCAATAAACACGTGAAGGTGATCAGGATGCTCTCTGCCAACGTTCTTATTGTGCTGATCATGTGGTCGCCGTTTATGGTGGTAATGCTTTTACTATTTATGGACGGGTACTGCGAGGTGGAGGATACAAAAATACGGTCGCACACTTTTGTGGGCACCCTCATCGTGGCCTATGTGAACACGGCCGCCAACCCCCTCGTCTATGGCGTACTCTCCGAAAACTTTCGAGCCTGTTTGAAGCGCATGTGCTGCGGCGAAAACGTCTCTGAGGCCAACGATGTCGTAGGGGAGAACACTGTCCAGCAGGGCAGCTTAAGGCGGCATGACTCCTGCAGACCCACCAGGAATCAGAGCTTTAGAAACTCCAGTGGAAGTCACAGAGCCATCGTGTAAATTTAGTTGGGCGCAGCGAACCTTTGAAGTGACCTAATTGAAGCCACAGGGCCACCGTGTAAAACTAGTTGGGTGCAGCGAACCTTTGAAGTGACCTAATCGAAGCCACGGGGCTATGGTGTAAATCTAGTAGGGTGCAGCGAACATTTGAAGTGACTTAATCGATTTGCGACGCAGTTTCGCAAGGGTTTTAAAACATTTGTCTAAAACGCACAAATTATTTATTAAATAGAAATAATCGTGATAAAGTAATTTATCTATGTAAGCAGACCTTGGTTGCCTAAATCATTTCCTGAATTATTCGGCCACGGAGAGCAGCTTCGTAATTTAGATTGGGGCGTAGTCTGCCTTCACTGACTAAAAAGATGAGGCAAAGTCCTGAAACATAAAACATCTACAATGAACTCTGAACCATCGCTGAAATCACATCATATTGTAGACAGGGTATCCCGTATTTCAATGCAATCACTGGGATTTCGAAAACGGATAGAAATACGAGGCTAGTCAAATTAGACAAAAGTTGATACATTTTAAGGTCGTCTATGACTTGTCCTTCATAATGTGTTTAAACATACTAAATGTTATAGGGCGCTAGTCAACTTTCGAATTTCTTGTAGTTATTGTTCTTTGCAGTGATAAATCATTCGTAATTTCAAGATTGAATTATTGACTATCCTTTCTATTTCTTATGATTGTGCTGTAAAGTAACTCGGCAGGACTATACGGACAGGTTAATACTAACTACTTAGATCCTAGTACGAGCCTTCATCAGGGTAAAATACAAAAAATTATAACATTTTAATAGTTATCAACATGGCAACCATAAGGAGCCAATCCCAGTCCTACCCCGATTCATATTTTAATTTTGTGTCGATGTATACCAATATATATTTGCAATAATAAGTTAAGTACAGCCTTCGAGGCTTCAATTCATTCTTTGCATATAAAATGATGAATTTGATTTTTTTATGCACATTTTTTCTAAATAAATGATTGCGATTAAGGGTGTTCGGAAGGGGCTAGCAGAATTTCTCAACGGTCCAGGGGTAGGACGTGAGGTAGTGAAAATCAGGAGGGTAGGCGGATCCCAAAGACGAGGGTCCGCATTGTATCATGCGTAGTCACATCCCACGCTCAGTGCATCCAAGATGGATGCTGATTTTTGCATTTCAATTTCTCAAATGATTGATTAATTATTAGTAATATAAAAAAACTCAAATAAGAAATAATGTTGAAAATTGAATTGCTGACAGCTTCACCATTTTTTTTTTCAATATGTCACATTGATTGAGATATTTTATTAACAATAATTTTTATTTAATAAAATGCTTTGTCACATTGTAGATATTCATATTTTAGAAAGCTGTGCAAAATTTGGTGGCTTTATGTTAATTTTTAATAGAAGAAATTTAGGAAACTGAAATTTGAGGGGGTTCGAAGAGCCTTAATCTGACTTTTTTCTCTATCGGATATCGTATTAATTAAGACTACAACCCTGTAAAATCAAGTACGTTTATGAATTCTAAACGTAGACTAGTTCACAATCTGAACTTCTCTGATTATTGATATAAATCAAAATGTATGTACCTCTTACCTGATTTAACTGACCTTCAATCTCGTACAGTTTTCGAGATCCAAATAGTTAGCCCCGGGATAAGTAGATACTAAAGAAAGTTGTAAATTTGGTAAATGTAAACTAGCACTTTAAATTGTTAAAAAAAATATGTACATAGAAACTTTCCAAAATTTATAAAATTATGCATGTTTGCTACAAATACAAGCCAGTATTTCCGAAACTGAGTTTTAGGACTGCTTTAGGAACTTGAGGACTGTAACTTGTAATTAGAGACAACAAATTTAATTTTGGAGCTGGGTTTATTGCAATTTTTACATGCATTGATTTGGTCTTTCTTTACATTAATACCGGGTGATCCATTTACGGCGAGGCTAATTTAGGTTGGAAACTTGCAGCAATTATTAAGAATAGATAATTACTATCAAAACTGTGTATTGTAAAATTTATGTAGAGAGGTTAGTGTTTATTATAAACAGTGTTGTAGATAATGAAATACCACAGGGGATATTATATGTTTTTAAATTAAATGCCTTCTATAATAGGCTGAATGTACCCTCGTATACCTCAAAGCAGTTTTTTTAAATAAAGTAGCCTGCAAATAAAAAAAATTGAATGAATATTTAGTTTTTCAAATGAAAGATCTGTCAGTAAAACACTGAAATATACCGAGTGTCTGAGATAAGAGGCGAACGTAGGAATTCAACATATACAGTTATGCTCACAGAAATCTAGTACAGACATATTTGTTTGGTGTAATTTGTACCTACCTCTTAGACAAGGTGTTTAGATTTATACTGATTCATTCAAATTGACATCTCTCAATACGACAGGTAGCATTTTCGAATTATTTCAAAAATATACGTAGTATGGCAAGAAAACTTAATAATATCGAAAAAATGCGCATTATAGCCAAGCTGGAAGAAGGAGACACCATCAGGCACGTGTCAGAAGAGATGCATATAAATAAATCCACGGTATTGAATGTGAAGAAAAATTGGGAAAATGAAGGTAGTTTAGATAGGAAACGCGGAACTGGCTTTGTAAGAGTTACCATGCAGGAGCAAGATAACAATTTAGTGGAAAATTTGAGAGTGCATCCATTCGAATCTGCGAGAAAAGCTGTTCTGGAAACGCAGTTTCCATGTTCCCGACAAACGGCAAGTCGAAGAATAAAAGAGAGCAAATTAAGATGTCGTGTAGCAGCAAAAGAAAAATAATTTGTGAGAAGAAAGGAAGCAGGCAAGATTACTATATGCCTTAAATCATAATCAGAAACGTAGATGAACTGTGGGGAATAATTGAAGAGACATGGGAAACGTTAATAGACCAGCCAGACTACTTTCAAAATCTTATATTGTAGATGCAGAGGAGATTTAGGCCTGTAATTGAGGAATATCGTGGAGCATTAAAGTATTAGCTGCCTTTATTTCTTTAATTGTATACTTAATTAAAAGCCAGTTGTACAACAACCAATTTTAGATAATTGTGTAACTAGATCTAAATTGTTTGTACTAGATTTATGTGAGCATGACTGTACAATTTCTTCTTCTTCATGTGCATATCCGATTTCGGATGTTTGCGATGAGCATGACTATCTTCACTTTATTTATTGCTATTTTAAAGAGCTCGTTCGACATCTTCCCGTACCACGCCCTGAGATTCTGCAGCCATGAAATTCTCCTTCGTCCCGGCCTTCGTTTGCCGAGTATCTTGCCTTGAATGATGACTTGTAACATGGCGTATCTGTCCTCGTTCCGCATGATGTGGCGTAGATATTAGAGTTTGCGGGCTTTGATAGTGTCCATAATCTCCTTCTCTTTCTTCATCCTGCGGAGGACTTCAATGCATGTTACCCGGTATTTCCAAGATATCCGCAGGATACGTCGATATAGCCACATCTCGAAGGCTTCAATATTTTTTGTTGTTGCTTCATTTAGTGTCCAGGACTCGACTCCGTAAAGTAATATAGGGAATATGTAGCACCTCAACATACGTACTTTGATATCAAGATGGAGTTCGTGATTTTTGTACAGGTTATTCATTGTATAAGGCAGCTCGAGCTTTCCCAATTCTACTTTTTATCTCTTGGCTATTGTCCCAGTTTTCATTCACAAGTGTACCTAAGTATGTTGTTTGTCTCACTCTCTCTATTTGTTGATTGTGTACGTAGAGATTTGCATTGGCTATATTTTCTTTGCTTATGACCATGAATTTTGTTTTGTTGCTATTGATATTAAGTCCATATTTTTCACTAGCCGCTACAATTCTGTTCAATAGTGTTTGGAGTCCTTCAAGAGAGTCAGCGAATACCATTATGTCGTCGGCATATCGGATGTTATTCAATCTAGCCCCGTTCAATAAAATGCCTTCTTCTGTGCCTTCTAACGCTTCTTTAAAGATCTGTTCGGAGTATAAATTGAACAGAAATACACCCCTGTCTTACCCCTCTAGCTATTTCAATGTCGTCTATTTGTTCCTCTTCAATTTTCATGGATGCGGTCTGGTTCCAGTACAAGTTAGTAATGATTTGGAGGTCTTTGGCATCAATTCCCACTTGTTTTAGGATGTCTATCATCTTGTGATATTGCACCCGATCAAACGCTTTCTGGTAGTCAATTAGGCATACGTAGATATGCAGTTTACGTCTCTAGATCTTTGGAAGAGCACCTGTACTGAGAAAAGCGCTTCCCTTGTGCCTACAGCGTTGATGAATCCAAATTGATTTGCGGAGATTTGTTCTTCACACTTGTTATAAATTCTCTTGTTATTAGAAATTTTTAAATTTAATTTTTAGAAATATTTTGAGGAGGTGTGAAGTTCTTCACGCTTCGAGCCATTTGTTTGGTCATAATGACACCAACTCCGTATTCGTACTTTTATTAGATGTTCCAGAATAAAATACTTTGTGTTCGTCTATATCTATAACTCCTGTGCCCGGCCACCGCATTTCACTTACCCCCATTATGCCAATATTCAGTCGTGTCATTTCTTTCAGCGCGTTGTATATTTTTCCTTCTTGTGCCATTGTTTTAACATTCCACGTGCAGATTCTCATTTTACTCTTCTTTGCATCTACTGATGTAGTTGCTTCGCTCTTCACTGTCTCCCCCGGAGATCCGAATGGGAGACGTGAAACTCCGGATTGGAATTTAGGTCTGAGCATATTCATAGTCATGTTCAATTTACTAGGACTTATCTCCTTCGATCTTTAATGAGGTGAGTGTCCAAACTTCTTCCTCATCCGTATGCCGTTAACTGTATTAGTTTCCTTCTGCAGTTCATCCGCCTTCGGGTCGATTTCTCAATCCCTGGGCAAACGAGTGCCCTTCTTCCTCTCAATCTTCCACCCGTAGCTGTTGATTGACTGGAAGGGAACTACTTATACCGCTAGTCACTCGGCCGACATAGCCTTGTTAGTTTCTGGCAGGGTGCACCATGTGCAGGTAAGGTTGTCATTTGGGCCAGCGTGTGCCGTCACCCCTTGCACCCCTTGTACAATTTAATTTGGGTAATTATTAACTCCTCTATTAATTTTAGAGAAAAATCGCAAAGGAATAATTTTTAGAGTATTAATAACTGTAAATGTATCATCATTTAATTTTCGTTTCTACCAGAATCCACCTGAGATATAATAAAAATAAGTTGAACAATGTACTATAAAAACCGCTGCCCTGAGTTTGACAAATGTCATGTTATAGTGATTATTTTTTGACGTTTCTCAAAACCAATGATATATTTCGATTTTTGTCATATTGATACTTCTGGACCAATCCCGTCATTATTATACTGGGAATATTCTCTAGAGATTATTATAGTGGGAATAGTCTCGGTAGCTAGGTTCACTCTTGTCAATCAAAATATTTGTCAAATTATTAATTTATCAATCATATTAAAGTGTCATACAAAATGAATAAAAGTCGCTTTAGCTGCGTTTCGCATACTGAAATTGATAAAGAAATACTAGAAAGCAAAAAACGTCAAAAAATAATCTAATCAAATATAACTCGAGAGTTCGATAAATTAGAAAATAATTTGACAGATTATGTCTCAAACTTGTTGCCATTTGGCAATAGTCACTCGAGCCCTTCGGGCTCTCGTGACTATTGCCTGGCAACAAGTTTTCGACAATCTGTCAAATTATTTTCAATTTATTCTCACTCTCTTGTTATATTATTACTGAAAATAATTATGCTAGTCAGATATCAATTACTATGAACAATAATATGAGTTATTTCAATGAAGAGAGGGTACTCATTATCAAAACATTTTACAGTGGCGTCAGTTTACGCAGAGTTTGTGACTTATTTTCGGCTAAATTTAACAATCGACCAATTCTGTCTGTATCAATAATTAGTAAGTTTGTGAATAAGTTTGACTATTTAGCAAGTGTAGCGGCACATGATTCAAAAAGTATTTTAATACTCCAATTTTGTCAAATATTATTTCAAAAACATTAAACTGACGTCGCTGTAAAATGTTTTGGTAATGAATAAATTTCCATTCTTCTAATAATTACGTGTTATTATTATGATTTATCCTGGACGACTAGCATGCATTTATAATAATTTGTTATCATTTAAAAAAATATTCCTTTATGATTTATCTCTAAAATTAATAGGGGAGCTAATAATTACACATATTTAATTACACATGTTAAATTCCTATGTTCACCCCTTATCCCAGACACTCGTTATATAACAACAATAATTTTAAATTAAAAAGAAGCATTGTCACATACAGAAAGTGGGTACTAAATTGTATTGCCAACATAAAAAAATCCCTCCCTTAGAGAATCACCTGGTACAGTAAATTAGATTTTGAATGCAATAAAATATATCTACCATTGATATCAATCTAATTCGACGCTTAATTGATTTCTTGCAAAACTGATAAAATGTTTATAATTTGAATCAACATAAATTTTGTGAAGTCCGATCTGGGCGGTACCTCAATAAATGTTAAAGTGATTTATCATTAATATTGTTAAAATTAGCTATATATTAACATTTCTAAAATATTTAGTGACAATACTAATAAAGTAATTCAAAAGAGGAAATTATTAACAGTTGTAGTAGTAGACAATCTTTATTAGGCTTCGACCTATGTGGTCTTTCCGCCTTTAGGTTTTACATTTTATATATTGTATACATTACAAATTCTATATGATGGATGATGATGTGATGATGATGGTGAGCAGTGGTGATGTGAATGATGAGAACAGGTATGCCAAAGTCATTCTTTGTATATTTCATATAATGTGTTTGAAGGGTGCTTTATGTTCGTTCGTCTAGTGGCTCGTTCGATGCATAGTTTTTGTCCATAATTGTCCAGTTTGTTTCATTTTGTTTGAATTTCTGTCTGAGTTTTCCGTGTCTGTCCAGTATAGGTGGGATGTTTGTGGTATTGTACAGTTCTGCGTTGGATATATTGTGAAGGGGGTTGTCGGGGTGTCTGATTTTGGAGATGATTCTGATTGATTTTCGTTCTGTCTTCTGTATTGTGCGTTTTGTGAGTTCTGTGGCGTTGCTTAATATGATGTGTCCGTAGTCGATGATAGGTCTGCATATTGATTTATATATTTTAGCCGCTGTATGTGTTGAAATGCCTTGGTTTTTATACGTCAGGCTGCAGAACTGTTTTGATCGTTTGATAGTTTCGGTCCTTGTCCGTTGCGTATGTGTCTTGAATTTATTTTTTGTGTCGAAAATTATGCCAAGGTATTTAATGTTCGTGTCTGGTCGTATTGTAATATTTTGGATGTCGATTGTGGGTGAGTAGTTGGTAATAGTATGGTTGGGGATAAGGAGCTGGAATTTGGTAGGATTGGGTGTGAGCCTCCACATACGGAACCATTCCATTGTAGTATCTGTTAGTTGTTGTAGGTTGTGCATTGTAACGTCTAGTTTTTTGTCATGAGATATGATGGCGGTGTCGTCTGCGTATTGTAAAATATATGATTTGAGGTTTATATGAGTCTTGTCGGCGAAGTTATGGTTGTATATGTCATGGCAGTATATATTGTAGAGGATTGGTGAGATTGGGGAGCCTTGAGGCACCCCTTGAAGTGGTGAGAATGTTTGTGAGAGTGATCTGTTTGTCTTGATCTGTATTTGTCTGTTTGTTAGAAATTGATTGGTAATGTCTATGAGGTACATTGGTATTCCTAGAGTGTACATTTTGTACAGGAGGCCTTTGTGCCAGATAGTGTCGAATGCCTTGTTTATGTCTAGGAATACCGCCGCCGTGTGTCCGTTCTGTAAGTGTGTATCTTGTATGTTATTTGTCATGATAAATAGAGGGTGGGTGGTCGAGTGATTAGGTTTGAAGCCGAATTGGTATGTGGGTATATTTGCATCTGCTAGTATAGATATTCGTTTTTTTAGGATGTGTTCGAAGTTTTTGCCGAGAACTGGGAGTAACGTTATTGGTCGGTAGCTGCTAGGTAGTGAGTGGTCTAGACTGGGTTTTGGGATTGTTATTATGGTGCCTCTCTTCCATATTTCTGGGTAAGTTTTCTCTCGTAGGCATAGTTCGTATAGTTTTATTATGTGTTTATGAATTTCATCTGACAGGCTTCTGAGCAGGTGTTTAGTGATTAGGTCAATGCCAGGGGCGGTGTTTTTGCCTGTATTTAATATGTCGTAGTATTCGTCTTCAGTTATGTTTGGTGGTTTTTCGTTGTCTGTGTTTTGGTTTAGATGTCTGTCGTACCAGTCGTTCACGTATGTAAAGTTATCGTTATTATATGTAGGGTCGTCGATGGGGGTGAAAGCTGATTTGAAGTGGTTTGCGAAGGCGGATGCCTTTTGTTCGTCTGTTGTATGCTCTTTGTTGCCTTGTACGAGTGTAGGTGTTCGTGATGTCTTTTTGTATTTTGTCAGTCGTTTAATTTTAGTCCAATAGGTTGTTCCTCGGTCTTTCTCAATTTCTTGGCACACTTCGAGCCATTTGTGTGATTTGTATTGTTGTGTCATTGTCTGTATGTTTCTGTTTAGTCTGTTAATTGTTGTTTTGGCGTCTCTGTTACCTGTCCCTATGTATTCTCTGTACATTTGTCGCTTGTTCTTGATTAGTGCAAGTATACACTTAGGTAGCCTATGTTTGTAGAATGTTTCGTTTGTTTGGGGACTGTGTTTTATTATTGAGCTAGTGAGTTTTGTCTGAAATTCCGTTAGGTGGTGCAATTCTATGTCTTGTCTTTCGATTTTGTTCACGTATGTCATCATGTCTTTATTTACTGCCTTTGCGTTTGTAAGTTTTAGGTTGATTTTCGTTTTGTTTGTTTCGGTCGTTGGCGGTCGGTCAAGCTTCATTGTGAATTTAATGGCCAGGTGATCTGAGCAGAGGTCAGGTGTTACTTCTATTTCTATTATGTTGTTAGTTAGATTGTCCGTATGTAGTAATATGTCTGGTGTGGTGTCGTTATTGTTGGGCATAATGAATGTTGGTTGCGTGTACTGTCTTATGAAGTCTGAGTTGCTTATGAACGTCTGTAATTGTTGTCTCTTTTGTGGGTTTAGATTGAAGTCGCCAATGATAATCGAGTATCTATACAGGGATGCTTTTATGAAGATGTTCTGTTCGATTGGAGAGTATGGGTGGATGTATATGAGAAAGATGTGGAGTTTGTCATTGTCGAATGGGATCGTAAGGTGGAGGCATTCGTTTAGTGGGTTGTTTAGTACTGGTGGGTTGGCTTTCTGTGGTCTGTATCGTGGGTTTACCTGTATCAGTGATCCTCCTCGTGTATTGATGTTGATGTGTCCATGTTTTTGAATGGTTTCCCAGTTCCTGTATGTCACGTTTGTGTCGGTTTTGGTCTTGGTTTCCACGAAGAGGCATCCGTCAATATCGTTTGTCTCTATGTAGTTATTTATTAGTGTCCGTTTGTTACTATAGCAGTTAATGTTTGCGTATATGAGAGTCAGTCAGTCGTTTTGTATGTGGGTGATGGCTTGTGTGGCGTGATTTGAGGGTTCTGTCGGTGATACGCTGTCCGGTGCTTGTCTGTCGAACATGATTATATACATCCTGTTACCGGAGAATACAGCTTGGGTGTCAATGTCATATTCGATTATAAATCGTTTTCTAAGTTTTTTAAGGAGCTCTTCTCTGTTCGTGTTCTGTGTGTTGTTTATGTCCTGTGTATATGTGATGATGATGTGGTCATGTATGGTTAATGGATTATGGATTCTATTATTATGGGTGATAGACTTTGGTATACCTGCTGATTTTTTGTTTATGTTTTTGATCCTGATGTTGGGGATGCCTTCTATGGGTGTTGTGGGTCTCTTTGGGCATCTGGGTGACCAAGCTGCGTGGTCCTCGGCGTTGCAGGCGGCGCATTTTGGTGGCAGTGGTGAATCGCATTTTATTATGTCATGTGCCCCTTGACACTTGGTGCATGTTTTCCCCTTCTTGCATTCTTCTGTTGTGTGGTCGTATGCGGAGCATTTGCTGCACGCTAGTGGTATAGGTTTTGGTGGCGAGCTTTGTATGAATCTGTAGAACCTATTTAGGTAATATAACCCTCCGTCATGTGTCATTTTTTCAAAGGAATCTATGTCTCCCGTTATTATTCTTATCAACGAAGTCGGTGTGTCTGTTGCTCTTGCTGTTATGCGTTTGCAATATCTGTAGGTGTAGTTCATGTTTCTGAGTTGGTTGCCGATATCTTCGTCTGGGATTTCTCTTTCCACACCAGTGAGGATTATGGAGTATGAATCCGTGTATATACGTTGTGTGTTTTGTTTGGTGAGCAGTTGTGCTTGTTGGGTTCGGAACGTTTGGATGAGGTGCTTGTCCACCATTTCTTGGAATTTGATTCTAGATTCGTTATTGTTTGTTTTTAAATTGAAGTGGTTGTTTTCTATTTGTATTATTATGTCCTTATTATTGGGCATGTGCGTTTCCCACAGGCGTGCAAGTTGTATACGTGTGGTGGTGGTTTTAGTGAAGATTTCATAATGGTGTTTGAAGTGGTTGTATTTGTTTGCTGGTTGCGGTTTTTGTTGTGTTGTGTGTGTGATTTGGCTTCCTTCTGTGGGAGCGGCTGCTTGTGTGTGTGTGGGTGCTTTTTTGTGTGTTGGTATTTCAGGTGTCTGCTGCGATGGTTCGTTCCGTGTTTGTGTCTTGGGTTTTTTGTTAATTGATTCGTCTTTCCGCGGCCGGCGTCGCGGCTGCTTGAACTGTGGTTTTTGCCATGGATATGCCGTGGATTGTGAGCTATTGTGTTCTCCATCTGACGAAGTTTGTCCTGTTTCCATTGCGCTTAAGTTGGAGTCCATGTTACTTTTCAGGCCCTTGTGGGCCTTGTGAGGTTGTGTCCTTTTATCAGTCGAGTGTTGGTAGTCACTGCGGTCGTTAACTAATTTTCGCGGATTAATTTCTGCTATATTTGCGATAATACGTTAGACGATCGTTGAGCAGATATGAATGCGACCGTGCGGTAACATTTAACATTTTTTTCTCTAACCCGAAAGGTTTATTAATTTACAATAACGTTTACAAATTAATTTTGCTTGTTCACTCACTTTTTTAACAAAATACATTTCACATTCAAGCATCATTTTAATTTATGTCGATATAATTATTTCTTAATTTTCCTGCTATAAATGACATCATAATTTAGTCAATCTTCTTTTATTTGTTAAAATAAGTCCTAACCCAACTAACAGAAATAGGACGAGTGAGCCAATATAATTGTTCGAATTCATTTTGATTATTTCAGTATAATGTTTGCCAGTTCAAACTAAATGAGTATTTTATTTTAATTAAAGCTCATGTACATATAATTGCAATTTACTCATATACTAAGTGCATAAATTTGTATTCTATGAAAAGTCTTGAATATAATACTCTTAGATATAAATTATATCTAACTATGTAAATAATCATATAATTATTAATATCTGTGTATTTATTTATACAAGGTATCAATTTGAAAAGTTGCCACCGACTTTTTTCAGAAAACCAATTACTATTTTTAAAATTACTCAAAACCCGTACCCACCCTTTAATCCACAGCCACCTCCATCTAAAAAAATGGCACCCCCTACTTCTGATACATTATTGGAAAGCTATCGAAAAATGCTATCCTGTCATTATTAATACAATATGATTTGGTGAACTACTTTTGGAATTATGTGCAAATAAAGTGTAAAAGTGTTTAATATATTAAATTCAAATAACATGTTAAAGTAAATGGTGGAAATGGCTTCCATTGTGTTGTAAACAAAAATATAGCCTCCTTTCAAACTCTTCGCGAACTTTGAAGGTTTGCCTAGTAATAGCTTAACATTCTTGTGTTATTCTTTCCCGTAATTGTTCAATAATATCCGGTTCATTTTTCATTTATGTTTTATCAACTACAGATTTCAAGTGACCCCTTAAAAAAAATGCTGTTGAAATTAATGAAAATTTGAACGGCTTAATTTATATTAATTAGCTTGATGAATTCATTGAGCCTCTAGTACTTCCGGAAATTGAAAATCAAACAGACGAACATGGAAATTATGGACCTATCGAAAATACACTACATTTTCAACAAGATGGTGCACCTCCTCACTATCAAAAGTCTTGATAGGCCTTTCAAAGGGCCTCCTAGATCATCAGATCTGACACCTCTAGGTATTTTTTATGGGGTTACTTAAAGTCTGTAGTTTATAAAACGCAACCCGATACTACTATTGAATAATTACGAGAAAGAATAGTACAATAATTTCGAGCTAATACTTGACAAACCTATTAGAAAATTCGCGAAGAGTTTGAAAGCAGGCCATATTTTTGTTTAGACAACAAGGAAATCATTTCCAAAATTTACTTCAACATGGTATTTGAATTTAATTAATTGAACACTTTTGCACTTTATTTGCACTTAGTTCCAAAACTTGTTGACCAGATCTTATTGAATTAATAATGACTGGAAAGCATTCTTGAAGAGCTTTCCAACGATGTATCACAAGTAGGGGGGTACCATTTAATTTTTTTATAGAAGGTGACTGTGGCTTAAAGTGTAAGAAGGGGTAAATACTACCTACGCCATTTTGGTTCCCCCTCAAAACCACCCAAACGGTTTTGAGTAATTTTAAAAATAATCATAAGTTCTATGAAAAAAGTCAGTGGCAACTTTTCAAATTGACACCCTGTATAATGTATATAGGTAGTTTCAATACTGTTGTTGTTTTTGAATACATTGTATGGTTTAAACATTTTATTTAACAAATGATTACCCCAACATGTATTTTAAATCTCAGAACAAGAAAACGAAACATTTGAAATATTTAGTTTATACTATAAAGCATATAAGGTAAAGATGTATTGAGTTGTTTAAACTTTAAAATTTGTTCGTTTATTCATTAATTTTAAGAAATTTTAAATTTTATAAACCACCATTATCTAACACTTATAAACCGCTATAATTTATTGAATTATCAGACCAATATAGGCTACCAATATTCTGAATCCAAAAACTTGTGTACAGCTAAAATTTATTGATTTAGGAAAAAACACCTATAATTCACAATCTCTCAATCAATTTTCAACAGCGTCAATACGCTTTCAAAAATGCATATGCGTAAGAAATCTATGAGTCAGCCTTTACACTAACATTTTAAAAGCGTTTCTTCTTCTTGGACTAAATTGTTATCGTATAATTGTTGCTCATATTTCGAATAGTTTTTAACGTGAAAACAAAACTCTCGCTTCCTTACTATTAAAATCTTTTAAGCCTATCAAAACTGCATCCAGATTGTATGTGTAATCTAACCTATGTTACATGTATATTCTGAATATATTAAATGTGTTTCTAGCAAACCAAGACATTGATGTCATCGTTTATTTAAAAAATGTATAGTCACATAGGGAATAGTAATTACGTTTTGTTTTTTCACTGCTCTTCGTATAAGTGGAATTTCAGTGTGTTTAAATTGATGCAATTGAATTCGAATAAACCGAGGATTAAAGAAAACAGGTGTAAATGCATGTCTTTATAAACTAACATTCATTAAGTATTTTATAGTTTTATAAGAACAATTACTTTGCATTTCTGCACTATCGGAATTGTTATTGTTTTCAAGAACTTTTTAATGTCAATCGTTCTATAAAGAGCATTTCGATAGTAAGTCGCTACTGATGTGATAATAATAACTAGTTTAGACATAGAATTGTAATCCAATTCTTTTTTAATTTAAAATAGTATCCAAATGTGGAACAATGTGCTGCTTAATATCACAATGGGGTCATATGCTTGAAATAATATAATATCTTAACTGAACTGCTTGTACACTCGTATGTGCCAGGGTTGAAGAACCGCAGCCCAGCTTTAATGTATACTTCTTGGTGTGCGTCAAAATTCCCACGCAGGACAACAGGTTTGGAGGCGGGTTTCAAAATATATATACACATATAATAGTTTCAGAATTTTGTGTTATATATTAGCTAAACTGTAATCTAGATGTACATTGATGTTAAGTAATGGGAATCTTACTTCATTGTGAAGTACGTGAATTGGTTGATAAAAAAAAAGTTATGTAAAATTGTTGAACATTAAACAGTCTAAAGGAGGCCTTTGATCAGCAGTGGGAAGATGTAGCCTTAAGAGAAGAGAGCTAGAGAGATGATAAATAAATCTGAGTACGCCTTAATAAATAGGTTTCAAATATTTTTAAGCCTAGCGAACTATAACAGATTTTTTTTAAATTTTTGATAAAAAAATTGAACTGATATTGATATTGTAGATGGGGGATTTAATGCTACATTAACCAATTCATTTACTATGAACACCAAGAAGACCCCACTTTACTGTTGTAAGTGCTCTTCAGTACATACAGTGTGTCTAATTAGGTTGGCTCCATTTGGAAAACTTTTGTATTATTAGTTTAATGAAGAAATGATATTCCTTAAAAGAAAGTTCTGTATGTTCATACATCCAATATCATACCATCAGATATAAAAATTTATGAGTCATATACAGGGTGAGTCAATATTACGGGCAGGCTCGATTACACCTACACCGTTAATGATATCGAAATGAACCAAAATACACTACAAACGGGAGGCCAAACTGCAGTTTATAAAATTATTTTGCTATATACAGGGTGTTCCATTTTTGCAGGGTAGCCTTCGACCTAGTTTTTTTAAATGGCACTCCCTGTATAAATTTACATATTTGAATATTTCTCTTTTGGGGCTTTATAAATCCGTTTAGTTTCTGCAATTCGCTATAACCGTTCAGAAGTTGTTCACGTTTTTCTTAAAATTTATGCGTTTGCAGACACTTATTAAAAACATCGCAGGACACTTGGTTTCTGAGATATCATGCTGGGACTTTGCCTAAGCCTAAACAACTGACTGAGGCATCTTCTGCCGGTAAGACCGCCTATCGGTATTGTGGCACCACCTTGCTGTTACACATTAATTTTGGTAAACTTTGAAGTGCGGCAAATGTGGATATGTTTTATTGAATACTCTACATGTTAGAGCAACAATTCTATCGCAGTTGCCATGTATAAAGAATAAATTGATAATTTCTTGATTTGTGTAATGATTCATTTTATAGATTTTTATTTCTGTAATACTTTATTCTAAATGGTTTTATTATTTGACAGTTTGCATTACAATAGCGACGAAACAAAAGCATATCACATGTCTACTAAAGTGCACTTGTGACATGCAAAATTATACCCTTCAGAAATGCGACGAAAAAGTAATAGCTTTTTATTAGTTATAAAGTAATAGCTTTAGGAGTATGGTTGTATTATACTTTTTTGTAGTAAATTTTTCTCCCAATCGTGCTATACGATAAAAAATGGGTTTAAAAAAATTGAATTACGGGATATTTAAGTGGGCACTTAGATATTGACATTTTATGAACACTTATTGTCAAAATTGACAGTTTCCAATTATTTTGCTCATATAGGCATCCTCTCTCTAGGTACAATTAGAAATATAACTCATAATTGTATCTTATTCCTAAGAGAAGTTATAGACAGATTTCAGGCTACCTTTTAGAGGTCAAAATTTTAGAAAACCATTTTTTTCTTGAAAACTAGAAGAGATAAGTGTACATACTTTCTTATAAAATATGTTCCAATTTAAACGAGGAATTCAGAAATATAATAATATATGGAGTGTTCCATATTTAAAATAAGAAAGTAGGTGCTACTTCCGGTGAGACCGGAAGTGATAGAAAGTTAAAAATATTTCACACGAGGATAACTGATTCAACCGTGTCACGAGGATTTTTTTGAAATTTTTAGTACAACGTCAACCCCGTAAACTTTTAACGAACGGTTTAGCGTAGACACCCTGTATATATACTAGTTTTTAATAGTGTTTACAAAGCTGTGATGTGATACAAAAACATAATGTATATTTTTACTGTTAAACTAATTATTTATATATATATATATATATATATATATATATATATATATATATATATATATATATATATATATATATATATATATATATATAAGCTGCAATAATGACATTATTGTAGCTATTTTCTCAATTGATGTAGATACGTAAAATAACGAAGAAATAAGTATATTAAAAATGTATATTTAGTCTCGTACTTTATTAAAATTGCAGCACTGGACGATGAGCTATTTTAAATTTTCGAAGACTAAACTCACCGTGCCGAATAGGCATTATGTAGAAAAATTCACTTCTATACGTGACATTTTTTAAATTACTAATAATATTGCAAATTGATTATTTTTAAATAATACATATATAGTACACATGTCTATTTTAAATTAAAAAATTGAAGAATGCAGTACTTTTAAATTACACTGTTTTAATCATTATTGAAAACAATATACCGCGCGTTTTTTATCTGTGAACATTGGCTGTTGACAGTAAATTTATTTTTTGTAATACCTCTGTGTTATTGACATTTATCAGTACTGTCTGCTTGATCGATATGACAGGCGTAAAGGCCTTGGCCGTTATAATAACGGCCGTGGACGTTATTTAAATGACAACGTAAATTTATGAGCAATAAAGTCTTCATATTCTTTTTCATACCTGCTGCTGCTTTTTTGGGGAAGTAAATCGATTGTGGCAGCATTTGCTTCATTTAGTACATCTTCGGGGATACCACAAAACGAAGAACTTTGCACATCTGACATTATTTTTCTAATTTCACTTTGATTTGTTTGTTTGTATTTGAACCGTTTATGTTGCAATGGTATCAAATTGCGCCTGGATAACTAGTTTATTAATTTTGAAATTTAATATTGATAAATTGGCCAGTTTTTGTAATTTAGGTATTACAAAAAGTATCGAACAACATACGGCCGATATGCAAATAACAGGCTTGGTTGAATATAAACCTCGGCTGCGCTCCGCTCCGCTTCGCTTCGCCTCGGTTTACAAACTTCAACCCGCGCCTGTTATTTGCTACATATCGGCCTAATGGCGTTATATAGTATAACGTAAAAAAGTATTGATGGGCAATGGTATTGGCAATAGTATACGGATTGGGAAAGATGTATCTTCAGTACATTATTTTGACAAACGAATCCTATTAACCAATTTTGTATATTATCAAATATTTTATAGTACATGATGCGTTGATTGGTCGATATGTTTCACTGAAGAAAGAAAATTAAATGCATTTTGTTAAGCAGAAAAAAAAAACAATATCTTAAATTTCACAAATGAGTTACTGGTTCGGGATTAAAGGTTAATGACTGTAGATTCAACGGGATTGATTGGATTGGTGTTTCAGAATAATACACTGAAAATAAATCGCGCACAAGCCGTATACTATTGGCACCTCGGTACCATGAGGTATAAGGAAATTGATACTGTCATTTTAAAACTGAATGTAGACCATGTTCAGAGTTAAAATAACACGCGGTATATATTTTTTATGTTATATATATACAGGGTGTCTACGCTAAACCGTTCGTTAAAAGTTTACGGGGTTGCCGTTGTACTAAAAATTTCAAAAAAATCCTCGACACACGGTTGAATCAGTTATCTACATGTGATATATTTTCAACTTTCTATCACTTCCGGTTCCACCGGAAGTAGCACCAAGTTTGATGTTTTAAATGGAACACCCCATATATTATTATATTTTTCAATTCCTCGCTTAAATTGAAACATATTTTGTAAGAACGTATGTACACCTGTCTCTTTTAGTTTTCGAGAAAAAAATGTTTTTCTAAAATTTTGACCTCTAAAAGGTAGCCTGAAATCTGCCTATAACTTCTTTTAGGAATAAGATAAAATTATGAATTATATTTCAAGTTGTACCTAGAGGATGCCTCTATGAGTAAAATAATTGGAAGCTGTCAATTTTGACAATATGTGTTAATAAAATGTCAATATCTAAGTGCCCTCTTAAATATCTCGTAATTCATTTTTTTTAATGGAATGACCAATTTTTTCTTGCATAGCACGATTGATATAATATAATAATATAATAAATATAATAATATATGGGGTGTTCCATTTAAAATAAGAAAGTTGGTGCTACTTCCGGTGGAACCGGAAGTGATAGAAAGTTGAAAATATTTCATATGAGGATAACTGATTCAACCGTGTGACGAGGATTTTTTTGAAATTTTTAGTACAACGGCAACCCCGTAAACTTTTAACGAACGGTTTAGCGTAGACACCATATATATATATATATATATATATATATATATATATATATATATATATATATATATATATATGAATGAAAAATATGTATGCATTAATCATTAAAACATAAATGCTAAATAGTTATTCATGTACCACGGACGTGAAGAAGTACCTTCGGGAAACAAATTACACATTTTTAGGCTTAAAACGCATTTCACAACAATGGTGCATTCAAATGTTTTTGTACGATCATTATTTCTGTAATTGAACACACAGACAGAATTTAAAATGAAAATTGTAGCGGTTCCAATTATTGTGTAATTTGAAATTGACATATAACTTAGTGAATGTAAAAGTATAATTGTCAATGTAATAGTCAATGCGGCCTTCGAACGGTTGTTTTACTTTGAGGGCGTGAAACCATTTATTTTTCGCTTTACTATAATTGAATGATAACTCCATGGATACGAGCTATGTAAACTTGTCCATAACCACCGGTGCGTAATGAGAGGAAGTATTGAATTTATCTGGCCCTGGAGTGTATTTTCATGTAAACATGTCCATAAGAACCGGGGTGTAATAAGAGGGCCTAACGAATTCATTGCCATTTTTCCAACCTAAGAAAAGAAAAAGTCAAAAATAAAATATTGTATCTATCTCTCGGGCTAAAGCCCTTGAGCCGGATTTCATCGTTCTTGATGCATAAATAGCTATTTAGCCCTATATTAACAAGCTGCCTAAAAACGCTTACTTCACGTTCTGTTTTGAAGCCATGAAACTTCGTATTTAATCATGATCGTACAAAAATTTCTAATAGTTACTAGTTTCAAAGGTTCATCATTTTAAATTTATTGAAATGGAAATAGTTAACTCAACAATAATGATTTTATTTGCGTCATCATTCAAGTTGTTCTTGTGACTTGTCACAAATTTGACCAGATAATAGTCTAATATAGATTTAATATGATTCACATGCATGTGGAGGGTCGTATTTAATATAACGATCTCAAAATGGAATAGACACATTAAAACCAAGTTAGTGGAGTGAAATTTATATTAAAGCCAAATTAAACTTTGCGGTGGATTATTCTGGATTTATTAGATTGTCTACACCTCAAGGTTCTACTTGAGTTAATTTTTAATAGTAATTTATAATGCATCATTTCTTGTCCGTAACTTGGTCGCCATAAAAACAAGCTTTACTTTATATTTAATAAAACCATATAACATTTTGAGACTGCATAATCTCGCTTTATTAATAAATAATAATTAGCTTTTCAGCAATAGCGGTTTCTTCAGTTAATTGTAGCTAAATAATTTTCATATCATTTTAAGAATCTTCTTAAGTAAAATTGCTGCTCTAAATTCGGACCTGTCATGAACTAGTTGTTGCTTGTTAATTGTTTAGAGTACATTAGTAATAGCAAATCACTTTTTAAGGACTGGGAGAACATCAACAATTTTTTGTGTTACTATTAATGTCGCAATATTCGGGGTGTTTGCTGAAGGTGTTCCGTAAATTTGGATATCGGGTCAGCGATGGAGACCAAACATAACAGTTCATATGAACATGTGGGCCTAGATGGCGCTGTAAGTAAATATTCAACATCTCGTTTTATACCACGAACTTATATTATGGATAGAATTTAATATTTAAACAAAAAAATACAGTATCAGCAAACCCTTTTAGTACAGTAATGGTGAAAGTGATCACTATCGACTTGACATACAGCTGAATTAAACAAAAAACGGGAAGTCAATAAAAATTACACGTTCTTTTTCCACTTTTGTTTGAAAATAGTTTTTAGAAATAGGTTAGAATTATTTGATGGTACGTGAGTTTATAAATTAATATGTTAAATTTAAACAAGTTATATTTCTTAAGACTCTGCAACAAAACAATGCAGAAACAGTAGAACCTACATAATACAGTAATGGGAGAAAAAGAGGGAATGAAGATTTATTTATATTTTTTTTCAATATCACTTCAAGTAACGATAAAAATAAATAAATAAGGTTCTGCAAAATTTCAATTGTTTTAAAAACTCTCAGCAATCATTGAATTTGTTTTAATTATCTTTATTGAATATTATTCCCCATATGATTACGCAACTTTACCCCAATTTAACCGACTATGTATCTCTTACCGCTTCCGGTATCTCCATATTGGTAATCGAAATTGAATAACCCTGTATACAGTAACCGCAAAAAATCGACATCATATGGGCCTTTTTTATATTATTGATTTTTTTTAAACTCTTCAATTTTTGCTTGTCTAAATTAGTGCTTGCCTAAAAACCTTATTAGCCGCAATAAAATGTAACGAGGAATTTTTACTTACTTAAAAAATCTCGTATTTTTAAATGATGAAAATCGGGAGAGTGCTAATTGACGAAAAATCACCCAACACATCAATGAGATTTTTTATTTGCGTGTAATACCTGCCATACACGCTCCGGAAAATCTGTAAGGAAAAACTGAACAGTCCAGAACTGTACAGATTTATCGAATGCGTTTTCAATACTACTTCGACGGCCTGAACAGTCCGGTCAGTTCAGTTCAAACTGTTCAGTTTTCCCCCACATACGCTCCGGAAATGGTTAAGGCCAGGTCTGAACAGTTATTCATTACAGATTTTCCGGAGCGTGTATAGCAGGCATTAGTTTTAGATTACTGAAAATTTAAGGGTCCACTCTTGATCACCGGATATTGATTTTATAAAAAAAAACTTGAAATTTATCAAAAATTTAATCTTACTCAGATTAATTTAGCGGTTTCCTTATTTTAGTCCGCTGTAAAATATCACCCACACGATTTTCCCCACTAAGACATTAACAGGAGTAGATTCTTGTTTTTATTAGCTATTTAAACAAATATCAATTATCACTGAAAAATATTTCTCCTAAAGAGCAAATTGCGTCAAACACGTTTGAATAATCATTTAAGTATAAATAAATATTTTAAATAAATAATTAATATTTCGTATTGTTTTTCTAATGACATATTTTTAATGTTTTTATTAAACCCGGCAAGGAAATGTGAAATTTAGTTTCATCAAGTGAAATCTTGAAAATATGAAAACAATCATTAACAGTTTATTTCTTGTGAAGGCTTCAGAAAACAAAAAAAAAACAATATTGTATTGTATAAAGTTGTATTATTTCTCATGGTATAGATATGTAGTGGAGTCATGTATTAATTTTGTAATTTTGTAATTAAAAATAATTCATTCTACTTTTATGATAAACATTATAAATTAATTACTAATTGTTGTAATTTAATTTCATATTTTAGAGTTCAATTTTTTAGTACCTATTATCGCCATATATCCACACCTTCTTTGGCTGTCTATAGATGTTTAAATGGAATTAAATGTACCCCGTAATCCTATTTTTAATAAAAAAATAAATATAGGTAATGTCGTTATTTTATTTCTTGTGAAGGCTTCAGAAAACAAAAAAAACCTATGACCTTTATATAATTCGGTAATCTAAAACTAAGACGCAATAAAAAGTGTTTATTGATGCCATGCCTTATTTCCGAAAATTTGCACTATTTTCAATATTTTCTCGGTGAGTAAAAATCACTCGGTACATCTGATAGGGGGCTGATAAGGTTTTTATATAACGACCAATTAATGCAGTAAACATATTATTTAAAATATCGATAATAAGAAAGTTTCCCATATGATGCCGACCTTTCGGAGGTGAAAATTGAAAAAAAAAATGAAAATTTCAACATAGGTAACTGCAATCAAAGACGCTGGGTTTGAAGTATCAAGAGGAGCTCATTTGTTATATAACAAACCCCAC
The DNA here is from genome assembly GCA_951805005.1 of Othius punctulatus. Lineage (NCBI taxonomy): Eukaryota > Metazoa > Arthropoda > Insecta > Coleoptera > Staphylinidae > Othius > Othius punctulatus. The sequence continues at coordinate 57,321,115 of OX638145.1, read as the reverse complement.
CACGAACACAGCCCAATGTCAACAAGAACATTAGTGCGACTTTCTCTAGCAGTCATTATTAAATGTTGTAATTACAGATCCACATTCTTACCTATGTATATGCACACAAATTTCTACCAATATTTTTTTGTGACACTCAAACATATTGTGTTTCTTTATTGTTATAATATTATTAGTATTGTACATTGGATTTATGTAGATATTGATTTAGTAATCAATATTGTATTGTATAAAGTTGTATTATTTCTCATCGTATGGATATGTAGTGGAGTCATGTATTAATTTTGTAATTTTGTGATTAAAAATAATTCATTCCACTTTTTAAGATAAACATTATTAATTAATTACTAATTGTTGTAATTTAATTTCATATTTTAGAGTTCTATTTTTTAGTACCTATTATCGCCATATATCCACTACCTTCTTTGGCTGTATATAGATGTTTATATGGAATTAAATGTACCCCGTAATCCTATTTTGAATAAAAAAATTAATATAGGTAATGTCGTTATTTTAAATCAACATGAATTTTATTGGGAATTTTCACTCCTGGATATGAACAGAAATTGAAAGCTGTTTCTGTTTTGAGCATTAGGTATTCTGCTTCCATTAGTAGTATGTGCTACAAAATCTAGCCAAATAATAATTAATATAATTAGAGATATGCACAAACACAATTCAACATAAAATTTCATCCTAGCTAAAGGTTGTACTATAACTTTAATGACTGCAAAAATACTATACAATTATTAGCATCGACTGATTGCTACAATAGGGATGATTTTGTAGTAAAATTCTAATTAGTTGGAAAATGTTGAGAATATTTTCATTTTATTGCATTATTTACATCATTTCAACAACTTCCAACCTGTGTTAATATTACTTTCAATTCTAGAACCAATATATGATTCTATTCAATCTATTTAAATGGAAAATTCCGTTGTCATTAAGAACGAAAATACCGACGTGAATAACATTTTCATAGTTATTAATCTTCCCCTGTGATTATTAATTATTAATTCGTTTTACCTATTAATTATTTTGTCTGACTAGGAAACTGTAGAGTAAATTTTAAAGCACTTTAAAGTTTTATTGTGAGAAATGCTATAATAATGTACAGTAACCCTTACAGAGAACAGGAGATTATGTTTTCCATTGAATAATCCAAACATCTTAAACCAGTCAGAACGTTCACTATAGACATTACTGACAGACAGAAGAGCACTTTGGATTTACTCAACATCTTCGTGGCTCTTGGAGTTACCCTGGTAACAATCTGAACAGAAAAAAGTAATCAATTCAGGTGATGATTGTTGAGATCCTGGGTAAGGGTACACGAATGTTTAAGGAAGCACGGGATCTCTAACTAAATAAGTATTGTCTTTATTTGCTACCGATTACATGGTCGCCCCTTTTGCCCCTCGCTTCACACTCCCTCTCCTGCACGTTTTCCGCATTATCCAGTGGCGTGGCGTCCAAGTATCCAGTGGCGTTCTCCACAGTCCTCCCCTGTTAAAAAAATCAATTAGTGTTGCAGTCCGCCAATCTCGTGGGGGTTTCCCGGCGTTGGCTCTGGCTGACCGGCGGAGCGGCTCCTGAACAACTTCTTCTACTTCTGATTCTTCTTCAACTGCATCTGAAACCTTTTCAACGTCGTCAGAAACGTCGTCGGAATTGTCATCGAGTGGTTCGATGGTACTTCCTGGTCGCAACTCTACTGCTGCAGGCATTTCGAGTTCAAAATCTTCCAACAACAGATTTTCACCCGAGCGGTCGGTGATGATAAAGTTAAATCTTTTCTTCATTTGATTTGCATGGGTGTTGATAACACGTTCTCCGGAAGGTGTTTCGGCGAGAACGGAGTAATTGACTGCGCCATATCTACCGATTACGGTTCCAGGCACCCATCCACTTATCATTGCTGTACATTTTAATAAGAACTTTATCGTCAACAGAAAAGTATTTCCATTTGGCCTTATGATGAGCGTTGAACTGACATTCCATGGCCTTATTGCGAATTGGTGGTTGATGTCGTTGCGGATGCAGTAAATCGAGTTTGGTTTTCATGACTCGGCCGGACATGACGTGGAATGGCGATTTTCCTCCCAGGGCGTAGGATGGCGTGTAGCGATAGCAAAGTAGAAGTTTGCGAAGTGCTTGGTCGATGTTGTATAGTCCTCCCGACAGCTTCTTTAGCCCCGTGTTAAGCAGGTCGACGAAACGCTCAGCCCGACCATTCGATTGAGGATGATACGGTGCCGTTCTGAGGTGTTCGATGCCGTTCTCTTTGCAGAACTTCGTGAATTCATTGGGCACGAATTGGGGGCCATTGTCTGATACGATGGTATCAACCAGACCGTGTCGTGAAAAAGCTTCTTCAAGTCGATCGATTGTTTTCGCGGTTGTTGTTGTTGTCATCTTGAAAACTTCCGGCCAATTGCTAAAAGCGTCGACGATCACCAAATAATAGACACCATCTACTGGGCCGGCAAAGTCGATGTGGATGCGCGACCATGGGGCTTTAGGAGTCTGCCAGGCTTGCAGAGTACATTTAGTTGGCAATTTGGCGACAGTTGCACACACGTCACAGCTCCTGACCACGGTTTCGATGTTATTATCGATTGAGAGCCAGTAGACTTTACTTCTGCCGAGAAGTTTCATGCGAGCGATTCCTGGGTGTCCCTGATGCTGTTCGTCGAAAATTTGATTGCGAAAGCGTTTCGGTATGACGATGCGGTGGCCCAAGAATAAGCACTTATCGATTGTTGAGATGTTGTTACGGTGCATGAAGAACGCCGCGACTTCAGGCTTCAGATTCTTCTGAGTAGAGGGCCAGCCGTCGTTGCAGAGCTGCAAAACCTTTTGAAGGACATCGTCGTTGACTGTCTCCTGTTGAATTGTGTCGAATGTGATTGGGAGTTGTCTCGCCGTGTCTATACCGAAACATTGCATGGAAGCGTCTTGTTGGCGAATACTGGCAATCGCGACGTCACCAGAAGCGTTGTAGTCTAAATGCTCGTTTTTATCTTTTACCGTGGTTGCGATAACAATATCCTCGCCAGGCCGTTCATGAGACTCAATGAGCCGCGATATGAAGTCAGCGTAGGCAAAGCTCTTTGTGTCGATATATTTGATCGTAAAGTCATTGGCGAGTAACACAAGAGCATACCGTTGAAGGCGGCTGGCGGTGAAGACTGGAATCCCTTCTTTTGAACCGAAAATAGAGAGTAATGGCTTGTGGTCTGTCCGAAGCTCAAACTTTCGTCTGTAAATATAGCGATGAAACCTCTTAAGTGCAAACACCAGCGCCAAGGCCTCTCTTTGAACTTGCGGGTAGTTTTTCTCCGCACTGCTGAACGATGATGCGGCGTGCATGATTGGTCGCTCAGTTCCATCAGGCATTTTGTGTAAGATTACAGCACCCATTCCGTAGCTTGATGCATCGGCCGCCACAACGATTGGTTTGCTAGGATCATAGTGCGTAAGTGCATGGTCAGAAGCTAACACTGTTTTCAATGCCTCGAACGATTGCTGATGCTGTGGATGCCACTGGAATTTCCGGTCTTTACACAAAAGCTCATCGAGTGGACCACGAAGCTCCTTGATACCGTCGATGAATTTCCCATACCAGGTAACGGCGCCTAGGAAGGATTGAAGCTGTTGAACATTTATTGGTGCTGGGATAGCTCGAAGAATCGATATCTTTTCCGTGTCCGGTTTCGAGCCGTTTTTGTCGATGCGTAGGCCGAGGAACGTGAGCGACTGTTGTTCGAAAGAACATTTTTCAATATTCAAATGGAAACCGTAGTCTTCGATACGATGCAATACCCCGAATACATTGTTGCCATGCTCTTCTATGGTTCTTCCCCCAATAATGAAATGGTCGATGTAGGGAAAGGTTCCTGGTACGCCGCTCATCATAGTTTCAACCAGTTGCTGAAATAAGCCTGGGGCTGTCTTGATACCAGGTTGAAGTCTGTTGACTTAGAACAGTCCGCAGTGAGTGTTGATAGCCGTCAGTTTTTTTGCTTCGTCGTCGAGTTCAACCTGAAGGAAGGCATCCGATAGGTCGATTTTGCCGAAGAATCTGTATTGTGATAGCTTCGAATTGATGTCTTCAGGTGTCGGTAGCGGATATTTTTTAGGCTCGATAGAGTCGTTTAAGCCAGTCGAGTAGTCAGCACAGATTGGATTACGATTATTACTTTTTTTAACAACGACGATTGGGGCCGCATAATCAGAGTACTCGATTGGACTAATCACGCCCATCAGCTGAAAGCGTTTTAGTTCGGCTTCGATTGGACCAGCTGCTGTAAACGGGACGGGTCTGGCCTTGCGGAAGACTGGTACTGCGCCAGGTTTGAGCGTGAGAGATGCTTTCATCTTGTTGCATTGACCCAGTTTCGCTCTAAAAAGTGTCGGAAACTTCGTTTTGATTTCGGAAATCAAAGAACTGCTGTGGGTCGCGTCAATTTTGTTGCAAATACTGGCAAAAGGCACGCTCCAAAGATCTTGTGCTTCTATCCAGTCACTGCCTAACACGTTCAAATTAGAAAATGCAACGTAACACTCACCGACATTGTTGCGGCCAGAAAGATTAATGCGACACTTGAACTTCCCGAGGAGCTTAACTGGTTCCCCACTAACGCTGACTGCTCGTTCTTCGCATAGAATGAGTTTAGATGAACCAATTTTCCGGTAGTTCGCCTCAGAAATGATGGTACAGTCGGAGCCTGAGTCCAGTTGTAGTTGCAACTTTGTGTCGTCGATCGCGGGCTCGACGTACTTCTGAGTGGATTTCGCAGTCGATTGGACGTTGAGACTTTGTTTTTGTGGATTGCGCCTGCTGTTACGAATCGCTGCTGCAAGGATTCGATCCTTTTCTACCGCTGCTTGTTCGCAGCAACCAGTTTTGTAGCCAACGACGTTACAAGTATTGCACTTAAGAGATCTGAAGGGTCAATCGCGCTGGAAATGCTCACCTTCGCTGAAACTACATGGCCTCGGAGGCTTGGAGTTGCTGAGTGGGCAGGCATTTTTTCGAGACGAATCATCCCGTTGTCTGTTGTTCCAAGGCTTCTTTTGCACAGACATGACTTCGGGAACTGGTGGTGATTGTCTCATAATCATCGACATCTCTAGTCTGAGCGCTCCAAGTTGAGTCGCTATGTTTATTGCGTCTTGCAGTTTCAACTTTGCGATGGTTTCTGGGTCGTCAGCGACCTCGCGTCTTTTCTCAGTTTCGTCTAGTTTGAGTAAAAGTTTCTCTAGCGTTGAGGCGTGCTGTGGTTTGTTAATGCCCTGAATGAACATCAACACTTTAAAATCATCCGCTGAACACTTCGCGATGTCGAATTTTTCGCATACCAGATTGATTCGAGCGCCGTATGCGTCAAAATCTTCTCCGGACTCCATCTCCACCTTGAGACATTTGTAGCGAAGCGCAAACTGTGACTCCTTGCGGCCGAACAGTCGCTTGAGCTCCTTGACGGCATCGGCAAAAGCAATATTTGCCTTTGTTCGAGGGAGGATCGTGTTGGCGGACTTAATGTAGTCTTGGTAGCATAATTTTTCGGTTAGCATGTTCACTTTCTGACCGTCGGTCATCGCGGCAGCTTCTCCGGTGAATATTGTCTCGTAACGTGAAAACCAAAGCTCAAACGTCGAGTTTTCTTCAGGGTTGTATTCAAATTTTTCCATGCGGCTGGAGAGTCCGTTATGTAGGAAGACTCGCGGTGCGCCAGCCGCTGGACTGTCTCGTTGCCCTAAAGCTCGCATCATGGCCTGGTTCTGTTCCATCATCAAAGCCATCTGTTGCGATTGAGTAGTCATTGCTAATAGGAATGCCTGAATGTTGTCCATTGTTTTAGCTCCCTCACAAATTGCTTGCACGAGTCGCTAATAATTCAGTTTCTAACCTCACTTAAGAAAAACACTCTTGAGTTCACAATCCCTCCGCGAATTTAGATGAGTTTTTGCGCGAATTCAAAATAATCCTCGTCGCCACTGTTGAGATCCTGGATAAGGGTACACGAATGTGTAAGAAAGCACGGGATCTCAAACTAAATAAGTATTGTCTTTATTTGCTACCGATTACATGGTCGCCCCTTTTGCCCCTCGCTTCACACTCCCTCTCCTGCACGTTTTCCGCATTATCCAGTGGCGTGGCGTCCAAGTATCCAGTGGCGTTCTCCACAATGATAATAATAATAATAATAATATTAGTTTATTACTAGGCGGCGCAGTTTTCTGTAGAAGGGATTTGAAAAATTGACTATTCTGAAAACTAGTGGAAAGCTGTAGTTTTAAGATGCGGTTTTCCATAATTTATAGCCAAACGGCTGTTACTTTCTAAATCCTCCTCGTATTTGTATTAATCATCAATTGTTTAAAAGTTGCATTATGTACTACTTAACAATTGTACGTAATTCCTAAAGTAGCCCAAATTGCATGGGTATAAAATATTTGCAATAAAGTTTCATTTCCCATATATATACGTTTCCATTTGAACTAAATAGTGTAAGTGCTTTAGAGACAATAGTTGTTTTATCATATAAACTACTTTTGACTTCAAGTATAACGTCTGTCAAAAAGCAATATGTACAATAATAAATAATGAATAGACAATACTAAACATTACTTTCAAATAATTTCAAGAAGAGCTTCCTCTATGTATGAATTCGCTGAAAGAAAACTTCTTCGAGATTGTGAGTACAGTAGACAAGTGAATTTTGACAGCGACTTCCCAGGTAAAATGAACGAACGTTTTTATGCTGAACTATTCCAAAAACATAAAATGGTAAAAAAGACACATTATTAACTAACAATACGATTTAGGTAAGGTTAGGTTAGATCAAATCAGATCAGGTTAGGTTAGATTCTCGGGCCGCTAGGAAACTTGAGGATCCTTTTAGTAAAGGGATGGGGACACCTGCTGCCCCTACCGAACGCGTCCCCTGGTTGAGGATAGGGGAATACCCACACCTGTCACTAGCGGGTAGGAGGTAAGTAATACACCTCTCGCGAACAGACAGAATTTCATAGCTGGCAACATTTCGTGATGCTTGGAATGGTTCGCGGGTCTTGCCTTCGTAGGCCGTACCCCGAGAATATCACGTCCTTAAAAAAATCCCCAAACCTAAGGCAGACCTGGATGCAGAGGGGTGCGTGGCTGCAGGGATTGTGCAGTTACAAGTCTAGTTTACTGTAGATTAACTTGCCATGTCTGCGAATTATGTTACCAACGACCCCGCTCAAATTAACGCTGACTTACGCCGGCAAGCCGCGAGGATGCGACTTGCGACTATTCATCAGCAGTTTTCTTATCTACTAACTCAGCACTTGTGTGCATTTAGAATAATAATAAAACTAACAAAGGCACTCTATCGCCAACCACGAACATGTAATCAACGATTTAATAAATAATAAGTCTTTTTAGAAAACTCCCTTGAGTTAACCCGAAACGTAATTGGCGCAGTGCGGTAGGATTACCCTACAATAAAAAAACGATTGGCGTGTTTAAACATTTTGTGATGCAATCACGAACACGGCGATTTTCCAAAAATTCGGTGGATTCTTCAAGAAGCGCACTTCCATCGTTTCGGAGATTCCCGGGGGTGCTCGAGAGAACAGGGACGACGACCAACCAGCCGACCCGAAGATAACAGGACTAGACCCACCTCGCAGACGAACGACTTCCCCGGAGAACCCGGGACCCTCTGATGCAGTTGAAAATTTGGTTACTGATATGGTAAGTGCATAGATGTCATTTCCAAGCGGTAGTAACTCGGTAGTAAGATTTTGGCAATTTACTCGACGAAATAAATTCGTCTCTTGAAAACTTGGCCATAAGCGATATTTCAGAGCAATAACCTGTTATAAATCACGTTGAATACGTCGAAGGCGAAGGCATTGCACGAGCTCAATTTAAATTGGAATATTTGCAAATGATTCCTGAATTTAGTGGGAATCAAAATAATCTGAAAGACTATTTAAAAAACTGCGAAGAAATTATTAATAATTTTTATCTGGCTGATCCAGATGATTTTCAAAATAAATTTATAATTAACTGTCCAAAAAACAAATTTGTAGGTAAGGCGAAAAACGATATTTCGACTTACATAATAAATACATGGCAAGACCTAAGAACGGCTCTCTTAGCCACTTATTCTGATAAACGTGATTTGCAGACCTTGACCATCGAGCTTTGCGAACTCCATCAAAATAAATGGTCGCCAACCGAATTCTTCAATAAAATACAAGCGAATTTGAACTTACAAATCGCTTATTATAACAATAAATTCAATGCCGAAAAGGCGAGATATTCCATTGAAAATAGTTTATCTCCGGGCTTAATAATATTTCTTAAGAATCTAAATAAACCGTTGAGCGATTATGTAATTACTCGTAATCCAAATACGTTGCAAGAAGCACACAATATTCTTGTAAACGACTTCCAAATAACTGATAAATTGAAAAATGTTAATCAATCCAATTTTAATAGAAATCAGTTTAATAAATACAGCGTTTCACCTGCTGCTAAAAATAATCCGAAAATGTTTAATGTTTTCAAAAAAGGGCCAGGGTTTGTTCCATAAAACAGGCCCACCCCAATGAGCGTTTCTACAAGAAACACTAGTGGTCCGAATAGGAATCCACAAAAATCATTTTATCCGAGACAAAATTACATTTCCGAAGAATTGTACAATTTTAACGAAGGCACACCTGAATGTTTCGACGCTAACATAACAGCGGCGGGCCAGTCTGACTGTGATCCGCAAGAAACTAATAGTCAAGCCGATGATCAATCAATTGATAATCATTTTAGACCCAAGCACCGAAAACTATCAAATAACATAGAGTTATTGAATTTAGATTACTCGCGATCACAATTGCCTTATTTTATAATTCCTTTTGAAAACAAAACTCTAAAAAGTTTACTTGGTACGGGGTCAACAAAATCATTTATTTCCCCAGAAATCGCAAATAAATATTTTAAAAACTCAATAAAAGTTGACACATTTGTTGTCACAACGGCGCATGGTACAAGCTCCGAAAGATTCAGCATTTCAGTGCCGTGTACAAAATTATTTAATTCAACGAACAGAAAAATTTAATTTTACTTATTTTCCTTTCATAATTATTTTGAATGTCTTTTGGGATTAGACAACTTACAAATTCTGAACGCGTTAATAGACTTAAGAAATAATAAATTAATCTTACAAAAAACCCACATCGACATAGAGTATCGAAAAACTAGCAATTACAATAATTGCATTAGTATTGAACCGCGCCGAAAAATTCGTAAAAGTACGAATAAGAAACATAAAAAACGGCGAAACTGTGATTACTTAGACGACAATTGAATCAGCAGAAATTCCCGAATGCCTGATCACTGTAAAAGATAATTTTGCATATTGTTCTATGTTAAAGCCAACAGAGAACCACATTTCTACCAACGTTTCAGATTCATTAATGGCAATTCCCAAACACGATTTCCAATTAATGAAAAAATCACCACTTTACTATTTAAACAATGCTGCTACAAGCAAATTTAAATGTGACCTAAGAAAAGTCGATTTAGATCACACGAACCCCGAGGAAAAATCCTCAATTACAAAACAATTATACAAAAGAGGCAACATTAAACTTCCTAATCTTAATTATAACGAATCAGAACAAAACCCAATTATTGAATACATGAAAAGTTTTAATGAAAACACGAACACACAATCAATAATTGCAGAACCTGATCTAATTCATGATCACAATATTCCCGATGTCGATGACGATGTTACAGTACATTCTACATCAGAAAACCCCATCGCGGAAATCCCAATCTGTGAATTATCACCAAACACAGGGAAAAATCAATTGATTTTCACCAGAGTAAAAACAAGTCCAGTCTAATCTAAAGTAATAAGACTTTTTGACAATACAAAGCAAAGGATTATTACACAAATTACAGAAAATAATTATCAAGCCGACTTCATAATATTCTTAAAGGAGTATATAGTTTCAAAAGTAAATTACTACGAATATTTTGACGACAACGAGTTATACATACAATTTTCAAAAGTATTACAACAACATTTCGATAGTGCAAACTTTAACTTTCGCAAATGTACCAAACTGCTCAAAGATATCGAAGACCCCGACGAAAGTCACACACTTATCCGAAGTTATCATGAAGGTAAGACGAACCACAGAGGTATAGTCGAAACCGAACAGAAACTACGTACCAGATTTTATTGGCTCCACATGCTTGAAACCATGAGAAATTATATAAACAAATGCGAAATTTGTAAAATCGTAAAGTACGACAGAAAGCCCCTAACATTGAAATTTAATATCACCCCGACACTTTCCAAACCATTCGAAATAATACACGTGGACGTACTTAGCTACGACAATTGTAAGTTTCTCACGGTAATAGAAACATTTTCAAAATACGAGCAAGCATGTCTATTAAAATCATTGCAAAGCATTGAAATTGTTGATAAGTTTATTATCTTTCTTTTTCATCACGTCTCCCCTGAAACAATAAAATCTGATAACGGAGCAGAATTTAATAACAAATTACTTAAAGAATTTCTCTAACTTCATAAAATGAAGGTTCTCTTCTATAGCCCAGGTCACCCTGAGAGTAATGGACCAATTGAGAGATTCCATTCTACGATCCTAGAACACATGAAATACTACTAAATAATCAACTCCAATTTAAGAAGGACTCGATTGAGTCAAATATGCGTTATTCTATCATCGCATATAATAACTCAGCCCACTCTGTGACAAAATTATCCCCATTTGAAATCATTCACGGTCATATAAATTCAAGTTCATTAATAGATTTGAATTTGGACAAAATATGTTATCAAATTACTGCCATTACTAAATAAAAAAGAGACTTTAATTAATAAATTAAATACGGAAAGAGAAAATTGTCCACAAATTCCAGACGTTGTGTATGTTAAAGACCCACTGCGTTCAAAAACAAAAAATAAATATAGGAATACAGGCGTAATAAAACCCAATCCTGTTAAGAAAACCTTTGAACATTGATAAGCATAAGACGGGACGAAAGTATACTAAATTACATTTAGGAAACATTAAAAGACCGACTTTAACGGACCAAATTGTTGCAGGACCTTCCTTATTACGGGAGGGCAATCCATAAAAGAATTAAACGAAAACCCGGGAATTCTACCTATCAAACTAGGTACAGCAACGCTACAGCGCAAAACCCATACTATCATATACCATTACGATCTGAGAGACCTAATCACGGAATACGAATAACTAAAAGTACAATATACTACGCTAATTAATACGACCTCCAAAAATCCAAAATACCAACAGGAACTCTAATGTTCAAAAGGTTGCGAATTATACGCTTACCTTAATTCACGAAAAACTAACAATTTTCGATATACATACACGCCCTAAACGCGGACTAATCAATGGCCTTGGCTCGATTATTAAGCAAATCACCGGCAACCCTGATTATGAAGACAGTAAACATTTCGAAACCCTATTAAATCACTTAATGCGAAACGAAAATAAAATCTCAGCTCTAATTAATAATAACGAAATAATGAAAAAAAATAACGACACGATTAAAACCATTGGACAAAATGAAATAATGTTGACCGATAGAATCAGTCAAATTGCAGCAATAGTCCGCCTATCTGAAAATTACGAATATTTTCTCTACGCTAAAGACCTTATAAACCAGATAATAAACTTATTTCAAGTAGTCCTGGAAATATCGCAAGATATTGAAAATTCGATTACCTTCTGCAAATTACACACCTTGCATCCTAGCATAATAAGCAGTTCAGAATTATTAAATGAATTAAACAGAATTTCAACATATTACAAAGGCGAATTTACATTTTCAATATCACCTGAAAACGTACATAATTTCGAAGCCTTAATAAAACCAAAATGCGTATGAACAGAATGATAAAATTATATATTTTTTGCCGATACCACTAGTGGATAAAAAGATCTACGATCTATTTTATGTCTTATCAGTACCCAATAAAGACATGAATACTGTTTTGCCAACAACAAAATATGCCATTCTACACGAATCTGAGGTATTACCGTTGACCAACATTTGTGTATTTATTACAGATACGTACCAATGTAATTGTTACCAAATACTGCTAAGAAATAATTCCTGCCAAATAAATATATTATAGGAAAACTCGATCGACGAATGCTCGTTTACGAAACTAAACATTGATGGAAATTTTGTAGAATATATTCCAGAAATCAAGCAGTACCTAGGAATCTTCATCGAAGAAGAAACCATCAAAAGAAGGTGCGACTCAGAATGGTCTACATTTAAGAAGAAAGGAATATTTCTATTCGAAGATACCTCATGCACGTTCGTCATAAAAAATCAATCACTAATTTTCAATGACGTCACCAGAGGACAACCGATATATCTAGAGCGACTGAACATCCCTTCCGAAACTCATCGGATCAACAATCTGCCCGAATTGAGGATCCAACACATTCAACTTTCCAAGCTCAGCTCTAACATCCAACCGATACCACCGATAACAGAAAATTGGAAATTGGAATACGCCCATCGCTAAAGCACGCTAATTTTATACGTTCTATTACTTGTTACAGGAAGTTTCCTTGCTTTCAAAATCATCAAAAGAAAAAGAACGCCTGCCCCCGCACTACAGACAGTTTCGATTGTAACGGTCCGGTATCGCCTCCGACGGAAACTGCCTTTTAATTATTAATTGCGCGCACAGACCTCCACCGTAGGCGACCATACTCACACGTTTTTTTGGACGTGACGTGTTTTCCGTCCTGCGTGTGATTTTTAAAAAATCGTCGCGAGACGCTGCCACGAGGAGAAACTAGTTACCTTTCCTATAGTGCGGACGTGCCACGAGGTCACCGTTTTCCTTGGTGTATCACCATCCGGTTTCCGGGATATAAAACGTTAACCCATTTAACCACCCTTAAAGGGATTGACGGCACCAAGTACAAGGCAAGGGAGGGTACTATACGACTCAACTCCATACGCTCACAACATCAGAGTAAGTAATTAAACCCGACATTTTTTTCTTTTCGTAAAGCCACGTGTCCGGCCATTGTTACTAAGGCCATGTGCTTTGCAGGCGTTTTTTGGGTAAGGGCTAAGTAACCCAGCCAGCCAGGTCTTGGCTAGGGGCAGCGACCAACCTGCCTGAGTTGCTCTGAGGTCTGGAATTTAGTGACGGCGTCCCCGACGATTATCGGCCGCCGCACGTCCAGGAGCCGAGTGCAGCCCGCCAGCGAAGTCGCAGACGAGGAACGCAGGCCAGATCTATATATATTTTTTCTTGTTCTCACCTATTTTTATTTCATTTGATACATCGTTTTTTTCTTTTGTGTAAAATTTGCATTACGTGTTTCGTGCCGTACGTGTTTTGCGCTTATGTAAGAAAAACGTCGCTCCGACGGCCCTTCGAATCGCGTGTTACGAATTCGCGGGATTCGGCCAAATCGAGTGAAGGCGGCGCGATAAGGTTGCGGGCGGAGGAATTTATTTCAGGAAGCGTAGGCACGGTGTCCTGTCTTGTGTGTGAATAAACGCAGATATTTTACACCACAAAATTCACACCTGTTATTTTTTGTTCCCCCCACATTTTCTCAATCGGGCATTCTTTTCAGTTTTCAGTTTCTATTCTCATTGCGAGATTTAAATCTGGTGGTGTGAGCGCCAGATGGTCAGCCGTTGCGACAGTTCGTAATTTCTGAACTTCGCTGACTGTCTGCCGTCAACCCACGCAGGTAGAGTGGAGCCCCCCTTTGCGACGAAGTAGCGGCGAGGTTAAAATTACGTGGAGCCTTTTTTAACCCCCCCACTCTCTGACACCGAGAGTCTGGCCCTCGTCACTGCTTCGAAGTGACCCTCCACTCGCTCCGCGGCCTAGCGCGCTGAAAATTGGTCACCGGAGTTTCCCTCTATGATGGGAGGAATTATTATGGCAGGATAAATATTTCGGCGCTATACGGGGTAATAATAATAAAAAAATTGAATATAAACATAAACAGAACAGGAACAGCGACGGAAACGGACTATAACGAGGTAAAGAAAGTGTTTCTGGAAGCACATAGCAGAAGGGTAATTTACTGTGGCGGTTGTAGGAATACAACCGGAAGCGGTACCTTTGCTCGATATTACCGCTTCAGGAATCGTCGACACTTTCGTGTTCATGTGGATTGCACGATTTGGTGTTCCTACCGTTGTCTTAACTGACAGGGGAAGGCAGTTCCTATCATACACGTGGAAACGTTTTAATAACTTGTTTGGGTTTCAACATAAGATGACTTTCAACAAATTGATTAAACAGGCAGTGAAATGTGCTCAACGTCCTTTGCAGTGGGTGGACAATCTACCTTTATTTCTCCTAAGTTTGCTTTCTTCCTACAAAGAACCGATTGGAGCTTCTGCAGCTGAATATGTTTTAGGGACGACATTGCGTTTACCTGGTGATTATTTTATTCCTACCAACCACGTTGTGGGTGATTCCAGGTTTATTGCGGATACTCCAAGTTTATTGCAGACTTAAAGTCGAGATTTAACTTGCTCACACCAGCCATGTCTCGAGACGTTGTTAGGCCTGGAAAAATTTCGCCTCACTTAGAAAATTGTTCACATGTTTTCGTTATGATTGATCGCATCAGACGACCTCTTAAATGTACTTATGAGGGTCCATTTAAGGTGATTGCGAAAAACACAAATTATTTCACTATACTGAATAAGGAAAGACATGGGAATGTTTCAATTAATAGATTGAAACCAGCTAATGTAAAAGTTGCTCAGGTCGATACCTTACTTCCTCCGATTGTGTTCGATCATTCTCTTGATTCCTCCAAAGTGAGATCTTACAACTTACATCAGGTGCGTTTTACAACGCAGCCGGTTGTCAGCTTTTGTTAAGTTTCGATCTATACGGCATGTATTTTCTGGTGGAGGGTAGTGTGGCGTAGTGGTGTTAGATGACATGAAGATGTATTTCTACAACTTCCACAACAGAGTAGTAGGCCGAGCGGACAGGGTAACCAAGGAAAATTGATAAACCGAAAAGACAAGATGTGGAAGTCAGACAATATCAATATATGTATTATTTATTCAGAATAAACTTGTACTCCTACCAATAGATCAGTTTAGATTGGAATAATACCGCAACAGTACAAACAAGGTCGGACGTGCAAGCCGAATTAACATAAAATAAGGTGAGTTATACCGTTGAGCAAAATAGAAGGCAGAAACTTGGTAGGATAACCTCGTATATACAACCTCATAGAGAATATGTTATTCTTATTGTAATAAGACTCCCTTTTGAAAAAGGAAAATAAATGATTACACATCGGAATACACGAATCAAGGAACTGAAGAAATGCAAGAATCATCTATTATGCAAACACAATACAAACCATATATGTTATCAACAGGCACCAGGAAAAATTGACACAAGAAATCGATTTCGAACATGAGCAAAAAATGTGAGATTTAGGAAGTAGCTACTAAACTGTGCAGACAATTGAATGTACTAAACAAGAGAGTGCAAGGTAATGGGTCAACAAGTATAAATACGCAGCGAAATAAATGAGTATGATCGGAAGTTGAAATCAAACTTAGACTGCCGACACAAAGAAATTTCACACCCAGGCAGAGGATGGTAATATAGAGGAGGAGCAGATTACCTTCCTGGACGGAATAAGCTCGTATGAGGATTTTGTAAGCCTGGACATACGTGACTGGAATGAAGATCTCTACAAAAAGACGAAAATAAAAGTTGGATACCTACTTGATACCAAAGATTCGGCTACTAAGCAAGTCATTGTAGTACTGAACAACTTAGAGATAGCTCATGGTATACAAAAGCTATACAAGAACCGCTACCCTCAACTTGAAGCCTGTGCAGACGAATTGGGCGTCATAGATCGACGACAAGCGTGCGCTTGCGTACCCCTCAAGAGAAAAATACAAAGAAGATAATTAAAGTCATACTGGACGGAAGCCCGGGCGACCTATGGAATAAATTCAAAGAAATAAAGAAGAAGACAAAGAACGATGATTGGTGGCCATACATAAAATTAACTACATCAGCTTAGGAACCCTCCGAAGGATGACGGAATGTCTATACAATGACAATGATACCAGGGTAATTATTTTCACCAACAACTAAACAAAAATAAAACAGAAGAATGTAAAACAAACACGCTTATTGTTGAGCAGAAAACGTATTCTATTCTATAACACATAACTTTGCCAAGTAAGGGCTTTAAAGGACAACCGGTCGGTAAAAAGGTCACAGGTATGTGAAAGGCAAAGGATGGCTAAATAAGACACCCAGCCCTGAAGGAGATTAGGAAAATTATCGAACATGGGGAGGGGAATTTGAACTTGGAAAATTGGGACAGAGAAAATTGATACGCTGTATATCAGGGGTTAGACGTGCTGACTGATACTGAAGAGATCACCATAGCCATTGATGATGCTATTGGCCGCCAAAAAGACAAGACCTACAGAATAGGTGGCCTGAGGGGAAACAACAGGGGCACCTAAACAGTGACGTTGATAATAAATGGGGAAGATGCCAACAGACTTCTATAAAAAAGGCATATAAGACTAGGGCTATCGAACAGCGCCGCGGAAAGGTGAATAATCGTAGACAAATGGTTTAAATGTTGTCCTTATGATCATAGAGCACCTGGTCATGATAAGACTAAAATGTACTATAAGTGCATTAAAAAATACATGTAGCTAAGGACAAACAACGAGGAATGCCTTACATGCACCAAAGCCTTATGTCAGGCAGGAAGGAAATTAACAAAGTACTGCCACAAATGCGGTGAGTCAACACCTATGGCAAACGACTTTAAAGGCAGAAGACGGGAAGATAATAATAATAATAATAATAATAATAATAATAATATTCTTTATTTCAGATTTTGTAAAATACAAACAAATTAAATAGGTGTCAAAGTTACATTAGTTACATTGGAGTTAAATACAGTAATACAATTACAATACATTACAAATCACATCAATACACACACACCACTGCAGTATTGCAGTTACTCATGCTTTGCAAACCGCGCTTGTGGTCTCAGTCTGATTAGAATTCCTTCAGGAAGTATGGTTTCAGTTGCAGCAAAAACTGGCGTAGCTTAGTTTTAAAACTGATATCGTTTAAAATTGATTTTATCTCCCGCGGAAGCTCGTTAAAAAAGGAGATGTATGAGTAAAAGTCAATATGTGCCTCGGATAGGTATATATCACATTTCTTGCATTTTTGGATAATCCCTGCTTAAATAGGTAACTGTTTTTCTGCATGAATTTGAGCGTTTCATATATATATATATATATATATATATATATATATATATATATATATATATATACTAATATATATGTATATATATATATATATATATATATATATATATATATATATATATATACTAATATATATGTATATATATATATATATATATATATATATATATATATATATATCATAATACAAGTCACTTTCATTACATAACAGTGTTACGTTATAACATATGTACCCAGTGTGGTCAGATTGGGCGCTTTATCGCAAATTGGGCGATTCTTTGAGATGATTTGCTCTAACTTTTTTATAAAAATCGCAAACCGCAATTTGGGCGATTTTCTGTGCCGGCCAGTCCCGGAACGGGCGTTTCTGCCAAACATAGACAAAACGTATTTCGATTGCATGGCAGCGCAGTGACACTAGTAATAACTAATGCTAGCATAGTTTCAAATACAACCGCATAGGGAGTGATTCTGATTTCTGATGTGTCAGTTGTATACTCTTTTTTCGGGAATGAGAGTATGCTCTGTTTCTGCTTCCCGCTATTTCTATTAACGGTTATTCTGGGTTATTCGTTCTAACCATTAACCTAACGTACACGCTGTTATTTGTGACTGTGCTGTTGTTAACGTGCGAAAGTAATAAAAATGGGTAAATGGGCGAAATATAAAAAGCAGTATAAAAAGGAATGGGAGGAAGAACAACCGTTTAAAGGTAAGGTTTTATTTTAACGTTTGTTAGTCAATGGTGGTGTTATAACATTGATTTGAGTGTGATGTAAATGCAATAGCGATTAGCGACATTGTATGATCGGTGATGGTTGTGGTGTTGGTGTAATTGGTGTATTGTACTTTATTAGGCTGGTTAACAAGTAAGCAGGATGGCAGTTATTGCAAAATTTGTAATGTAGATTTGAGACCACACCGATCTGACCTCATACGGCATTCCCAGACAACCAAACATAAAACTCAGGCATCCAAAATAGGAAGTAATCAACCAAGTTTGAAAAACTATGGTATGTACTTAAATTTCACATACAAATTGTAAATTTTTATATTTGTTAATTTTGTTAGGGGTTGCTGTTTCTAACAATTTAATGAAAAGGAAGGAGATCATTTTAGCGAGTTATATAGCAAGCCACGCGGGTATGCTCCAGCGGTATCGAGCTGTAGATAAAATTTTGTCTCAATATTTTGAGCTTGAAACTTTTTTAATATTCATGCAGAGAAAGAGAGATGCCACACAGCACTATTACTTAGTGATGCATATAAGAATAAACAAAATAAAATAATTTTAACTTTTGTCAAACCAATATTAAAACAAATATACAGTTTAAATACTTATTTTCAAAAAACAAGTATTGATTATTTTCAGGCGTTTAATGTCATAAACACAGTCATATGGACATTTGTCAGACAAATCATGAAACCATCCTTCATTAATCATCTTAACAATGATTTTGATAATTTAAAAAATTCAATTATGTTGAACCAAAACTATTTGGCGTTAAATGTTTGCGATTTTGGATATGAATTTGAGCAAGAATTAAATGGAGCAAATTTATCACCTAAACAAGTTACAGATTTACAAGAACAATGTAAAGATTTTTTAAAAATTCTTGTACAAGAATTAATTAAGCGAATGCCAACTCACCTAAATGTATTTTCACAAGTGAAAAATGTTAGCCCTAAAATAATAATAAATCCCCTAAGACCAAAATTTAATAATTTGCCAATACAATTTATACTCGGGGAAAAGATAAGTGACACAGAAACACAGTATAGACAATTGTTAAGTGTTAAATGGGAGGAAGTTTTTGAAGGAGACATTCCAGAAGATGCAGTTTTATTTTGGTCGAAGGTTATTAAATTAAAGAATGCTGCCGGTGAGTCGCTCTTTGAGGACATTTCCACGTTTGCATTCACCCTCTTAAGTTTACCCTCCTCCAATGCAACAGTGGAAAGAGGTTCAAGTTTTTCAATAATGAACATTATTAAATGTAAATTAAGAAATAAAATGTTGTTAAATTTGTTAAATTCTATTATGCTTGTAAGAGCACATTTTTACACAAATAACCTGTGTTGTAAAATATTTGAACCAACACAAGATATGTTTTCAAGATTCAATTCGAAAATGTACGAATCTGAAAATGATATAAATGAAGCGGATGAGGATATTGATGAAATATTGAGTTTAGTCGATCTATAAATTATTTCCAATACTAATCCCATAAGAGGGTTTAATTTTTAAAAATGTATGTAAAATATTATAATAAAACAACTTGAGTATATTGTATAAGTATAGTTTTTGTATAAATATAAAGTTGCTTATCTTTATTATTATTTTTCTGTAGTAAGTGTTAAACTATTATTTTATCTACTTAAAATAATAGATAAAGTAATATTTTAACAAGGGTAAAAGTAAAAAGGTTATTACTTTATGGATTGTGTTAATAAACATAACAACCGATAGTAACCTCTGAGGTTTGAATCGAGTAATCCTACTTGAAAGTGTGTTGTCGGCAGGTAAGTATTTGTGTTTCTGCTATAGAAAAAAATAGAATTTTACAAATGACAATAAATTAATTACATAACTATTCATTCGCCATTTCATCGCTCGTGAATTAACACGCCGCTACTCGATAATATAAAATATAAAAAATAGCTTAAAATTGTCATTCAACCTAAATAAATAATCATTTTAGCCTAAAACATTTGAATTTAGGCGCCATTTTGCTTAGTTGCGCTTTTGGGCGCTTTTTAATGTACGAGTTTGCGCCAACGTCTTCTGAAATCTGACAACACTGTATGTACCAGCCATGAGGTCTAATTGTCTAATGTGTGTAAATGACAACTTACTAATATGGGAGTAGAAAATAGTATATTATGTTATTAGGAGTAAAAGTGGATTTTTGTGTGACGGGCGCAAGTACATCGTCAAATACATGGGTCTCTATAGTTTCATGTACAGATTAAAAATGGGCACTGTTTACACGAAACAGTAGAACAAATTGTACATTTAATATGACAATATTTATTAATAAACTTTTTTCCACTCCCTGCATGGAAAGTACACTGTTGTGACATTGATTTGATGGAAGAAAGCCCCACTTACCTCCCTACCTCCCTCAGGGAAGTGAGTAAAAAGTTTTATATAGCGTTCTTTCTCTGGCACCACCATTAAAACACTTATACGTATTTTGATAACGCACCTTCGACTTCTCCGGCAGTAGGAAAGAACAGGCCGTATCTGGAGCCTCTTCGATTGCCATTTCTTGTTTATTTTCATTGTAATTCATTTTATAAATGAACAGATGCAATTTCTGACACTAACACTTTGTTTGAAAATTAGTCTTAGCAACCAAAGCTCCACGGATATTTTCTTCAAATTGCGAAATTAAATTAATCAAACACAAACAATTAAACTAACTTCATAAGTAGAAAAACAGTTATAAGCAATTCGAGAGGTGAGTTTTGACCAGTCTCGGACTTTATTGCTAGCCCTCGCTATCGCGCGGGTGCAAACCTTAATGCTTAAATAACTATTGCTAACCAGTTTTGAGATTGTTAAGCAATTTTGTTATTCTTGTAGTTATATTACCGGTAAATTCCACTTACTGTCATGTAAATACACATGGTAAATAGTTCGAAATAACCGATTGTGCAAAAGAATCAATGGTTAATATTTAACTACCGGATGAATGCAATATTAGGTTGGTTCCTACAAAAGTGCAAGAATGTCTATAGCTGTCATGCGCGTGCGCACTTTGACTATACAGCAAGAAAAAGAGACATTCAATAGGCAGAGACACACGTAGTGTGTTATGAGTATAAGTATTTGCTGTTTTGAAAGAAATCAAAAATCTGTTAGCGTAAAGATTTACGTCGTTGATAGTTTCTATAAACAATTAATAATGAGTGTTCTTTCCGCACAAAGTGATACTTGAACTTCATCTGCTATCAATTCTGAGGAAGAGTTAGAAAACAACGACTTTGAAGAATTGGTTGAACACAGGGTTTGACCTAAAAATTCAGACAATTTTGAAGAAACCTTACTACATTATAATGGACTGGAGTTTGTAGAGCTTTTTAGAGTTAGTCACCATATAGCTACTTCTAATGGTCAACAATTCTAAGTAGTGCATATTCAACCCGGCATCACTAATGCCCGATTGCACCGTATGCGTTAAGGATACTTAAAATTTTAAGGTTCCTTAACGGACGAAAAACCATTGCACCGCCATTTTAAGGTTACTTAAACGCCGTAAGGACCCTTAAATTTTAAGCTCCCGACTCCTGCGGAATAACTTATTTAAGGGTTACAAACTGTCAGTTTGACGTATTATGAGCAGTGGATGTGTACAAAATATTACTTATTTTTAACTACATTAGCCTTTATACTGATTTTAAGATAACTAACGAACTTATAATTACAATTCGAGTGTTGAATACCTTGACCATGATTGCAATTGTTGTTAAAGCAATATTGTGAACAATTTGGTGTTTGTAGGTTAGTTTGTGTTAAATTTTGATACAGGATAATCGGGTGTATTGCGTATCAAAAAACGTTACCAGCAACTTATACGTTACTTGGGAGCATCACATTCGAAAGTCAGATAGAGTTATGTCATAAATGCATTTGATATTCGAATGTGATATTGTCAAGTAACGTACAGGTTAGTGCTCAAGTTTTTTGATACGCAATACAACAAATTGTGTGATTCGATTGAATTCAAATGAAACTTTAATATAAATAAATTACTTCTACATTCGTATATTATTCTGCATTGGTGCTTGATACATCTGCATTTCCTCTACAATTATGACATAAAATTAATTTTGTTAAAATTGAATAACATTTAAAATCAAGATAATAGTGACATTCTGGAATCCAAATTCATCGGATTTCCTTGTTTAGTTTATTTGAGAACGGATTAATTTAACAATTTGCACGACCTAAGTTTTTATAGACAGAGAGGAATCGAGGTAAAACATACCGTTGACAACTGTTTTGTGTTTAATTTTATCCGAGTGAATATAGCAGTTATTAAAATTCCCTAGAATGCTGAACGCTAAGGTCCCTTTACTAAGGAATCTGATGTCTTGTACGGTGCAACACAAAGTTAATTTTAAGGATCCTTAAAATTTAAACTTACTTAACTAAGGGTCCTTAAAACTACAAACGGTGTAATCGGCCATAAGGGACGTTTTAGAACACCAACGCTAACACATCCCAATTTAAAAAATATATAAATAATTAATTTTAGTAAAACCACGCATAGTTGCTTAATCACGTAGATCATTAAAGTGTTTGTAAGTAACCAATATACATAAATACTCAAATAAACGTTTATTGAAATTTTAATCAGAGAATTTCTATTTCAGTACATTTTTACCGTCATAAAAACATGATGTTTTAAAATAATTAAAAAATATATAAACAAAGTATTTTTACAAAGTAAACTAAAATACATGTTCTTGATACATACAAAAATGAAACTATATAGGCAAAAAACAATTAGTAACAAGTGGCCCCAAATTATTGGCCCTCAATTGTAGTGCATTCGCGACTGTAAATTATTGCATGTTCCGAGCAAACTTTTTTTCACAATTAGTACAGCTGTACTTGGTCATTCTGTCTTTCATCCTTGGACATTCCTGACACCTACCCACGCTATCTTTGTGCTTGGGTATCGAAACACGATTCTCCAGTATTTTTTTTATTTTCATTCGAATATCTCTGGTAATTCTGGGATTGTCTTTTCGTTTCAAAATATTCTCTCTGATTAATTGCAGGCCCAGAGTTTTTAAAAAATCCTTACGTTTCAGCTTATTATCATCAGTGTTACATCGATAGATAACTTGCGAATTTACTTCAGCTGAGTTTAGTATTGAGTACCAAATAGTAAGAGGCCATCTTCTGGATTTTTTTTATATACTATAAGTAGCAGAAAGTTCGTCCAGTACATCCACACCACATTTAGTGTAGTTATAAAATCCTATTATTTCTGGCAGATGGCGATCACTAGACCCATCTTCAATTTTATTATTGTGGTGAAGTGTCGACATAAAAAGCACATTTTTGTTTGTTTTTTTCAGAGTATTGCTTAATAGTGTAACATCCTGTTGGAAGCCAAATAATTAGGAATTTACTTCCCTGTTACGAACATTTAAAAATTTCTCGGGGATACACCTCTTGTTTTTACGTACAGTTCCTACTGATCTTAGTTTATGATCTATTAGAAGCTTTATCATCAGGTCGTAATTTGTATACCAGTAGTCGAACGTTATATTTCGGTTTGTACCTGATACTACATTGATCATTCGTTGAACTATATCTGTTGGACTATTGCTGATATTATAAGGACCTTCAGGTTTCTTACCCATATACACCCCAGCATTGATCATATAATATGACTTTGCGTTCACTAATGCTTGAACCTTGATTCCATATTTCGCAGTATTATTTGGGATGTACAGGCAAAAAAGCGACTTCTGAATGATTCTAATTTCTAATCCACCGTTAGGTGCTCGCTTGAAGAGTATGCAAGCTGACAATGATACACGAACATGTCAAAAATTCCACGAATAGGGGCTAATTTATCAATCTGCGCCTTTTTTGCCTGTTCTCTATGTTATCAAATCTCAAGCAAGTTAGAAGGAATTTAAATCGAAATTGAGTCATTGAGGAGCTAAATATATCTATACCCGTACCATCAGTTGCCCATAAATGTGTCTGATTTTGAAGATTGGATCGAAAAACTCCTCCTAAATAAAGCAAACTTACAAGCAATTTTAGTTCACAAACATTTGTTTCGCCGAAAGAATAGTTATTTTTGTAAGAATATGCTTTTTCTACGATTTTCTTGTTGGTATATATAGAAATGTTTTCTAACATACGTTGATCAAAATACAGTTGCTGGCACTCAATTGGAATCTTTCGCATAGGATTTAACACATCCCATAGGGACTGTTATAACATTTTCTCACCTTGTACACGTGGCAGGTGATTGTGCATTCCATTGTTTTTGTCGTTTCCATAGTAATAAATATTCTTGCGGGAAGGACGTTTTTCAATAGACATAGATGTAGTAGACAAATAGTAGATGTTATATCACAATGATCATTTTCGTCTACTTCTAAATTGTCAGCATTATCTCTTCGATCAGTGGTTTCGTCCATTTGTACATGTCGTTCATCTCTATCGCCCTCATCTCCCTCCTGCTCTGTGTCCGTTTCATGATCGCTCAAGCTAACATTATCTTCCTCATCCTCACTTTCGATACCAATATCTGCTTCATCTTCCAAGTTTACAGATTCCCAAAGAGCTAGGAGGCGTTTTTATTCTTCCTCATAAAATGACATTTTTCCAGACACAAAATTTATATATGTAGAATAATGAATAAATAATGAGTAAGTTATAAATTATCTACAGCGCTTACCTATTGTAAAATTGTTACGATATACCTAAGGTGTGGTGTGACAAGCCCCAACACACATAAAATGCGTGCTAACTGAACACTTCAACAGCCACAGTGGAACTAACTATTCTCGTGTGAGCTTTGGTATATGCTAAGAAGGTACTGAGACTCAACGGCACATAACCTAAAAATCTGCTACATGGTAGCTGTTTAAATATGACTGGGGTGTATGACACCCCACTTTAGTGATGCCGGGTTAAAAAAGTGGAGGTTTGGGATAACTTAGTGCTCTAAAGCAAACTTATATATTTTTGTGGTTGTGCGCTATCAAACTTCCAGTTTGTTTAAATTTCGCATATGCGCAGAAAAAAGCAAGTCATGAACTGTCGCGTATTTGTCAGGGACTCTCTACAAGAACAAATCTAATATACTCGTACTTTCAAATGAACGTATAGGTACAAATTAAAATTGGGGGTCTGAAACATCAGTTTATTATTTCAATCATACATCATGGTATCGGCGATTATATCCCGAGATTACCTGCATAATTTCCACACCGAGGAAAGTTGTAAGGTATTTGGGGATATGGTTTAATAGCCAATGCCATCGTCATACCTTCGTCAGCATGGAAATCAATGTGGCAATGTAGCAACCAAAATCCTGCATGAAAAAAAAAGATTAGACACGAATAATTAAATAGCCTTAACATTGTATACCCGGATTATCGGCTTTGAATCTAATAATTGTGTACCCTCCATCTGCCACTGCTACGGTGTCTTTTAGTATGGGATTGGAAAAGTTTCTGGCTAGCTCTCCTTTTCGATCCATTTCACGAATAGTACTAGTCGACACTGACACACCAACTTTTTCGTAAGCCAATACTCTGGCGCTGTACCCATGAAGGTGGAATGGATGAGTTAGGTTTTTCAGCTTCCCTTCGTTGACAAAAATTAGTTCCACAACTTTGCCTGCATTTATCTTAAAATGAACATTAGTATTAAAATTATATATTTTCTTGAAATCGGTAGTAATATCAGCTGAAAGAGCAGTTTATTGTTCGATTTTGTGCAAATTGTTGCCTCCATAGCATAACAAACAAAAACGAATTGTTAAAATAAAGTTTCCATTATAAATCTCTTTACCGGAACGACGTGCGTGCATTGACAGAGTCCTGTAGTATTGCAATTCAGTTTATTTTCAGAATTACAAAACTCTGTCGCTGTTGGATTCACGAGTAATGGAGTTGAAGGTGCGAGATACGATATGTCGTTTATAAATGGAGATATGAGCTTCTCCTTAGCAAGAACCCCGTCAAATCGAGGAGCTACCACTGTATTGTACTCGTCGAAACTGATGTAGTACTTAAAATCGACGTTTCTCAATTCGGGCTCCAAAGGCGTAAGCGAGGACATCTGGGCATAATTTACGCAATTCGCAAAGTCCAATGGATCTTTACAGTTCATTGCCTGAAATGATACTAGTTAATTGGTCATGTTGGGTGCAATTTTGTGCAAAGCTTACCCGTCCAGTTCGAGGTGGACCGTTTATGAAGCCCACATTTCTGTTATTCGATTTTGCATTGTAGGTCAGCACAGCGAGCGATATACCAGTACATATCAATGTGCCAGAAACTCGTATTCCGTAGGAAGACACCTTTTGATTTGCGTGCAAAATAAAGTCGTACCTTTCACCATTATTCAGAGTCAGTATATCAACTAAAAGTAACATTTTAAATCAACATGTAAATATTATACGTGCATGCAATGGTGATAAAACACTGTAGCCAATTTGCTTACTTCATAATATACTACTATATTAATAAAATATTTAGAAAATTAATGATGGAAGCCGTGTTTTTGTGATAATTCATCGTGGTGAAAGAAATAAAATAAGGTTTAACTGTAATTATCGCTTATTAAAGACATAAACATTGATAATCATACAAAGTAACAAAATATGTTATGCATTTATTATCAATAACGTAAGAACCTGATCCACAAACGTATAATAATTATTTACATTGCAAGATCGTTACCTATAACTTTACTCGCGAACACGGAGTTAACGAGCGAGCTTGTTACCGTGCGAAAAAACTCAGTTCAGTAACGGTCAAGCATTGTAAAATGTTTTATTTATTACACACGCGTAAATGTTACTCTAATCAACCTGTACACCAACCTTTTAACATGACGATTACAAGCACCAAGCTTGTAAACGTGACATGGGCCAGTGTATAGCTATTTTTATTACAAGGGAGCATAGTGCATCATTTCCTCCCGCGGATATTTGATGCTTGGCGTGAAGCGGAGGGCATCAATATTTAAGGGAAAAATGAAATGGAACAAAATGTGCACCAATTAAACTGTTTGAACTAGAAACAAAAGTTTAATTCGCAAGTTACCTAGTATCAAAGTAAATGCTAGAAACATGAGATCCCATCCAGAATTTTGGGAATTATTTATTTCAATAGAGTTTATAAAAATTATTACGGAAAACACTAATAGAAAATTAACTTTATTTATATTTTTTTGTTCCATTACTCCTGACATTGCCTTAATACTAAATAAATAATAATTAATATTAATACTGTACATTAGGTGTGCAACACTTTTATTTTTGCAATGTAATAATTTAGGTTTGTGAATAAAATAGCTATTTATGGTATAAGTGAATAAAGTCAAATTTTATCCACGAAAAAACAGTTTAGCGCAAGAGGCGCAGCGGAGTGCGATAATGCTTTCTAGTGAGTAAAATTGCTTTATTCACGTATATCATACAAGATTTTTTCCAATTCGTTATCAGAATTGAAGACTTTGCGTGAAGTATCAACATAATCATACTACACACAATCATAATACATTGTCAGGTGACAACAAAAATTTCAAGGATAGTGAGAATTTACCTTTTTTTTAAATTTATAGCTATTAGTACGAGGTTGGAATGATCTCTCCTGCCAGGTTTGTATACTATTTTACTCATAACCTAACATGGTTTATAAAAATTTGATCAATTATTTCATCAATAAGGTCAGTGAAATTGTTGCCAAGGGAAAATAACAAATTTGTCATTTTGACAGATGCAAATATTTTTTCAATCAAAAATTCTTTCGACTTCAAACGCATGGCTTGACGTTAACAGTTAATATCAATCATAACAGTAATGTAAGCGTCAATATATATTGTTCTAAACAATTTAATGATATTCTAAGTTTACTTTAAAAGTTTTGTGATTTATCAAAGAGACAGTAACACTTGCTAGCTGGGAAAGTATATTCACGGCCAGTCGAGAAGTAAAATTATACAATGAGTCACTTTCTCACCGCTTTATAAGGCATAAATGCACTATTTTCAACTGATTGTGAGTAAAATCCTTTTAACAGGTATATAATACACTATTTTTTCTACAAACACCATTAAATGCGAAACAAAACTCTTTAAAAAGATTGCAGTCAGCTTTCAATCATGGATGTAAATTGTGGTATTTATGAAGTAACAAAATCAAGTTACGATTTGCATCACACATGTGCCAAACAATAAAAAGTCTTGCTAATAACTATGCATGAAGAGTTGCCAAGAGTAATTGAAGCATAGCTATGGCAATTTTAAATTGTTGCCTACTAAATATTGTAAGATAATATTAGTTCCTTTTAATGTATTATGTTTGCAATATTTCAATAAAATATATGTGTCTGACAAAAGTCTGTCAGTTTACTTATAACACTAGTTTTAATAGCTATTTTTCTACTTTCTTAATAGAAATTACACACATTCGTCCGTGATATGACGGAGGAAAGTTTTACTTTTTCTCCCCTGGGAGGCAAACAAATTTCTCTCCCTCATATGCGGGAGGCAAACAACTTTTCTTCCCTTTAATAATACTTAGAATAGTGTAACCGGATCATATCCAGGTCCCAGTTCAGTTACAGTTAGAAGCATATTATAGTAAACTGGGATAGTTAGTAAAATATGTTTTGACTGTTGCCCACAATGTACCCCGTTCTCCCTTGCAAACGCTTAAATTATTATTAATTCAATTAACCTGCCACCTGAAGGTAACTCCGTAGAGCCGGTGCGCATTTCAGACGCAGTCGATCGGTAATAATAGAAACATGAAATAGCTGTGATATAGTGTATGGTTTTCTTTTATTAAATGCGCTTAGTTTTTTATTAATTTAAATTGCGAGGGTTACATGACCCGAGGCTGTAATAGTATTCAAAGTATGTATTCACATTTATTTTAGTCAGCTCAAAACGTTCAACATATTCTCCTACGAACCACGCACCCGGTTTAATAACAGTATTCAATCCAATACGTGTTTTATTCAACCGGTTCACAATGGTAGTAATCCATTCAACGTGTGACATAAACCTCGTACTATTTTTATTTATAAATATTCGTGTGTTCCTTGCATATTTTGATTTTAAATAATATACTTATTCTAAAAATTATGTTTTGGTATTATTATATTTTGGTATAATATTACATTTGGTTTTTAAATTGTCACGCACAAGAAAATATAATATTTATGCAAAACACTGTGAAAGGTCATAGAAAAAATCATATGTATTACTCGGGAGCAAAGTGCCATTTGCTCCCTTAGATTTTGATGCCCCCACTTCGCGTAGGGCATCAAATATCCGCGGGAGGAAATTATACACTTTTCGCGTCCTTTTAATACAAATAGCTTTTGCATTATAAGGGAGCAAAGTGCATCATATTTTTGACTTAATCCGATATTATTACTTACTGCCGTTTGATTTGACAAAATATAATCACTAGATATAAGGAACATACCATACAGAGAGTTTTTTTCTGTCACTTCACTTCTGTCACAATGACAGCAATGTATCAAAGCGTCTTTTTTAAAATGCAACATACAAAATTTGTAGGTTTAATAGATGTATTTATTAAATATTTGCAATACACACACGATCAACAACAAATCAAACTTGTACTCTAACAAATCTTCAAAATTAACAAGAATTGACTAACAAGAAATCAAAGGTTTAATGTAACAAATTTTCAAAAATACCCCCATTTTCAGCGAGGCAATATCCAAGTCCATTTCGTAGAAAGCAAGGACAGCATTTATTTAATGTTCTGGTGGCATCGCCTGTGCTGCAACACTTATTCTGTTTTTCAGCTGCTCAGCAATCATTACCATTAAAGACGTTGTTTTTAGATAAGCCCAAAGAAAGTAATCGTTTTGTGCCAGATCCGGAAAATGTGGGAGCCATGGTATTGGCTCCCCACGACCACGACCATCATGTTACGACCTATAACTCGATGCTGAAACACAAATGATGGATCACACAAGTGATTCAAGAAGTTTCTAACGTTTTGGATACCACGAACCGGTGCGCCATCCATCTGGTAAACTACATCGTACATCAAGATTGATGTCAATTTCAATTAGTGCCGGTATTATTCTCTCTTGAAACAGTTCCAAAAACGTTTATCCTGTATGATTTTCTTCTATGTAGAACGGGCCAACAATACGATTATTGATCAGTCCTGCCCAAACTTCACTTTCTGAGGCCGCTACGTTCTAATACAATGAAAAAAGTGTAATCTGTCTGCGCCAGTATCGACAGTTCTGTGAATTAACTTCACCATGGATAAAAAAAAGTTGCTTCATCCGTGAATAATATTTTTCTTAATAGAGTATCGTCTTGATAAGTTACTCTATCACTGTTTCTCAAAAAGTGCTTCTTCGTACATCGTGACCAACTAATAGTTCTTGGTGGCTTTGTTAGGGCAAACTTTTGATTTTTTCTTCCGAAGAAATGTGTGTACTGAGCTTCTACTCACAAGAACCATTTCAGCAAGTCTTCTTCTACTTAACGTATTATCATCTTCGATGCGATTTTGTAATCTTTTTCTCGTTTTATGGTTTGCAATGCAGCCTGTGGTATCAAAATTAGCTGCAATTCTTGAAATTCTTGTCGGGTTGGGGATAGGACGTTTAGGGTATAAAATATGAAATAGATCTGAAATACGTCTTAAGCTGAGGTTTGCACCATTATACCATTTGAATAACGCAGCTCTTTCTTCAGTTGTATACATTGTTAACACACACACACACACGGTTAACGCACGGATTCCGAGGATTCCTAAGCCCATTGACGTGCAACTTATTAGGAACACTAAATCGATCTTAAACTGACACTTTTTCAATCTTATAATTATTGTATACAGGGTGTCCAAGATAAGGATTAACTGCATGGGGATCTCGGAAACCGTAAAAGTTACATAGGCGGTTAAATTACAAAAAAAATTGTCCGCTTACTTCCGGAGATATTTGACAAAATACAAAATCGTGCGATTTCGTTTTTATTGTTTTCTAAAGTTATTTAAAAAGGTATAAGAAAACAAAAAGGCACTTTCTCATTGCAATTTTTGTAGCACTCTAAGGCAGCGTTTACAATTTTTCATTATAACCTTTCATTTCGAAGAAACCACCATCAACTTTAGTTTTTTACGTGGCCGGTAAAAAAAGTACACCCTGTATTAGATAGTATTTCCTATTACGAATTTAACCATTTATATTACAATATCGTTTCTCATGTTTTTATTCAGGAAAAGTTGATCCTGTACGTTGATCCTTATCCTGGACACCCTGTATATCGTTGCTAAGTACTTCCACTTCAAATTATAATAACAATTATTTTGCGCCACTATATACAGGGTGATTAATTGGAAAATGAGCATACAGTAATGGTAGATGCGGCACACCTTGGTGATTCTAAATAAACTATATTTTATGGTTCTATCGTTGTTTATAACCAATATACACTGTGATTCATTAATATTGCCCATTTTTTCAATTAATCATAACCTACGAACCATCCTATAATTTTTTGTAATATTTGGTACGTATGTTTTTTCTCCACTGTAGTGTCGATTAACATAATAAATGAAAATCTTATTCTAGGTCCGGCCTCAAAAAAATTAATAAGTAGGTTTCGACTCGAAACAACACCCTGTATATCAATATTTTAAAATTGTCTTTGCATATGTGGAAAGAGCAGAAAAATTTGAGTCACACTGAATGTATTTGGTACTTCCGCATACTACTTAGTTACTTATTAACGTGAGTCAAATCAGGATGTTTCGATAATAAGGTGGCACAAAATTTAAAAAAAAATCCTTTACTAAATTATATTTTTTCAGCTTTAATCAATAAAATCATCAACTATTTCACATTTACATTCACATTCATATTCAATGTAGATGTTTTGCAACGTTATTGTTATTTAAAATAAAGTTATGCTTTTCTCGGAATAGGCATTTTTTCATTTTATTCTTTTTTCAATTGTAGCGCAATTAACAAATGTTATAATCATTTTTTACACATACAGGGTGTTTGAAAGTCATTAATAATAATATTTTGTCTCAAATACGGACCTGTCCTCGTTTTACAAAAGGTTAGGATCCAGAAATTAACAGAAAATATGAAATCGTTGATGATTTTATTGATTAAAGCTGGAAATCATCATTTAAGCAAGATTTTTTTTTTATTTTGTGCCCCCTTATTATCGAAACGTCTAGATTTGACTCACGTTAATAAGTAACAAAGTTGTATGAGTAGTGTAACTCATTTTTTTCGCAAACAAAATTTTAAAATATTGATATACAGGGTGTTGTTTCAGGTCGAAATTTACTTATTAAGTTTTTAAAAACTGGACCTAGAATAAGATTTTCATTTATTATGTTAATCGACACTACAGTGGACAAATAACATACGTACTAAAATTACAAAAAATTGTAGGGTGGTTCGTAAGTTATGATTAATTGATAAAATGGGCATTATTAATGAATCACAGTGTATATCGGTTTTAAACAACGATAGACCCATAAAATTTAGTTTATTTAGAATCACCTCGGTGTGCCGCATCTACCATTACTGTATGCGCATTTCCCAATGAATCACCCTGTATAAGAGTTGGATATTAGTTTTAAGTTATAAGTTAGTATAGTAATGAATATGGCCACATGGTGACCGAAATGCATATTTAGAAAATAATTAATTTAGTGAGGAAAGGGTGCTCAAGAGTTTTATTGTGTTGAATTACGATTGAGTTTTTAAATGACGCGGCAGAGTGAATATCTACAAATATAGTTTTTTTTTCACGAAAACGCTGAAATACGTCAATTTTAAATTCAAGTTGGATAACCTTTAATTGTTTAACCTCTTTGCCACAAGCCAGGTAAGCCCTTTTTGTGACTGGAGTAGGAGTTGAGTGATAGCTTATTCAATTTGCAATACAACGGTGTGTTACTATTTAATTATGTTTTTTTAGGTGAGCAAAGTACAAAATTAAGTAGTAAGAAGTACTAGAGTAAGAAACATTTATTTAACAGTACTAAGGTAGTTCGTAACATTGAAATGCGTTTTGCTAATTTTTATGGGGATTATTTTGATTGGAAATGAGAGCTGTAGCTCTGGAGCAATCATTGTTTTTAAAATAAGAGCTCACAATTTCAAAACACTCTTTATAGTTATTAACGTCATTAGGCCGATATGCAGCAAATAACGGGTGCAAGTTTTTAAACCGAGTCGAAGCGGAGCGTAGCGTAGAGCATCCGAGGTGTATAAACTTCAACCTAGTCTGTTATTTGCATATCGACCGTGTATCGTTCAAGAGTTTTCGTAATACGAATATTTTAGCAATATTTAGTCCACATAGATGTAAGAGAATAAATTTCTGATTTTCCCTTTACGTAGGCTAGTAGTACATCTTCACTAACCAATTTAATCTGTTTATTTTTGCGCCACTAAAAAATCTTCCTACTCTTTTTGGTATCGTTTCTTCGTTTTTTTGGGCAGCAAGTCAATACGTGCAGCCGATGCTGCCTCCAATATCTCGGCAGGAATTTCAAAGTTTTCTTTATCAATTTTGACGGACCGGCAACTAACTATGCAATTATTTACTATGGCCGACAGGTATCTGTCAGTCATGTCCTGAGCAATTTTAAATTTAAATTGTTTATCCATGGTGGGCGTGCGTTCCCCTTAACGGCCGGCGTCCGTTAAGAGTTCTTAACGGCCGCTGACCGTTTAGCATGACAATACAGCGCTTTTTTAGTTCTGATAAAACGGTATAACAGTATAGCATCACAAAAAATGTTGAACATAGCTCGGATGCAATGAATGGCATAACGGCTTTAGTAGTCTGAAAATCCTCGCTTTCGCTCGGATTATAAACTAACATCGACGGCTGTAATGATATTCATAACATTCCTAGGTATGTTAACTCTTAACTAGGCAGGCCTATATACTTACGTTAGTGGGCACATGGGGTCTCTTATGACCTTAACCTGAAAACTTAAAAATTGAAGGGAAAAAAATTAGAGAAACATTTGCAGTGAATATTGTTGTTAATTAACAAATAATTAATCCATATTTAAAAGATTCAGACAATTTTCACATATAATCTTCTTATAATTCGCGCACAAAGTTTTTTTTTGCACAAATAACACCATTCTTGATATTTTTTTGTCATTGTTCCGCGGGCAGTAATCGAGGTGCTTACGTTTTGCATTCCTTCGATTGTCCCATATTACCGGATGTGTCATTCCAAATTTTAGCTCGATCCGGCTTCTGACGTCCTTTGGAGTGGCGACAGAATTCCGCCTACTTGTCTGGAACTGTTTAACCAACTGCAACACAAGTTGTTTCAAGAAATGGCGTCTGTGATTTTTTTTCCAGTTTTTTTTCTTGAAAATGATGTATGCGATAATTGCCGTAACATTCATCAAGTGGAAAAAAAAATAGCTAAGAGCCATCTTCTCGTTCGGCGACCAACATCGTAGGATGCGCACATCTGATCCATGGTGTCCACTCCACCTTTTGTCGAGTTATAATATTTGATGATACCCGGTTTTTCTTCGTCGTTGATGTTCTCTTCGCCTTCCAGATGCATTGTTGAAAGTAACACGTCAGCCTTCCTCTTCCGTGGAAGGTAGGAAACCATGGTCATGTTTTGTTGGTGTCCATAGATGCGGCTTTTGACTTAACGTTCTTTGCAGGGTTGAAATGATGGTGGTATCTCTCGCTTGTTTTTTCTAAGTGTGCCCACTAGTGTGATGTTGTGATTTTTTAGCAGGCCATGTGCTAGAGGTATGCTTGTATACCAAATATCGATGGTAACGTTCCGGCCGCATCAACGTATGGGGGAGATGAGACGGTACACTATTTCCTCTGATGAGTTCTTCAAGAGATACTGGCCTTCAGTTTGTGTTCTCACGTAGATTTCCATATACTGAAGATAATGAGTCATTGAATCTACCATCGCGAAGACCTTGATGCCGAATTGGTTCGGTTTCAACGGAAGGTACTGGCGGAAACCACAGCGTCCACGGAATAAAACCTATTGTTCATCTATGGTTATATTTTGAGTTAGCACGTAATGGGAGATACAATTTTCGTTTATCACTGAGAACAAATTACAGTATGCATTTATCAGTATAGTATTGAGTTTATCACTTTCCTTGTATTGACGTCATCAAAACGAAGACTTCTCAGGAGGAACATGCATCGTTTTGCAGGCTTGGTATCTTGAAAGATGGTGACACCGGTATCATCTGTAGCCCACAGATCCAAGTAGTTTAGATGAGAAGATCGAAGAACGCGTGTCATGTACAGGAGTCCTAGGAATTCTTACATTTCTTCGACTGTTGTAGATCTCGCGTCACGTTGTCTTCCAAATATTGGTTGACTCTTCTGGATATAAGATAAGATAAGAGGTTGGTGCAATCCACAAGAATATGGAGTGCACGATCGTTGAAGAAACACGTCCAAATCATCTCTTTAGCAGTGGTTGCGTTGATGCACTTTTGAGTTGGGCCGCTTTTCTCCTTCACGATATTCACAGCACATGTTCTGGTTTGCTTGTGGACTGGTCTCTTATACCACTTGGATTAATCTTTACCAAGGAAGTATTCGGCACCACTCTGAACTTCGTTGTTATCATCGTCACTGTCGGCTTCAATTTCACGTCAGGAATTATGATGTTCATCCGGTGGATTCTCGGGATCAATGAGTTGGCTGTGATCGTCGCCATCAACATCAGAGTTATAGTAATCATCCGCCGCGGCAGCAACACCCAGAGCATCCGCAGCAGCATCTAAATTTTCTTTGACGTAGTCGTCGTCGCCGTCCCAGATTCTCCTAGCTTCCTCCTCAAACTCCGAAAATGTCCGCCAAGTCAAATAATGCACATATTTTGCCATCACGGTCATGCAATATATCGGTCGCCCGGAAAAAAAACGCACTTAATAATTTTCGATATTTCTGCCTTGAAAAGGACCGGTATCACCACGTTTCGACAAAATCTCATTTATCGGTGAATTCTTCACCGATCATCTGGTGATCATCTTCAGGTGAATTCTTCTCGAATTTATCATTGGATTGCTGCTTTCTTTTATAGGGTATCGCCTGGCTCGCAATAGTGCAGAGGTCTCTTTCTTGCTCGGCTTCTGGTGATCGGGCGGCTTTGTGTAGTTCTTGACTTGCTGGATCTACAGGGAGCTTTGATAAGAAAAGCGGACCTGAAGATGACAAATGAGATTTTGTCGAAGCGTTGTGATACCAGTCCTTTTCAGGACACGCAAAACTATACACGGAACTTCAAAAAAGGCCCGCACCGAATTCAAACATATATATAGCAAATATCGTAGAAAATCGGCCACACGTTAGTGGGCGCATGGAGTCATCTAGCGAATTTTAAACGAACGCCAGTCGGCTCATGGGGTCATTTCTGCATTTTTGCATATAAAAACACTTGTAAATAGAAACATTGTTTACATATTAAAGTAACGAATTGATATTCATATAAAACTAGACCTTTTTGAGGATTAAATGTGGTATGAAATTTCAGTTTATAAATTTCACGAAGTTATACACGGTTTTATACCCCTTGGGGTCGTTTTTGCACCCGTGCGCCTAGTTAAGGGATAATAGCTATACCTTACCAATTTTACATACAGGATACAGTTATGGCCTACCTACAGCCAACTTTTATGAATGTAAACAGATGTTAACTTGCCTGAACCCGGTAAATTGTATTTTCAATCTAGCACAATAAATAATTCTAAATTAAAATATTTCTAAGGTGTGAGAATGGCTACGTAAGTGCCACCTCCCTTGCGTAAAATGATAAAATTGGGTGCTTGTGAATTATGAATTCGGGAATTATGCAATCGGACTCTAAAATACTGAACTGACGAGACCCGGTAGTTCGAAATCGATCTTCGGTTGTCCGACGAAATATTTCCCAAATGCACATTCACAATTTTCACAATTCTATAATTATTATAATACGCGAGAGTGCAAAAATCTTTTTAAGTCAATTTATTTAACTCAGGATTGGTCCGTACATTTGTACATTTTTAAGTCAAAATTTTAGTGTTGATATTAAGTGTTGAACTTAAAGTTCGGACGATACCCATTTTTACTATTACTTATAGATTATTTTGCTGAAAGTTTCTACTTATTTATTATATTTATGGTCTCATAAAAATGCATTATTAAGCACCACTTATGCCAAAAAAATAAATATTATGTGTCTATATTTACCTCTTTAAGAACAGATAAATGAAAAACTGAACCAATTTTACTGGCAACTTAATATTCGAACGACTCCTTTTTTATATTTTTTGGGGGTTAACACTGTTATAATAATAGTTACTAATGTGATAAGTGTCGATTTACTGCTTTCATTTATGTGTGTTCATGAAAATGAGTCGTAGTAAAGTAACCTCAAACCAAATTCGTCCAATTTTTGTGAAACCCTACCATGAAGGAAAAAGCATGACAAGGCAATTGGCGATAATTTAAATTTAGCGAAGTCAACGGTAAGAGATATCTACCAGTGCTATGAAGCTAGAGCCAGATACAAAGTTCAGGGTGAAAGTTCCGGTCAACCAAGTGAATTAATATGCAGAAAGAGGAAGCATATTGTGAAAATATGTAAGAGTCAGCTAAGAGTCACTGTAAGGGAGATAACGGCCTTATTTAATGGGAAAACGGGGGCAAATATTTCGCGCGAATGTAGTAGGCAATGGATCCATAAGTGAGGGCCTAGTTTTTATAAGGTACATAATAAATAAAATATTAAATAACATTACCTTCTTCAATTTACTTTATTTTATCTAATTGATGCCTAAAGAAAAACTAGAAAAAGCTAAGTCTACATTGTCTTAGACTGTAGAAGACAGGTCCAAAGACATATTTAGCGATGAGTCCAAATTGGACGTCTCTGTAGGTGATTGGAGAAAACAAATTATTCGAGATAAAGCGGAAGCTTTTAAAGCGGATTGTATAAAAAAGACTGTGAAATTTCCAAATGGGGTATTAATTTGAGGGTGTATGTTTGGAAAAGGTGTGGGTAAAATGGAAATAATAGATGGTATAATTAATCCCCTTAAATATCAGACAATTCCAAATAATAGTTTTATTTCCAGCGTACATGAGCTTTATCTAGATGGGAATTTCATATTCCAGCAGGATGGTGTATCAAGCCATGTAGAAAAGACGACAAAAACATGATTTTAAGATCACGGAATGAAAGTTCTGTCTTAGCCCTCTAACAGTCCGGACTTAAATATTATTGAGACCTTGTGGCAATATGAAAATCAGTTGAGGAACAATTATCAACGAAATGTACATGCTTAGGAGATAAAACTGAGAAAAATATGGAGATCTTTCAGGCAAAATTATTGCAAGTCTTTGCTGGAAACCATACCAGCCAGAACACTAGAGATCATAAAGTCGAAAGGTGATGTGACACCGTATTAATAATTTAAGCGTCGTCGGGCGGACATTAAGTTGACAATAGAATTTGTTCGCTTTGAATTTTTTTTCTCTATTTTTGTTACTTGTTGAATAAAACAAATATTTCTTAACAAAAGCGTCCTTTAATAAAGTTGTATTCCTGATTCTTGAAACAAAATTATAAGCAATTTACAGAACAACAATCAGTAAATATGTATATAAATTGGTACCGTCCGAACATAAAGTTGTTAGGGCTCGTATACAAACTTTATGTTCAGAACGTCTCCTCTCAAAATTTCTTTACTTACCGGTTTCCGGATGAATATATTCTCCATCGGAACTGATAACTACCATTTTATGGCCATCGATTGACATTTCCATGGGGCATAACATATTGCCCGCATGTATAACTCTGAACCTGTAAGATTTACCCTGAAAAAGTTAGAATTTTATAATGTTGCATTATCTAAAAATTAACCATACAAATAATTCGAATATTTTTTTTCAGCATTTTTTTCAAAACATTTCTTGAATGAAACGTTACAATTTTTTTTCAGCATTTTTTTCAGAACATTTCTTGAATGAAACGTTGCAGTAATTACATTGCTATAATTGCTATCATTGGGGAATTTATTAGAATATATTACCGAATAGACATATTAGAAAAAAAAACAATTTTAATATAACCCTGAGCGAGAATCGAACCCATCACTAGGATTAATCGGAGCATTAGCACAGCACACTATACGGACTATTAATGATGTTAGCATAATTGGTGTATTAATAGCAGGGTTGGTGTGATTTATCTCAAATGATTTTTTAAAATAAATTATTGATTTTAAACATATTTGATTTTTTTTAATTAATCATTCTTTTTGCACTATTTGAACATTCCAATAGGTGAACAATTAAAAATGTAATGCAACTATAGAGTGTTAGCATGCAAATAGGTAATTAGAACTTAGAAAAATAATTTTTCGTGTACTTAATGGAAAAGTAAGTCATGACTCAATAGAAATGAGTGAAAAAATGTGCTGCATTACCAGTTAGTTACACATTTCTATATAGCCACTACATAAACAAGAATCATTTCTCTTACGTATGGAATATGCAACTTTTTCGTGGCATAGGCTTCCGGAACTCTGTTTGATCGGAATTGCGGATGTTCGTCAAAAATTCTGAAGTTTTGTCAGCACACGCTAGACATACCTACATCCACTGCGCTCGCTCATTAAACATTTACATTCACTTGAAAAATCATACTTTTTTAACTTGTATAACAATCTACTAATTCTTTTCTTCCGTTTTAGGCCCATCACATAGTGATGATCTAACAGATCAGGGTAGGAATAAATCATTATTTAAAAAATCATGAAAAACAAAAATCAATGATTAAAAAAAACAATCAAATCATGATTCATTCAGTTCAGTTTCTGCCAGAGTAGATGTGACTGATATTAATTGATTTATATTATGATCCAAATCTTATATTATTTTTAATAAATCCTTGCATTTGAACAAGAATTGATGATTAAAACAAATTCCTACGTATCTGTACGATGTGATGGACCAAGAAATGGAAGAAAAAAAAATTACTAACTTACAATTAACTATTTTAAATCATGCTAATGCTAGAGTTACATTATATCTTTATTTGTTCACCTATTGCAATGCATAAACAGTGCAGAAACAATGATTAATTTAATAAATAATATTAATATAACAAATTATTATTAGTTGCAAATACCTGTAAACTTATCTGATTAAATTTTTTTTAATATGTTATTTTAATCAATCGTCACTATCACTGTCACTGTCAATCAATCGTCATTTAAGACGATAAAAAAATACTTCTTCACGGTTACATATTCCTTTTATAAGAATTTGTATTTCAGCGGAAACAAATTTTCAATAACAGATTTAGCTTCTTCGACAATATTATACTTTGATTTTTCTAAACTGGCGTGCACGTCATCAAACAGCTTTGCGATGAGGTTTTTTCGTACCAATGTGATTGTTTTCGAGAATATGCATAACAATAGTTTAAGAATCGAAATTAATCTGAGGATCATTTGTTACATAACACTGATCACCGGTGGTTATAAATAGGTAATCGGTATATTAACCGCGGACACAATTTTCGCCTGCCAATCATGTAATAAATCATGTTATGTTGGCAGCCGTGATATTTTTTTCGGCGACGATGTCTCATCTTTTTCACTTACACATGTTCATACATGTGTGTAGAACCAAACTTCTTTGACATCTAACTTGTTACATTTGATCGATTATTACAATGCATATTTTGCCATTGTAGATGTTAAACCATAACCACAAGATTGATATCTGTATGATAAACGGCAGAGAAGTCGACGAATTTAATACGAACTGCGTTCGTATTGAAAAAAATTCAACAAAACCTTATTATAAGAGACCAATGAAAGAATCTGCGTATGCAAGTACGTAATCAGTGTCCCAAAGCATACACAATATCTTGAGTCACGTAGAATACACAGGGTGTTCTAAAACAACGATACAATTTTGCAAAAAAGTTTTTTCAAATGAAACATCCTATATATAGCATCATATTCTGGGTGCTCATCTAATGAGCTATTCAATAGTAGCATATGGACTATAATCTAATAATACTTTTATATAGGTAAATAACGATCAATATAGATATGTTTTAAACATTTTATAATAGCAAAATTCGATCGGTGTTTCAGAACACTCTGTGTTTTCAACGTGACTCCAAATATTGGGAAAGTTTTGGCACTTTGTTTGGGTACTTGCCTACCCAGATCCTTTCATTGATCTCTTATCTCTTAGGTTTTGTTGAATTTTATTCCAGGTCCATGATTTTTCGTTAAATTTTATTACAATGTAAATATCTTGGCAACGTTACATCTGATCCCTAAAAATAAAATTTATTTATGAAGCCCTCATGAAGCAGATTTAAAAAATAAAAGAATATACAGGGTGTTTTATTTAAAATTGTGACGAAATGTTGTGTCCCGGAATTATGGTACACTCTGTATATATTATTAATTTTTGGAATCTGCCTCATGTGGGCTTCACAAATCATCTTTATTTTCAAAGATCAGATGCAACGTTGCAAAGTTATTCACATTTTAATCAAATTTAACGAAAACTCATGGACCCGGAAAAAAATTCAACAAAACCTTATTATAAGAGATCAATAAAAGAATCTGGGTATCCAAGTACCCAAGCAATGAGCCAAAACATACACAATATTTGGAGTCACGTTGAATACACAGGGTGTTCTGAAACAACGATCAAATTTTGATATTTTCAAATGGCCTAAACTCAATTTTTACTCTTATATAATTTGGATTGTTTTTGCAAAATATTCTAACAATTCTGAATTAATCACTTACACTTGTTTTTCTTTAAACCAATCTTCAAATCGTCGATATGTATTTTTATCATTTTTCTTCGATTTCACTGGCAATAACGATTGAACAGCCAACGCAGCAGATTTTTAAATATTAGACGACTCAACTTAAATACATACACAAACTTTGTTGTTTGCTAACGAAATTGCACTATTGTAACGAAACCGGAAATCTTGATACCGTGTTTTAATCTACCAAAAACTATTGAATATTGAAAATATAAAAATGTAATATGTTTTCCAAATTCTATCAGAAAAAATCATATACGCAACACGTAGAAAATTCATTTCTTCCATACTCGGCATGTTTGTGATCAAAAATCTCGTGCCTAATACGAAAATATTTACATTTGCTAACTTATTGCACAATTAACTGTTATCTTTTACAAGATTTAGAATATTTATGTTCACGAAGATTATTTGAGTAGCCTAGTATCAAAGACACATTCGCCATATTACTTTATATTCAGGAGAGCCAAATTTCTCTGGGGGCAAAACTTTTTTTCAACTGATTAAACGCATGCTTAAGATAAATTCTTTTCAATTTCATAATAATAACTATTTTAATATTAACATGGGAATTATTTGGTAATCGCGATGTCCTAGTTTGAAACTGAAATTGGTTTTTGTCCGACTTTGAAACTATGATGGACATGTCCGCATTTAAAATTGAGATACAAGTACCAATGAAAAAATGGTTTAATTATTATGAAATAGGAAATACATGTCACGTAGGCATCTATGTCTACTGGTTTTAATTACGGAACACTAATCAGGACTAGGTCATCATCTTCCGGCTCACATTCGCAGTCTTGGTCTTGGTGTTGGATTCTATTGTTATTGTTATTTTGGATGATGTTCTGGTACCATTGTAAGTTTTTAATGCTTGACCAATTTCCGCCAAAATGTTTTTGTAGGAGGTTATTGACATCAGTGATTTTGGCATTTTTTTAATTTTAACTCTAACCGGGATCTCACGTGGATTTATCATGCTCGTAGTTTTGGCTTTCTTACAGATAATTTTCTCCACCCCTGAATCTAAGTTATAGGTAATTTCTCGTTACACTAAGAACTTACTGTTATTCTTAGCTCAAACCTCTTGCATTTTTTAAATTTGAAAATGCAGTTGACCTGCTATCTTCATATGATCATTTCCCTCTTGCTACCAGTTGTATAGTATCCAGTCTT
Source organism: Othius punctulatus (assembly GCA_951805005.1). Classification (NCBI taxonomy): domain Eukaryota; kingdom Metazoa; phylum Arthropoda; class Insecta; order Coleoptera; family Staphylinidae; genus Othius; species Othius punctulatus. The sequence goes on along the minus strand of OX638145.1, from coordinate 57,277,955 downwards.
TGCCAATGATCTTGACAGTTCCATATATTTCGAATACTTTGTGATATCTCTCAACGTCAATAATGGTTTTGTTAGATCGAAGTTCTCTCTTCATTAGACCGAAGACTTGGTCAGCAGACATATACGAGTGGCCTGGAACTGGAAAGATTAATTCCACTCTCTTCACTTCACTGGAAGCTTGTAGCAGCCATTTTCCACACGTTGTCAGCATATTTATGTTCATCTTTTGGCTCGGACATCCATCTGCCACGAGCAAACACGAGTGAATAGTTCGTTGTTTCCAATTCTAGCTTTTATCTCATTATAAACGATGGAAGCAACCTCATTGGAGGACTTCTTAGCGTCGTTTTCGGTCCAGGTAAAGATTGATACATTATCAAGTCCAAGTTTAGAAGTTGACTTACCAGTTACAACAGCTAGATTATAGCAATAAAGCTGACGAGAGAAATATGCAGATTGGTCGCTTACTTTTGGTAGGACCAAGTTTTTTGCTCTTTTTAATTATTTTGAAAACACATTTAGCTGTAGTTATGTGTAATTTTTTTTTATGTAGAGATCTTTGTGCACTTTCTCATCTTTTTCCACTTTTAGCCGTTCGCCTATCTCAAGACACGTACTGAATTCGTCGGTGCTTGGCATGCGAAAACATATATTATACAGTGTGTTGAATAAGATCTAGAAGTAAGATGACTTTACCTTCAAATTATCGTTGGTCTTCATTGTACATTTTCCAGAGTTTTCAAGTATTTAGTTCGCTAGGTAATGGAGCACGTGACTTGATACGCGCATTATGTTTGGCTGGCGAGTAATTGTCCGAATTTTATAGTGGAGTATGTTACAAATGTACGATTTTGATAATGACTTCAATTTTTTAAGTTTATTTACTATGAGAAACATAAGTGTTTGAACCAAATAATGTTCAAATATGACGCAGTTTGTGGTGAAGATAATAAATCTATCGAAAATCTTATTTTCACAAAAATGGCGAATGTCCGTCTTTGATACTCGGCTACTCATTTAAAATAATATTTGATTCTTACCTTTTCAACTACAAATGTCTTCAAAGGGGAATTATTCGTTTTGTTTGGACCATAACCATTCACTAGTATAGCAGTTTGCCTGTCTGTGTAGAATACTTTAGTCCTATAAAATCTGAATAGATCATCAAGAGCCGGATAACTCATCCAATCCAGAAAGCTCAGCACGTGCTCTGTGAGATCAAAATCATATTTGAATTTCTTATTGGGAACTGATTCCTCCCTTACTATCAAGTGCCCATAAGCCCCATCAGACCGCTGGATAGCTGCGGAGGCAAAATTAGCGAAAATAAATAAAATGACGAACCTTACTTACATACATGAGAATGGTACCAGTGTGTTCCTGATTGTGTAGCTTTAAATGAATAATGCCACGTGGTGCCAGGTAATATGGGACATTGAGTAATTGGCGTTCCATCGTTCCAAGAGTTATTTCTCATGTGCATCCCATGCCAATGAACGGTGGTGGTTTCTGGGTCTGCTAGGTTTACAACATCAACTTCAATAGTATCCCCTTTACATACCTACATAACACAAATCTGTAGAAATTCTAACAATGATGGGCAACATTGACTGATTATTATATGTGCGCTTGTGAGGACTAATAGATATTATCACCTAATTTCGAAGGACCGTTTATAAACTAAAATAAACTAGTTAGATGGTTACAAAGTGAGTATATTAAACTGATGTGGTTGCTACAAAGGTTCGAGTTAAAGTGCACATTAAAATAAGATGTGTGTGAGGCAAAGGTTTGTGCCAGAGTGAGAATTTAAAATGTTTCCAAATTTTGGGGTGACAGTTGTAGATCGTGGGGAGCATCTGTTATAATAGGAAGAGGGATCTGGATTGATCCATGAATCTTTCTTTGGTTTTCAAAATCCAATAATAGATTTCTGGAGTATCCTAAAACGTTCGAATTCTAGAAAGCCCTAATGAACACCTTTCGACCCGTACAAATGATGTTGCAATCCCGTTTGCCATAAATATTTCATTGCACCGGCCATAACAGCTATTTATGTAATAAGTATATAAGTCCTATTATGTATGCATTACATACAAAGCTTTATGTTCGACTTTTAGCATTTTGGAAATACTTTTGAAATAAAAACTGAAACAATATATACTTACATATTTTTATCAGGCTGTTACACTAATGTCAATCATTGTAAATATAATATAAATTCGATGAAATTACAGTTACGGAGAAGATTGTAAGCCAAACGTTAGATGCAATAGAATCACTACTGTCAACTAAGTTAATTTGTATTGTATTTATTGGATGTTTACCTTGTTCAAATTAAAAACTGCTGTTTCTGACATTGACAGGCGTCCGTCTTATTTTATAATTATGTACTACAGTCTATTTAGTAACTAGGAGGAGCGATTTAAATTTGGCGCGCGAATGCCTACAATTGTGATTGGCTGAAAGCTCGCCCATTTCACAAGGCACCAAATCGCTGTTTTTAACGCATATAACCGCAATTCGAAGCGTCCGTCAGTCTTATTTTCTTAATATCCCGCGAAATTTTGCAAGTAAACAATCAGTTCTGTTCAGAACTTATCTTCGCAGTGGTAATAGTTAATTTTGCTTATATTATTGTGATGGATTCTGAACCCAGTACAAGCTCAGCGATGTTTTTACGTTAACCTCCAAAAACGCGTTCACGGTTGGATTTGTGTTATTTATCTTTATCCGAAAAGTCCGTGTTTTAGTATCTGGTTAAATAACCAACAAATATGCCCCTTTATCTTCAATGTCGTCTATACACATTTTGGTGAGTTCTTCACACCGACATGCCCCAGATATACCCATTATTAAAGCAACCTTTTTCATCAAATATATTCTATCTTCTGCCTCCGCCAAAAATCTCTTGCCTTCTTCGGGATATAAGTTCGGGATTACCTCAAAGGGATTTAACCTTCAATGCAATTAGCTTTACGAATCTATAATATTACAAAAATAAACACATGCCTATATAATGTATGTCAGTCAGGCGTAATAAATAAATAAAACTAACCTCGAAATGTCCATATTTTTGTAGGCTTGTAGCTTAGCATTATTAAAAAACTTAGTAAAAATGACTCGGTCCGATGGGCCTCGTTGGCCAAACTTCAGTGGGCAATTCATTACTTCGCCCACTTGTACAGTAAATGACGATTATATTATATTTGATTTGTTTAAAAAAAAAACTAGGGATTATACAGATGAAATAATCTAATATTGCCGCCAAAAGTATCTGGTGATTTTTCTGGTAACTTTTTACAGTGTAAATTGGGTTTTGGGACTTACTCCTCCTAGTTATTAAATAGAGTATCGTCCGAAATGTTTGATATTCCGGCCAACTAACTAACATAAAAAGGTCAAATTTATAGACAGTCGAACATAAAAGGATTTAGCGAAGTATCGTAATCTGCAGAAAAATACAAATCCGAAACCAATCATAATAGTAATTAACGTTATAAGTCCGAGAACGCATAATTTATAGTACGAGTGAAACTTTAAAGACGAGGTGACGAAGGAGCCGAGTCCTAAAACTCGAAACGAGTACTGTAAAAACAGTTCACGGGCTTATGTCGTTATGTATTTTTATTTCATCATGTGTCATATTTCGTTTTAAAGAAACATTGAAATTAATATTAAAATAATTTAGCAAATGCTCCAAATCGAGTTAAATTTGATTATTAGCAACGAATGTTTGGCAATTGTTGGCAAAACGTTTTTTTGCGTTTTCCCGGACTGAAACTGTTGACGTAAAGTATTGGAATTTGATACAGCCTGAAATGAAATAGTAAATTGGTACACAATAATAATCTTCTGAAAATTCCCACACTGATACAATAGGCTGCGGATAAATTAGACTAGCCGGATTTACGGATTCAAAGCTATAACATCATTAAAAACACATTGTGGAAAATGCAGAAACGCTGCAACTTCGACGAAATCGAAAGATAGCTATTTTATAATAATAACAAAAACTTACAAGGTCATATACTGCCCATAATAACAAATTATATACATAAGAACTCAATGAATATTACATTAATATAGGTGTACTAATACCGATGATGCTAAGCTTATTACTAAGACATAATTACCGCTATAGTAGGACCTGGAAGTAAACCATTAAACAAGAGTACTTGTCTACGAGTTCCATCTCCTGGTATGCACTGTGGATTACTGCAATCGCTTTGGTTATATCTCCTGCAATTTAAGCAATCTGGTTGCATGGTGAAGAATCGATCTAACGTTAATGTGTAAGAACATGTCTTTACTTCACCATTGCATTTGCGGTCGCAATAATGATTTTTGTAGGCTGGAAAAAACATAATAAAGTACAGTTAATTTTAAAATTATGGAGTACACTTCATTTTCTATAGCGTGAAACTATCGAAATCATACCCTGCGCACTCTATACGATTTAAATTGACTAGGTTTCGTGTGCGTACGGACCTATACAAAATAGATGGCGCCAAATTCTGTAGTCGCTTATAGGGTCGCTGTATTTTTTTTAAATAACTCTGTCCGCCATTGTTGACACATTATATGTGCTGAATAATACCAATGATCCATATTCATTATAATTTCCATTGCTTGTGAATAACGCCGGTAGCATACAGACAGATTGTATGCACCTTTTGAATCCGTTTGCCGTTTGAATCGTCAACAATGCAGACACAGATAAATACAGATCAAGTAAAGCACAATGAGAAGACGACATTGCTGCATTAGAGCGTGCAAGCTGGCAGCCCAGGTCTTTGCGGCGAGAACATCCGCCTTGCTATTTTTTAGTGAATTATTTTTTTATACGACATTGAAGTAATTTTCATACCTTTTTTTAGATAAGCAGGGATATGCGACAGAGACAATGCTTGGTACGTCGGAGTTTATGTTAGTCTTTGACAAACTATTTGATAGTGTAAATGGTTCGACAGTAAGTGGTGATAAACCTTTACGATGTGCCATAACACAAGAAAGCTAGCATGTTGAATTTTATTCCGAAGCAATTCAAGTTTTGAAGACAATTAGATTTATTAGACCACAAGGCGAATATGTTCCACTCTGCATTGCAAATTGGATAACCACATTAAAAGTTATGCAAAGCATCTGGAACAAATTACACGCTAAGGGAATTAAATATCTTTGTCCGGGAAATTTGAATCAGGACCCCGTTGAATTTTTTTTTCGGTGTTTTCGGTTCTTATAAAGCTTTGATTATTAATAATCTTATGACTCGCCATTCTTCATTTGCAAATTGTGAGGAAGATGGTTGTAGAGGGGCACTAAATTCTGTACAAAACTTAACGCTGAATAAAGTTCCTACGCCAACTGACATAGTGTCCCCAAATGTCTCTGATGAGTTCACATTTATAAACAACCCCAGTTTTCTGGCGGACAATATAAATATGTACATATCAGGATATTTGGCCCGCAATATGTTGAGAAAATTACAAGGATGTAGTATATGTAAACAGGACCTGGTTTCCGATACGTTGGAACCCATTCACCCTATATTGAATGTAGGCAATTTAAACGTGGAAATTTGCTGCGACCAACTCTAATTTCTTCAAATACGTTAATCAATGATTGCAAATTATGCGGTTTTATATACCGAAGATTTGCACTCATTTTAATATAGTATCATTTTTTACACATAAAATTTCTTGTACAATTGTTCCAAATTTTTGTCACTGTCATATTCACAATTTGGCTGACCTAATTTTAAGTCTTCAGATCCCATTTTATGTTATGGTGTGGATACAGAACTTCCACAACATACTGCAAGGAAAAGAACTTCATAAAATTAATGATCCTGTGAAAAAACTTATATTAGTTAAATATCAAAAAACCAGATCGCGACATTTAGGCCTTGCAAAATCAAAAACTGTCATACATTAGTTCCTCGTTGAATGTCTGCATTTGGTTATCTGTACGGGCATTATTATAGATTTGGAGTTTTTTGTAATGAATTTTTTTTAGTGTTTAGTTTTGTAGGATATATCTTCCTTCAATTTGCATATAAATTGACAAGCGCATAATTTTATTAATAATTGGACGTTTCACATTGTATAGTTATTTGTATTATAAGTAAAGAAAAGTATTGTTTTTCTTTACATTTTTTATTGTTCATTCACTCCATTTTAAATGTATATCATATAATTATAATTAACATTTATTAATATATTTAATGATTTGTTTATATATGCATATACTAGTATCATGTAAATTACAATAATGTTATACAATGCTACAATGCAAACAATAGCCCAGGAAAATATGTGAACTAACGTTTCACCCATTTAAATCTCCTGCAATCTAAGCGACTGCAGCACTATTTTGAAGACTTTGTTTGCACGGGAGCACATTATATATTAGAAGTAAAGAAAAATCTTGTTTTTCTTTACGTTTTTTATTGTTTATTCACACTATTTTAAATGTATTCATGTATTATAATTATTATTATAAACATTTATTAATATATTTTGTGATTTGGTTATATATGCATATACTAGTGTTTTTCTTGAGATAACTACTATTTGTTTATGTAATTATTGTATAGCGGGAAAGTTTAATAAATTAATTTAATGAGCTAAGCTGTATTGTTAGCTATAGATTTATTTTATAGTGTTTTTAAATCAATTATCATCGACGTTTCGCACTACGATTGAAAGGTCCTTCAGGATGTTTAGATTATATAACACAAATAACTAACTATAATCTAAAATTTAAAAGAATTGGAAAATTTATTTATAAAGATTTTATTTTTTAATTCAAGATTATATTATAATTACATATATATATATATATTTATTTATAAATTCCGCTTTTTTGAACGATATAGCGCCATCTCGTGGATTTTAGCTACATTAAGCTATAGTGGCGCCATCTCGTGTGTTCCTTTGTTAAGAAAATGGTACGGACCTATCATGCATAGAGGGCGCAAACGCGACAAATGTTTTTTTACAGAGAGTGGCCTATCTGTATATATATAATCTGTGATCGAAATTTAATGTCAATGTCACTTTTGACAAAGAAAATCGGAATACAGTTGCGAAATCAAGGCATGCCATGTGTATCCCATAATGTATGCTAGAAGTGTATAGTATGTCAAGTTGAAAAAGAAATCGTCGCTGTTAAATCAAACCGGCACATGTGCAAAAATTGAGTTTTTAAGTTGTTGGTGCAAGAAAATCCTTTTTTTGACCGTCCATTTTTATATTGAACAGGCATATCGTATAGTTGAATAAAAATCCGTCAGATGGAGTTGAGCCGGTATGCATTTACGCGAGAATAGCTATTTTGTTTACCAGAAGACAGATCCATTGCGCAATACGCCAGTCACTTCAAAACCTCCAAGGAGAAAAGATGTCCATCATGTAAGTAAAACTGAATTATCTCACAAAAGTACATTTTTAATATTACCCAGATATGACTTGTTGGCAGATAATCAGGTTTGCACTTAACATTAATGCGTTTATAGCAGCCTCAACTAAAACAAACCTGCATATATGCCAAAATGTCGGTTTCCGGGTAAATTTTCTCCTGGCGAATAAAGCAAAATGTTAATTAAAACCGAAATATGTTTCAATAATTCAGTTTGAATTGTATCAAAACAAAGTTTCATGTGATGTTTTTGAAGATATGCCTGTTTATTTTATTCTTACGTATCGTTATGCACGATGTTTTACGGCTTACTACACTCAAAATTGACCCTTGAAGGTAGATACTTCCACTAACTACCACATAGCTTTAATATTTTTTGTCAGATTACTTATAATATTGTTGTTTATTGAAGTAAAAAGCGTACAGCTTTGATATTAAAACTTTCGGCAAATAGTAAAAGGCGGTGGCAAGTGATTGCAGCAGATGCTTTGCCTCCGACAAGGGTCAATTTAGATCGCAGTACTGAAGATGTCCCTGAAACTAGCAAGACTAATATACAATTAGAGACTGAAAACCACGTTTCCCCTCCTCCTGGTAAGTTCAGGCTTTTGCCAGTTTGATTTATATGAATCAATACTGTTCGTCGTTTGCATGATCATTGGTGGCTTATAGATAAATATATATAGTTTTTTTTTTAATTTTAGAGTGTGAAGTTACTGCACCAACGATGACTGATTTGACTACGGTAGATCCGGTAGAATTTTCAAAAGAGCAAATTTCTTAGGAAGCTCAGAAACCAGACAAACCAGACGGCCGACGATATTGTTACGGGTCAATTATTGGGAACTGAAAGCTACAGTGTCAACAACAATATTAACACGGACTCTACTGATGAGGAAGACCAAGACCCATTTCATAATTCTGATGACGATAAAGTCTACCCCAATTATAATACATAAAAGTGGAAAGTGGCAGTGAAAGTAGAGATGAACCGGCGACTGGGATTAAAATAGAAAATGCAAACGAACCAATTACAAGACAGAGGAAAAGAGGCAAATTTAATAACAGAACTTTAGCAAATAAGATGCGAAACTGCGGCGAGGAATACGAGTCAAAAACCCGAGGAAGAGTGAACAAACGAAGCATGAAGTCTCCTTGCCACAACTGTAAGCTCAAGTGAAAAGAATGATGAGAACTATCGAAAAGAGATTTTTGCAATGTTTTGGGGAATAGAAGACTAGCAAAAATAAAAAGAATTTATAAAAGAGAGCACACAGACAGTTGTTCCCAAGAATCAGAGGAGTACATTGAATCGCAAAAGGGAAAGGCGCTCTAATCACTCACTCATTACTCGATAACGAAAGATAGAGAAAAAATACGGGTATGCAAACATTTTTTTAAAAACACATTTGACCCATCGGACGGAGCTATTCGTACAACCTTTGAAAAAACAGACAAAAGCACAGGTGTGATAAGCTTGGAAATGAGAGGCAAGCATGGAAAGGATCGAAAGTTGGATAAAGAACTCGTGAAGAGTGCAAAGGTTCACATAGAAAAAAATCCCAGAATTACTAGTCATTTCTGAAAATCTCAAAATTCTCGGGAGAATATCGACGGTGGAAAATCTATAGCTGAACTTCACAGAGATTATCTAAAAGAAAGAAAGGAGTCAAACCTTGCAGGAATCAGCTACTGCCAGTACAGAGCTATTTTCAAGTCATACAACCTTTCTTTTTTCACACCGAAGAAAAATCAGTGTGATGTTTGTCTCATTTCCCAAAACACGAAACAAAATACGACAGAATATGAGAATCATATTCTAGAAAAGGACTTGGATACAGATAAAGGAAATACAGACTGGAAAAGGTGAATGACAAGAAAACCACAGATTCAATCGTCGTAGCAGTATACGACCTAAAGGCAGTGCTGTCATGTCCGCATAGGAGGCGTCTTCCTATTACTACATTTCAAAACTAGCCGTTTACAATTTAACAATTGCTGAAGTGTAACAAAACGATAAACTGTTACACGTGGGATGAGACATAGGGAAAAAGAGGCGTGATTGGGATTGGGAGCTGTGCTGAAATATCTGCAACATTTAGGTGACAAAGCTGACTGTCCAATAGACGTCGTCTTTTACAGCGATAATTGTTACAAAAAAATAACTTTATGATGGCAATGTACAAATATGCTGTCACATCATTAAAAAACATAAAATCTATCACTCACAAATTTTTAGTAAAGGGCCACACCCAAAACGAGAGGGATTCGTCTCACTCAACTATTGAAAAAGAAGTTAAAAGAGCACTCGGAAGCGGACCGATATACGCCATGGCCATGAAAACGGCAAAGAAAAGTGGCAAGCCTTACCCGGTTAATGAGTTGAGTCATAAGGACATTTTTGACATTTTTTGAGAAAAGGAATAAACGGGGCAATGAGAGCGTGAATCATGTTCTGATGCAAACTTATTCCAAGAGACTTACCATTGATGAGAAGAAGAAAAAGGGTATCCTAAAGTTAGGTACCGATGGGATAATACTGTCAATTTATTCAGATTTCTTTAAAAAAATGTAAACATTTGAAGTTACTAGCAAAGGGAAGAGCAATATTATGTTAATTGTTGTTAAAAAAAAGTGAAGCAATAAATTAGTTTTTCATTGACAACATTATCTTTTTTCTACCTAAAACAGGTTCCGAAAGAAGAAGCCACTGTGACATAAAAGCTAATATTACACTGATTTTAAAGTAATCCTGGCATATAGTCATATCTGCATATTTCTCTTATTTTAAGCAATTTTTAATATATTTGCAACTGCTACTTCAATAAGCAGTATTTGTCTAAACTTTATTCATGCATATGGTGGCTTTGAAGTGAACCAAACGGACGTTAAAAAGAAAATATCACATGCAAAAACTTTAAAGCGCTTAGGTAAAAAATATGCATTTAGCAGATATGCCGGTTTGATTTCACAGCAACGAAATGTTCTCATTTCAAAATTCCGATGATGTGGCTGGAACCTCAACATCACTAAACTTCATTATTTTCAAAGATTCCACAAAAAGCATCTAACGGGGAGAGAGGCTGGGCTGTCTACTGTCACCGATGTTATTCAATCTATACTCAGACGCTATATTCAAAGAAGCCTTATCTGAAGAACTATGTGGGCTTGTTGTTAATGAGCGACCAATTAACAATATTAGATACGCTGATGACACGATGATAGTAGCAGACAACATAGTAGACCTGCAAAGAATGGTGGAACGCACGAATACTGTCAGTTCAAAATATGAATTAAATATGAACCTTAAGAAAACAAAATACATATCACCTCAAAAGCACGTACATTACCTAACGCAATTCTTCTTATTGATAACACCTATATTGAAAAGGTAACCAAGTACAAATACCTAGGTACTTGAATAACAAATACAAACGAACAGACAGTAGAAATCAAGTCCAGAATAGAGATGGCTGGAACTGCCTTCCTCAAAATGAGAGATCTCTTCGGTGATCGCGATCTTACGTTAAACCTTCGTATTAGAATGATAAGATGCTACATATTTCCAATTCTACTGTATGGTATGAAAGTATGGACACTGAACCAACACCTCAGCGACAAACTCCAAGCTTTTGAGATGTGGACGTATCGGAGAATCCTGAAGATCCCATGGATGCACAAAACCTCGAATGCCGAGGTCCTCACAAGAATGGGGAATAACCTAGAAATCCTTCACATGATAAAGACCAGAAAGCTGAAATATTTAAGTCATACCATGCGAGGGGATAGATATAATGTACAGCAGCTAATTATACAGGGGAATATAGCAGGCACGAGAAGTGTGCGAACACGCAGAATATCCTGGATGCGGATCCTAAGAGACAGGTTAGCTAGTTGGACAAGTTGGCTGCACCTCTAAAGATCTTTTCCGAGCTGCTGTTTCAAAGATCAGAATAGCCACGATGATAGAAAACCTCCGAGTATGAGATGGCACGTGAAAAAGAAGAATAGATGAAAGAATGCACCAAGATATATGGACAATGGAAGAGCGTTGGCAGGAGACTGTGGTACATCCGTATAATGGAAGATTTTTGCTGGAGTATTCAAAGAGATTCACCTCAAGCCATGCATTCCAGAAAATCCTACAAAAGAATGTTTTGTAGTGATTTTGAATATTATTTTTAAAGTGTGCAAATATTTCCTTTATATAAAAAAAGGTGTTGATGTATTATTTCAAAAAGTAGAGCTGCTTGAATAAAAGCAGTATTATTTTTGGAATCAGCACCTTAAATATACTTAGAAACAGTCATTAAATTTTAGGAAATAATGTCAGCGTTGACCGGCATCATTAAAACAAATTTCAGTAAATCTGTACCATGTAATGCAAAAAAAATGGAAAAAAGAAAAAAAAAATATTTACTTCCAATTATCTCTTTAAAAGCATGCTAACTATATAGCAGTGATTCCCTACGGGGGCGGTACACCCCCGGTGGGTGCTGAAGGGATGTAGGGGGGTGTTTCTGGCCCAAGGTATATTTATTGGGCGTTGAGGGCCAGCCGCCGCCCCCGGGCAAAAACGGAGTTCCGTCAGAGCAAGAGTCTAAACCTAAAATCTACAGATCACATTCAAAGGAACAATTGAATGTTGGCTCTACCGAATCAACATGGGATTCCCCGTACTGAGTGATATCTATACATCGGCCCACTTCGAGAGCCTGGGGATTACCCCGCTTGCCCGGTTTGGTGTGCAAGGTGCCGGAGCGGGGACGCCCGGCCTGCATTCTGAATTCCTGACTGACACGCAACGAGTCAAGTATATTTGACCTATTGTTTTTGGAATGTAATTAATTGTCAAATTGTGATCATTATATTGTAAATAAAGTAATATTCAAATTAAGTGGACCCGGTATTTAAAAATATATCGTTGGCGAAATAACTGTTGGAATAGAGGTAAGTACTTACATATTATCTATTGTTATATTTGATGGGCTGTAATTTATGTACATATAGTTCCAAATATTTAATATTTTTGGTTTCGTATAATTTGTTTTAATTTTTAATCGCCTGTAATATACAATGTGTCTTCGGATAGATGTTATAAGATTTTTTTATAGATACATTAACCAAAACTATAGGAATGATTATTTCATGTTTTGAAATTAAGCCCTGATAATTAGTTTTAAAAAAAATGAACCCACGTTTTGGATTTTGAATCAATAGAAAATTGATGGTTCAGGAAAGATTTTTTTCTAAGCTGTAAAGTATATTAATTATGACATACATACGGCAAAATATTATTATTAAATTATAATATGTATACAAAATTTGAAAATTGCTTTTACAATTCTCTAACGTACATTTTTTGCAGAGCCGCAGATTTTACATTTGTATTCAAATACACGGGTACACGGGTCACATGTACACGTGTACGAACGGCATAATTACATTTGTAATTAGTTACTCGTATAATTACACGTGTAATTATTTACACGTATAATTACACGTGTAATTATTTACACGTATAATTACACGTGTAATTATTTACACGTATAATTACACGTGTAATTATTTACACGTATAATTACATGTGTAAAAGCGAAGCGTTGTTTACTGCTTTCAGAAAACCTGTATATGTTAATATTTTTGAAAAAGAATCGTTCTTTATTGTAAGAATAAATCGTTATTTTGATCGCCGCGCGAATTTAGCGTTGTTTTTCTACTAGTCTCCTGCGAGTAATTTAGTTACTTTTTTAGTTATTTAGTAACTTATTTAGTTACATTAGAATCTTACGATATTCTAAATTCATGTACATATTTATTTTCCAAAGTATAAAATCAATTACTGAATGAAAAAACCGAGAGTATTATAATTACACATGTAATTACATAATTACACGTGTAATATAAATACACGTTTAATTATATTTACACGTGTAGAATAAAAAAACGTGTAATTATAATTACACGTATTAAATAAATACACGTGTGATTACACGTGAAAAATAAATACACGTGTAAATACTTCTATCCTGGGACACTGCATATTGGGCTATGTAGACCCAAATAGTGTTTGATGCTGCGCGCAAAAAATTTTAACTATCTTTAAATTTTTAATTTTGTTTTTAAATTGGTTTGTTTTGCGCTAACAACAACTTATTGTTATTATTTTTCTTGATTTATTTTTAAGATATGTCGGAATCAAAGAAAATATGTAGACAATACAATGTCGAATATTTAAAATATGGTATTATTCAGTCACCCACAAACAAGACATTGCCAATGTGCCTGATTTGCCTGAAAGTTTTCTCATATGAAGCCATTAAACCTTCACGATTACAAGAACATTTGATCAAAATACATCCTGCCATAAAAGATAAAAATTTATCTTACTTTCAAATGCTCAAAAATCAACATTTGAGACGTCCAACGACACCAGCTGGTATGTTTTGAGCAGCATCAAAACAAGACAAAGATGGGTAACGTGCATCTTACAATATTTCGTTGCTTATTGCTAAATCGGGAAAACCGCACACTATTGGAGAAGACTTAATACTGCCAGCTGTGAGTGAAGTTCTCCGTACTGTACTTTACAAGTCACCTTCAGATATTATTAAAAAAATCTCCTTGAGCAATGATACTGTACAGAGACCAATCGACGAAATGTCCGAGGTTGTGGAGAGTTCTCTAACCGAATTTTTGAAGACGACCGAATTTTCTATACAGCTCGATGAGTCTACATTGCCTAACAATGAGGCATTACTTCTATCGTACGTTAGCTTCATAAGAGATGAAAACATTTGTCAGGAACTATTATTCGCAAAAAAATTAGAAACTGATACTAAATGAAAATCTGTATCTGACGATTTGGAACAATATTTTAAAGAAACAGATATCCCTCTGAATAATATAGTGTCCGTTGCTACTGATGGTGCTCCGGCAATGGTTGGACGATACCGCGGGTTCATTGGATATTTAAAAAAAGCTGTACCAAATGTAGTCGCCATGCATTGTGTGATTTATAGACAACATTTAGTTGCAAAGAACCTTAGTGATCGCCTTCATTGCTCGCTGCAGTACGTAATTACAGGATTAATAGAATCAGAAGCAATTCCCTTAACGATAGTTGTCAAAGGGAACTTGTCTGCAAAGATTTTATGAACTATTTGCCTCAGATATAACGTTTCTCGAAAATAAAGATGATTCCTTAAAAGAAAATTTATTTAAATTTAAAAATTATACAGCGTATTTAACAGATTTATTTAATATATTTAACTAAACTAATCTGCAACTACAAGGAGATGATTTGAATTTAATTAAAGCTAAGGCAATAATTTCGGCATTCGTGTCAAAACATGTATTATAGAAATTAAATTTGGGTCGGAGACAATTCTATCAGTTTCAAAATCTTTCCTCGGTGAAAACAAGTGATGATGACATTTTGGTTTATTGCCAGCATTTAGAAATCCTTAAAGAAGATTTTTTTAATAGATTTCAAGATATCCTCAATATGATAATTCTGGACTGGGTCTTGGAACCTTGCAGAAACATTGAAACAGCAGAAGTATTTTTACAGGAGCAGCTCATAGAATTGTCAACAAACGAAGAATTAAAACTAAAATTGAAACATGGCTACCAAGCATTTTGGCTTCAAAGACAAATTTCAATTTTATATCTGACCTTATGGGGTGCAGTAGAGAAGTTTTTTCTAGCATTTCCATCATCGTATTTAGCCGAAAGAGGATTTAGTGTAGTATCCAATCTACTAACAAAAAAACGGAGCCGATTGTCAATAGTAGATCGTGGTGACTTAAGGTTGCTCATGACAAAACTAGCACCCAATATTGACAAATTAGTGTCATTACATCAGGCTCAGTCCTCTCACTAGTGCAATTTTTTTATGTATATAGGTATGTGTATATTTTTGTCAAGATCTAATAAAATATTTTAAAAAATGCGTCCTTGTTCTTAAATATTTACGTAGTATATTATAGTTCACCAAGAGGGGCGCTCTTGAAGTGCTCTTTGAAAAGGTGGGAAACCTATATTGATTTTAAGTAAGATTTTTTTTTTAATGGGGGGCGGTGAGTAATTTGTTTTTTTTTTCGAAAGGGTAGGCTAAAAAAGGTTGGGAACCTCTGCTCTATAGTTACATTATATTTTTTATTGTATACCTATTGGAATGCATAGACAGTGCACAAATAATGATTAATCTGAAACAAAATCAATTTTCAGTTCAATCAATGATTTATTAAAAAAAACTCATTCTGATTAAAATCATGATTAAATCACACCAACTATGATTTGCAAACATTTTTTATGAGATATTTTGCTATTCATTCTTGTGTTAAGTTAGAAATTTTACAAATAAAAGATTTGACAAGTTTTCAGAAGAAAATTATCGAACAATTTTTACATGAACTCTGGAACGTTTTATATTTTGATTAAACATATTATTTATTTTTTCAATTTGAATAAATTTTATTATTCATTACAGTTATAGAATTTAAGAATTATTATCATGAATAGATACATGTGAAAGTAGATCAGACCCGCATAAAATTTACAAAATTAAAATATGGTCCTTCTGACAAGAAGTTTGAGGACTCCTGGTATAAATCAATCATCGTCAAATATTGTCTTCACATATGTAGACAGCTTATAAAATAATTCAAATAATTAAAAATAGTAGTATTGACTTTCATATTTTTGGGGTTTTTTGGTAATATTATAGTATTGCAATTAGTAGTAGTAGTGACTGTATTTGTTAGGGATATTATCCCTAACTGGCTATCGACCAACGTGGGTCCTTCTGCCGTGTGATTTGTGTAAATGTGTGTATTGAGTTAGGGCTTGTTACTTTAGAAATTTTCCCCCGCTCTCTAGAGCGGCGTTAATGAGCTCCCAACGGCGAATGGATAGTTTCTCAGTACAAATGTACTACCTGTACTAGGACTCGAACCTAGGTCTTCGTGTATGCTGAGCAAGCGTTCGAACCTGCCAGCCACACTAGCGGTTTATTGTAATTATATTATTAGTTTTTTTTAATTATTTTCTTCTTAAAATTGTTCTCATTTTATTAGTATTATTATCAAATTTTCCTGAAAACGATACATTAGGTATTGTATAAAGTATTTAATATAAAAACCTTCGGCCGAAAGACCGGTTAGATTGATAGCCGAATAAAGATCTATCTACAACTACTTTAAAAATCCTAAAATTATTATTGAATTGTTCACGTTATATGGTCTTAGTTTTCATATAGTTTTATTTGAGTAAACGAAATTGCAGGAAACCCATTTTCCAACGTTATTTCTTAGTTTTCCGCGACAAAAAAAAATAGTTCTCACGCCATAACATCAAACGCAATACTGGTCTTTTGAATGGTTTTAATTACTATAAAAGCTTTCTACACGTGTTAAGTCATTGTTTGGCGAAGATTAGTTTATACCAAAAGAAGCTCAAAAAATGATTTCTTCAATTGTGCTATTGATTTTATTATAGATTCAGTAGGAGTGCAACACACTGAGGAGTACTATTCTCTCTTGTTATTTCCTATGCTCCACAGAAATTCGACTACCCTGTAGATTTGAGGCGCTATGAGCTGTTCTTCTATAGTTGACATTTATTATGATAATATGTTTAAATTTACTTCCAGTAGAGTCTCTTGTAGGCAGTTGCTAGCAACCCCTAATAGGGTCCCACACCTAAAGAAGTAGCTCACTTCTTAAACTTAAAATTTTGACTTCTTTATTCACTTTTTTATTTACTGGGAACTTTGAAAGATTAATTTTGAAAGTGTTTTGATACATTGATAAATTAAAAAAAAGGATTTCAAAGGGACAGATTATTTTTAAGTAACCAATGCTGGAATGTTTTCATATAAATTGCTTCGAAATGGTTTACAGTTTTTTAATATATTATCTTTTTATAATTTTTTTAGTTTGATAATATTTTAATAATTCAACTGTATTCTTCAAAATTAAAGATGTATCTAACCCTCTTTTTCCATTTATAGCTAATTTTCTTTTAAATTATTTTGAAAATAATGTATAAATAAAATTATTCAAATATTCGAAGATATTTCAAAGGGACAGATTATTTTTAAGTAACCAATGCTGGAATGTTTTCATATAAATTGCTTCGAAAAGGTTTACAGTTTTTTAATATATTATCTTTTTATATTTTTTTTAGTTTTATAATATTTTAATAATTCAACTGTAATCTTCAAAATTAAAGATGTATCTAACCCTCTTCTTCCATTTATAGCTAATTTTCTTTTAAATTATTTTGAAAATAATGTATAAATAAAATTATTCAAATTTTCGAAGATAGGAATAGATATGTTGATGATATTTTGGCAATTGCAGATTCCAATTTTTGTATTTAAGATTTCCTTCTATTCTTAATTCCGAGTTTGATTCAATAAAGTACGCGTATGAAGAAGAAAAAAACTGACAATAGCCCGTATTCTCCGCCCGCTGCTAGGGTTACCAACGCGCTGCTTGCGTGTTTAGAAACACCTATTATGCGGTCCTTTTAACACCTATAAAAACGCGCCCTAACAACGTGGTCCTGCCTGTTTTTAAATACACGTACAGTCTTGGACTCTAAGAATGTCACCGTCGGTAAGAGCCAGAAGTTCGCCATCCCTGTCTCGTCGAGCACGGCAGAGGCGAAGCCGCACTCGAAGCAATTCGGCGTTCAGTGCCGTTCTAGTCAGATATAATTTTGACAAATCGCTTAACTATAATATAGGCTTTTAAATTGCGGTGTACAAATTACGTTCGTTTGGTCATTCGACAGGTTAACCAATGGATTATTATTGCGTTTGTGAATTTCTACGGCTTCTAAAATATTAAGCTGCGTGCCTTTGATACAGTTATATATATTTTTTAAGTAGTTTTTATTTGTAGAAATACATGTTTACCATCTAAACTATGGTTTGCGAATGCACTACAATTTTGATTAAATCTAAAGGTGCCAAAATGTTCGGCATATCTTTTTTTTAAACTACGGGAACATGCCATTTCAGAAGCTTTTGTCTATTACATTGCAACGGTAGTACAATAAGTTGAAATATACGGAAATTATATTTAGTATTATATTACATTTGAGAATGGTCGCGGGGCTGAAACAATTGTAGAGGAATCTATTAAAGTTATTGAAACTCAGCCAAGGGTTTAATTTAATTTAATTTAATTTTTTATATCATCCACCTGACGAGTAGTGATTGTGTGTTTTTTTGGAAGGGATTACCCCCAACTGGCACATAGGTACGAAGAAGTAATGCATTCAAACAAAGTAGATATAAAACATGTAGGTTTTAAGTCGAACTGAAATTTATTTTGTTCCGGTTTACGGTAAATCTCCAGTTTTCCGGGTAAATTCTTTTCACTCCGGGTGCATTTTCGCATTTTCTAAAAATGTCGATTCAATTTCGGTTCGTTTTCGGTTAACATTCGGTTCGGGTCCGCTTTCGTCTCGAATAATAACACTAAAATGTAGTCTAACTAGAAATGACAATATTTTCAACGATAACTACAAAATTCAATTAGTTTATCTTACAGAAATTAAAAAAATCACTCGCAGCTATAGACAATTAATTGTAAATTGCAAACATTTCAGTGAAATTAGTGAATATTTTATTTAATCAAAACGAATATTTGTTAGTGCAGAAAGTGAATAATTCGATTTTTTCACTGGTTTCATTACAAAATCCTCGTCAAATTTACACAAAATATAGTTTTTAAGTATACTACATACAAATCAGGTATTCATTTTGCAATTAATAAGTCTTAAGAAATTTTATGAAATAATAATCAGGGCTCGGTTCGATGTTTTATTCGTTTTAGTTTTCGTTCCCGTTCAAATAAAAATAAAACACATATTGGTTCGGTTCCGGTTTTCGTTCTGACAGACTTTTTCAGTTAATTTATAGAATTTAATGTTAAAATTGAATACATTTTTTAAAATTGTTGTAAATCTAATATTTACACTAGAAAATTCAAAGTCAGAAAATTTTAATGATGTTTATGATGACAAATCGTTTAAGGGTCAAATTTATAAAATTGTTGCGTATAAAGATAATTTTTAGTTAAAATTTGGAAAATTCATGGTTTTAATGACTATACTGTAGAAAGCGGTAAGATTTAAAAAGACAAGTATAATATTATCAAGAAAACTTCCAGGTACTTACCCTAAACTTTTTAAGTGTTTCTACAGCTTTGTATATTATATCAAATATCTGTCGATTAAACTATCACACATATAATAAAATTATAAGGGAATTAAAAAAACTATAAAATTACATTTTTGTTGGTATTTCATCCATATAAAAATTATCTTTGATTATAATTTGTTATTTTTATATTTACGTACTTACTGGTATTAATATTCCATTAATTTATATTATTTATTTATAGAGATAGGATAGTTAGGCAAAATAAAACATCAAAAAAGGTAGGCAAAAAGGCAAAAAAAAGTGACCAAAAAGGCAAAAAAGATGGCCAAAAAGGCAAATTAAAAAAAGCAAGAAATGCAAAAATAGTGCACTAAAACACAATACCAAGGTATGGCCGAGGAGAAACTGAAAACACATCTAGAGAACTGTAAGAAATGAAACATATTTAAATAATCAACTTTTTATTGGGACCATGTAAAATATTAATAATTATTAAATAAAAATAAATAATTGTTAATAATAATTATACATTTTTATTTTTGAACCATCCCGTAACATGTAATTTTTCTATGTTATCTGGAGTTAATTTAGTTCTCCTGTCACTGAGAATTTGTTTGTACACGGAAAATGATCTTTCTGCATCACATGATGTTATAAGAGCAAATTTGAGTGAACTTATTTCGTCTGGAGAGAGTTTATTATATACAAGTACTTCGGAACACGAAGCGGTACCATTTAATTTTTTTGAAATATTTCTTATTTCATCTAAACCAGATTTTTTTGCAAAACTGTTTTTAGTTTTTCATTAATAAGTTTTCCTGCTGGACCCGGAGCACCCGACGTGAGTATGATTGCATCATCGATGATTTTAATAGATTCGATGAGGCTTAATCCAATCTTTTCCAAATTTTCGATTTTTTGCGGTATCCAAGAAAAATATGTTTGTATGTAGGTCAGAATATTTAATACATTTGTGTCGTTGAAAGCTTGCTGTGATTTTGATATTGCCCTGGAATTGTAAGCATCAAACAAAATTTTTTTTTCAAGTATTCCAAAATCGAAATAAAAAAATGTACAAACCACCTGAAAAGGCATAAAAAAGGTAAAAAAAGCAAAATGCACCCGAAAAAGGCAAAAACCTCGAATTTATGCGAAAAAGGCAAGATTAAAAAAAATTATTTAGGTTTTTTTAAATGTTTACTACGGTAAACAGATAATGCGCCGGGCCTGCCTTTAATCATACCTTTTATAAGAAAAAGGCAAATTGCCTAATTATCCTACCTCTATTTATTTATATTATTTATATATTTATGTCACCCAACTAGTTTCGGGTTAATTTCATTCGGCTATCATACGGTTTTTTTATGTTTTTTGTATTTTATATTATATTTTTAAATTATTATTTGACTTTTCAGTCAAATAGTCAACTAAAAAAATTGCATTTGGTACATCACTATAGGATATCATAAAGGGTGATCGACATTTACAAACTGCGTCATTTGTTCATTTTTTTAAGTGGAATACCCTATACATGTTGTCGCGGGAGAAAAAAATACCCTACATATTTACGTAAATAATGTTTTCCTCGCGAAATCGTTCAAACACGTCAACTTTGGTTGAGTAGGGGTCGACTGGTAACTCATTTGAAAGCTTATCTAAGTTGCAATACAACGGTATATTTACTTTTAAAATCTGTCCATTAGTTTTCAAGAAATTAATTTTATAAATTGAGCAAAGTATAAAATAAACATTTCATTTCGGCATTTTTTTAAATTTTTTTTTTAATAACCCCGTGGTTGGCCGTTCCCAGAGCGCGAATAAATATTGTAATAAAATTCAAAAACTTAACGAAAGCATGAAACCCACAAAAATGAATAAAAACTAAGAATGTTAAATTAGAATGTTACCTTTTTAGAAAACATAATAATGCGAGAGGAGTACCCTTATCTCATCCACCCAGCCCTGAAAACAATATGCTATCGCCACAATTTTCTTATGTCACATTTCTATGACATTGTACTTCAGAAATGTACTTCAGAAATGGTAGAAAAATTGATGGGCAGTGGGTTTATTCGATACGTAATGCAGTTGAAGATAGTTTAAACTAACTAATTCCTGTCAAATTTTCATTTATTTTGGTCAATATCTAATTATTTCTGTCAAGTTTGTAATGGTGGACATGGGTACAAGATTAGCGGAAATCGGAAAAATGAGTTTCGGAAAAAACGGGTCGAAAGATTTAAAACTTAATAAAAGTCGTAATATAGCACTTAAAGACAGCGTTTTTTTTTTTTGCAATTTGTATGAACAGTAGCTATATATTTTTAACAGACTTATAAATAAGGGTACACTTATTCTAGTAAACTAATTTGCTTAAAAACCGCATAAATCGACTTACGCTGTTCTGTTAACTGTACTAAAATTTTAATTAATAATTTATATTAAGATATCAATTGATATGGTGGGAGTTTTAATATTTTTGTTATATTTCAATGATTCCTGTAAAAATTTCAATTAATTTTAACATTTAAATACTTCGTGTCAAATTATGAATTATGTTTGACAAAATTTCTATTATATTATTTCTTTCAAGATCTGAATTATTTTAGCAGTAGAAATGTTGTCCCTTGTATATTTCTAGACTTTTCTCAATTAAAACAAAAATAGACAGGGGGAACCTATTTTCATTTTCTACGGCTCATGTATATTTTTCAATTCGTTTGTCATTTACTCCGTTATAAATAGACTGTTGCAATGTATGGAAGTTATCATATTGTCATCATTGTTGTCGAATTTGAACAAATTTTCATCAATGCTGCCAATTTCATGAACTGTTGTCATAAGGTCATCACGAACAATTACTTTTTCGTCAGCTTCAATTTCATTATTTTCATCTTCTTCAATGTTTTCGTTAAGATAACTACGTATAAACCTGAACTTTTCGTTGTCAGTGTCGAGCAAAAATGCTTACTTTATTTAGTGATTGTAGAAAAAAGATATTAAGCATTTCAACATGCAAACAGATAATTTACTTTAACGATTGCCTATTGAGTTTGAAATAATGCAGAAATTGTTTGAAAGAATAACATGTTCTGAAAAGTTAATAATAAAATATTTTTCCATGTGTCCAACTTTCTGGCGGACACTGGATATAAATCAATGATGTAGACCAAAAATATTTTTCATTTATGGGATGCATACATAATAGCGTACCCAGAGCCCCTCCAGGTAAGTTCAAGGCAGCCGATAACTTAGCCGGCTCAATAACAACACTGAACGCCGAACCGCTCCGAATGCAACCCCGTCCCCGCCGCACTCGACGAGACAAGGAGGCGAACCGTCGGGTCCCACCGACGGTGACATTCTTAGAGTCCATGACTGTACAATGGCCGGCTCTTGAAGTGCAACGAAAAGTCATAAACCAGAGCGAATTTCGACCTTATTGGTAATTCGGATTGGGGCACGTACAAATACTGATACAGCCCTATTGCCCCATTATCACGCCGAAAGAGATGCCGAAAACGACAGCGAGCTGCCCTACCACGTCACGCGTCCCTACGTGTTTTAAGTTGTAAAATGCAAAACAGCATAGCCTCAAATGTCGATGAGGCGGTCGTAAAAAGCCTAGTTGCACTTCAAGAGCCGGCGATTGTACACTTTTAACGCCAAAACGGCTGGGCTTGTTTATATGGTGCAATAACTGTATGATCATTGCGAAGTTCGTGAGCCCAATTTTGGGGGTTTCATATAATAGGATAGATTGCTATAATAAAATATATTATTACAACAACTATATGGGAGACTAATACATCACTCCATTTTACAAGTAGTGTATCATTAAAGATAAACACAATAAACAGATCAAGTGAAATATTTTAATTTTCGAAAGAAGTATGCTATCTACTGGGTTAATTTCTGAAACACCACCACAACATTAATTGTAATAATAACAAAATATTTGCAACTAAACCTGGTCTGGTGCAAGGCAATATGATCTCATATTTTGTCTTCGATGATAGTTTAAACAAAACTGAAACGTTAAAAATTCAGTATACAGTATGTAACCGGATTGAGGTTACAAAGGGAATTTATTTTTATTTTTACTGTACAGTAAAAATGTTATGTGAATTATAATACCTGTTTGGTCTGAAACTACCAGCTCAGTTATTGAAACTTTGACTTATTTATACAGGGTGTTGGCAAAATGATTTTTTTTAAATCTTATTTTGACACGTATTTATTTACTATTTGCAAAAAAAAATTTAAAATTACATCATTATAGAACATTATAGAAAAATATAATCATTCAAGCAATCCCCCAAATGCAGAAAATAATACTGAAAATTGAAAACATCGCATACGGGAGGCATTTGCATCAATAATTGAAGAAATACAACAGTTATCAGGAGTTCCACGTCCAGGCTTGAACTGTGTAAAGAATATGGTGGGGATTGTTTAAATAATGTTATTTTTTTAGAGTGTCAAAATTAGAATCAATTTATATTTATTTAGCCAATACCCTCTATGAATCAACCAATGTTTTAATTACTAAAATGGTACTTTCAGACCAAGTAAGAATTTTAATTCCTGTATCATTTTTACATAAAAGTAATATTTAAAAAAAAATCCCTCTTGTAAACTCAATCCGGGGACATACTATATTGCAAATACCGACAATGTGGTGCACTAGCATTCACAGGAGACGCACGGCAGAAGATGAAAAATGCAACGCAATATACGTGAATACGTAATATGCATTGTTACCGAGAGGCCCGCTGTTAGTTATTAGGCGCAAAAATGTGAGCAAAAATAGGTACGCTGCTAACTCTTTTGTTAGCGTTAAAGCCGATGTTAGTTAAAAACGCTTAATAGTGGAATAAGCAGCGGACTGGAAAATATGTGCCATTAAATTTACAGAATTGTCAATCGTTGTAAACTTCAAGGTTACTAGCACATCCTTGGACTTAAATAATCAAAGAAATTCTGAGAATGCATTTTTGTAATAAATAGTTGTGCATTTATCGTCCGACAGTGATAGTTTAGATAAAATAATTCTAAAGATTCTTAAGGTGAAAGGTGAATATTGGTTTTCGTTAAGTTTACTCCATGTAAGCTCCAAATACTCGGAAGAGATCATAACCAGTTATTTGTATACCAAGGGCTGAAAGTAGCGGTTGGCATATCGCGGCTAGAGATTCATCGGCAAATAGGCGATGGTTGCTTTCCAACTTTCAGCTTCAGCAAATCTTTGCAGACCGTTTCTATTAGCAATAGTCGTTAGTGGGAAATTGTCTACTTTCTGTCAGCAAATAACGTTAAAAATCCTACTTTTTTACAGGGCGTACAGTGGGACAAAGTTTACTTTTAGGGGGACAAAATTCTAAAACTCGGTATTTGCACGTTTGACCCAAAATTTTCAAAAATTACCACAAATTTTCTTAAAGTTTGTTAGTATTTAATTTTGTGGATTAATGTACCTAATGTTTGGTAATGAGGTAGCAATAGCTTGCAATTTTAATTTTTATATACGACTAATTTATAATGTAAGTATTATACTTGAGGTCTTTGCAGTATAAAGCTAGTCAATAATCCCTTACGCCCGGTTTCTCCTACATATCTTAAGATGCGTCTTATTGCAGTACGTCTTATTTATAAGTAGGTCTCAATCTTATGTTCCGTTGCACCAACCAAGTAGATAGACATCTTAGGTAAGATTTAATTACGTTTGGCAACGTTACGATTTCAAGGAATTTTGACTAACCGTCTATCAAACTGGCTATAATATTTGATGACAGTATTCACCCAAGAGATATTTGAGAAACTGACAGTCTCAAAAATTCAATCAAATTTTACTAAGGAAGAGAGGACTTTGTGGTCATCGCTGGTGCATGTGCACAAAATTGTGGAACATAAAGTGACAAACGCCGCTACAAACAAGCACAAGGAGAAAGCTTGGACTCCATTGCGTCCAAATTTAATGCCTAAGCATTAAATCCGTGGAGGGAGAAAGAATCACTAAAGACTATGTGGATTAATATGAAACATAGCAAAAATTGTTTCTTCAAACATATAAATATTGCCGTATATTTTGTATTAATGTAGTTACACATACTCACCGATTGTGAAAGTATTCTAAACTGCCTTCAATTTATTCAAGGATATTCAACACTGTTTATTTAGTTGTCCTATAGCTATATTTTTCTTAGTTAGTTAGCTATAGCTAATTTAGTTATATTTTTCAAAATAATTATCTCGTTGATAAATATGACGTGGTATTGCTGGCATATGATAATCATAAATGTATGGAGCTGAAGCATGGACACTTAAAAATGCGGACATCAAAAGGTTAGAGGCTTTTGAACTGTGGATGTACAGAAAAATATTGAGAATACCATGGACGGACCGAATAACAAACATAGAAGTAATTAGAAGAATGAAGAAAGAAAAGGAAATTATAAACATCATTAAGACGCGGAAATTACAATACCTGGGACACGTGACTAGAGGGGAGAAGTACCATCTGCTCCAAATAATAATACAGGGGAAAATACAGGGAAAAAGAAACGTTGGAAGAAGACGACACTCATGGCTGAAAAATTTGCGAGACTGGTTCAATTGCAACACAAACCAACTATTTAAAGCGGCTATCTCAAAAGTACGCATAGCGGTGATGATTGCCAACCTTCGGACCGGAGAAGGCACCTGAAGAAGAAGAAGATAATCATCTGCAATATCTGCAGCATGTACATCAAATGCATATATGGCCATGAGGACAGTACAAATTACATTGAATTTTAGGTTAGAATCCAAATCTTTAGACGCCATTTTTTGACGTCTTCAAATGTAAAACATTCTTACGAGTTTAGGAAACTATTAATGGTTGGTGCAACACTTTAAGAACGTCTCATTTATGAGATGGATTTTTAACTAGTTAAGTATCGTTGGAGAAACCGGGCGTTAGGGAATAATGACTAGGGATTAATAGTCATTAATTCCTCTTGCACTCCAATTACAAGATTTCTTAAATAAAATAATACCATAGAAAACAAATTCACAAACTCAAAAGTGTCACTGTCAAAGGCGTAGTGTTTGTGTATTTGTATTGAGATGGATGAAAATGAAGAGTTTTTTACTTGTACACCTCGAGAAATTGTACAACCAGCTACAGCAACAACATCTACCTTGATACAGGAAACATCGAATTTCATTTACTATAAAACGTACGCAACCTTCAACAAATGGCGTCTTCGAAAGAACGCAAAATCATTTTCCGAAAATGTTCTACTAGCCTATTTAGTCGAAGATAAAGTAGAGTATACTACTCGCAATATAGGCTATTATTACATCGGAATGTTACTCCCTCGCCGCTTACGCGGCTCAGTTCATAAATATTCCTCGGGTATAATAGCTATCATTATTGACTCTGTTGTAGAAATACTTTTCGCAAAGTTCTGAGAATAATATTTATAATAATTAACTTTCAAAATTTGACGTAGCATGGTTAAGTATGAGTTTAGTTCATTTACTGGGGCATTATCATTTCAATATTTCCCTCAACTTGATTTTATAGTTTAGTTTAACATATCTGCAATATAAATCACGTTCTGATGAGCATTAGTAGCTACTACGCTTTAGAAGCTACTAGGGTCGACTATGCATTCACAGCTCCATATAGTCTAATAAAATGTAAGGTCATACAATATGAACTTTCCATTATAATGTCAGATTATCACCTCACTCGATGCCTTAACAAGCATAATAATTTAATAAGTTGTATTTATATTTACTTGGATATATGGTTTTCAGTTCACTTCTTTGACACAGCACATAGGCCACCAGTGACAGCAGGTGTACAACCAACATATTAAATGTATCGATTAAAATTTTCAACGCTGTAATTACTATTTATATACAAATGACTATCGCAAAATAAAATAAAAACGACAGAATTTTTAATTATGCACGGCATGCGAATCGCTGAACCCGTTATATGAAAAATGTGCTAGAGGTCGGTATAACAGACATTCTAGGACTTAACTAATCTAAGAAATTCTGTAAATGCATACATATTTGTAATAAATATTTCTCTATTTGCCGTCCGGCAGTGATAGTTGAGATAATAGAATTCTTAAAATTCTAGGTGTAAGCTGAATATTGGTTTACCATTAACTTTACTGCATATAAGCAGAAACGACTCGGAGGAGCCCATAACAAATATATTTATTGAAATTTTAATAATATTATTACGAAACCTGTTCTTCCCATGAACTTATTTCAAATATGTAAACAAATTTTGAATATAATAAATATCGTCGAGTACTCATAAAGTATTCTGGTACCCACTGGTACCGGTAATATCTGGTACTCATGTTATTAAAAATGTATTATAAGAATATACAGGGTGTCTCACAAGTAAGTAATACATTTATTACACAGTGCTCAACAAAATTACGGGAACACCTATAAAAAAGGGTTAAAAACGGTTAATTTGTTTTTATAGTAGGCGGTATAGATATTGTTTGCTACTAATAATAATTAAAAGATGGATTTGAACGTTACAGGTCTATTTGTGGCAGTACGTAACGCTTATACCACATTATATTGCCTAAAATTAATTTTCCACTAATAACCAAGTGCTTGGATAATGACTGACAAAATTTAATAACCATAATAATACGAAATCCACACTTACTAAGTGGCGCCAAGCAATTATGATGCAACGTGGGAATCATTTTCCAAAAATCGTAATTTAACCCGATTACCACGTTGTAACATATCACCGAGCGCAGAATTTCAGTGGCAATGCAGCCATGGTGACCATTTCACTGTACGAAGACGCGCTCGCGAAATCATTTTTATTTTGTAATCTTATTAAATTCACTCGAAAAGTAGGGATGGTTCTCCCCACTTCTCTAACTTCGCAACGGTCACGAATTTGGGAAGGAGAATCGCCCGGAATTGATAAAAGTCGCGTATTTCAAAAACTTAAGCTGTCTTACACCGTCGCTCTCAAAAATCTCTTACATCGTTGCTATCCCAAATCACCTCTCTTACATCGTCATCCATTCAAGCTCTCTTTCAAATCGTCGCTATTCCAAAATCACCTCTCTCTCAAATCGTCGCTATTCCAAAATCACCGCTCTTTCAGATCGTCACGTACACTTCGTACAGTAAAATATCACGTTCCTCTTCGCACCGACATTTCAGCCCTCAGCCTTTCTTATTTCACATAATTGTTTTTATATCGTTAAACGTTTGTTATTTGTTTTGTTATTATTTTATAATGTCAATATAATTTCACACTTACTCATTCCAACTCATTTAATTGTGCCCCCTTTACCCCCCTAAAATTGAACCAACAGTACGCCGCCAACGACGTTCGATCAAGGACCTGGAGATCATCCCCGAGGCCCGAGCCAGCAGCTTCAGTAGGGGGCGCATACCAAACCCCCTGCAAACAGGTTAGTGGTGAAGCACCTCTCGTGCATACCGACTCTAGCCGGAGTTAATTGGGTGAACCACACCTGCCGGACGGAGTACCAACTCTTTTTTAAAAGTCCGGAGGTGCACCCCGATTACAGTTGATATATATGCTTCCAGTCAGACATGCCATTGATAAACACACTTTTGTCAGATTAATTACCAAAAGCCAACCATACCGTACAAAATAATGTATTCTGCGTCTTACCAAAACTTAGCCACTACCGTGGGTTTTTGTTTTTTGTTAGAATTTTTTTTTTGACAATTAAAATGAACATGGCTGTTGTGTGTTTAGATCGTGTAAGGATCTGAATTGCTGCACTAATGCAGGGAATTAAATCAATGGAGTCATGTGTTTAAATTGGTGAGTTTATTAACGTACTGTACAACACAAGTATTATTATTCGAGTGATCATTTGCGCCCCGCGCAGATAGATGTTTATCCCTACACCCCGGGGGTTTTAGGGCTAGTCAGTATCACTGTTTCTTAGAATTCGCGCATCTGGCGACCATCGGTTAAGAAAGCATCTTGCCATGAACGCGACATGCCGTCCCCGTTGAAAATACCTATGTTTTTTTTTTAACAATGGAAGAGTCTTCGGGATGCAAGACTATTCACACACTTTGTTTCTTACCCCACTTTCACTAATAGGCGATTGGCGCACTGAACGAACTCTTAAATCTTAAACTCTTAAAAATACGAAATTCTCTCCAATTCTATAGGTAAGATAACCACTCGTTTGGCGGCCCTCTTATATGTGCCGCTATTAGTTTTTATGGTCACTACTCTTGTCGACGACGTTCCTGTGACACTCCTGTGACACTCCTGTGACGACATTGTCTTGACCAGGGTGAACTTCCTGGATGCGCCTACAAAGTTTTTAGCATTGTCGGAATATACCGCGTGTTTTTTTTAATCGCTGAACATAGGGTTTGTTCAGTTTTAAAACGACGGGATCAATCCTATGCTAATATTCAATTATATGCAACCAAATTTACTAGCGTGTGTAACTCGATTATTTAAAAACATGGCAAATTCATAACGTATATTTACGTAACGTATAAAACGTCGAAACTGTTGACAGAAAATGTATTCAATGTAAGAAAGTATTTACATTTTCTTCATCAGTATCTTCTTCAGCATAACATAACACGTGTAATTTCATTTCTTCAGTCAAAACGTGGCATCTCCTAGTTATGTTATAATGACTACCGGAGATTTTTTTTTTTTTTTTCGAATTTACTTATTATAATAAATCTTAACAATATTAGATTTACATTGTGTATGTGTACATACTTTTTTGTGCATGCAACATGAAGGAAGCGCCTCTTCTTCGTCATGGATGTCGCTCTGTCGAGGGAATTTCCAGGCTGGTGGTATGGGTGCTTCGCTGTCGGGATGGATGTCGGGCATCTCGTGTTTAGTGGATCTCTGCCTTTCTTATTGTTCGTTTGAAGGTCTCTATATTTTGTGTTTTTGTGAGGTTGCTCAGTTTGTTATATTGTATTATTGATGTGGTTGTCAATTCCAAGGATCGATTTTTGTTTTTGTGTTTGTGTGTTAGTATTTCATTTCTTGCTCTTGTGAGGTGTTCGTGCGTTTCACTATTTTTCATTAAGTTGATTGTGCTTGTTATTAAGTTGTTGTGTATTTTGTGTATAAGTATGATGTTTTCGGTTTTTATTTGTTGTTTTATGTTCAGTATTTTTGTTTTTTCAAAGATTTCTCTTGTCGGGGTTCTGTAGGGTAGGTTGTATATTATTTTTAATACTTTGTTTTGTTGTTTTTGGAGTTTTTCTAGATTTCTTTCTGTTGTGTTGGATCATATGCTCGATAGGCATGTAATGTTTGTGTTGAATAGATTATAGTAAATGGCGTTCCTTAGTTGTGTGGGTACCATTCTACTGATTCTACGTATCATGTATGTGGCTTTAGCGTTTTTCTTTAGTATCGTGTTTATGTGTCCGTCCCATTTCATGTTGTTGGTTATTGTAAGGCCCAGATATTTTATTTGTGTGGTGATTTTTATGGGTTTGCCATTGATGGTTATCTGTATTTGTCCGTTTTCTTTGTTGGGTCCAAATATCATATATTCCGTAGTTTCTTCGTTCATGGTTAGGTCGTTCTCCGCGCACCAGTAATTGATTTTTCTTAGGTCTTCATTGAGGTCTATTTGTAGTTCGTCTATATTTCTATTAGAGTGTACCATGCTTATGTCGCCTGCGTATATGAACAGTGTTCCTTTGAGTGTTAGTGTTGCAATGTCGTTCGTATATATTATGTATAGGATTGGTGGCAGGTTGCCTCCTTGTACTAGGCCGAATTGTGCTATGTTATTGTCGCTGAAGGTCTCGTCGACTTGTGTGCTCTGTGGTTTGTCTTCTAAGTATGTTTTTGTTATTTTTATAAGTTTATCTGGTAGGTTGTATCTTTTCATTTTTCCTGTTATCTTGTTTCTGTTTATTGTATCGAACGCCTTTTTCATGTCGATATATGTCGTAATAACGTTTCTGTTTTTCTCTAGCTGTTTGTTTATCTCTAACATGAAGTCTGTTGTTGCAGTTATTGTGCCTTTCCTCTTTTGGTATGCATGCTGGTTCTTGTTTATAGTGTTATTTTTTTCGAGGTGTTTTTCTATTCTTGCTTTCACTAGTGTGTCTAGGTTTTTTTGTTAATGCCGAGGTTAGTGCTATGGGTCTGTAGTTGCAAGCTCAGTCCTTCTCTCCTTTCTTGTGTATTGGTTTGATTATTGTCCTTTTCAAGTACTCTGGGTATTTTCCATCTGCCAGTACTCTGTTTATCAGTCTTGTTAGTACTGGTGTTAGTGTGATGTGACTCTGTTTTAGGATGTTATTAGTTATTCTGTCGAAACCCGGGGCTATGTTGTTTTTGAGGTTTTTTGTAATTAGTCTTACCTCTTCTTCTGTGGCTTGTTGTATTTCGATGTTTTGCTTCGTTCCGTCTCTTTCGCTGTTATTTGTTGTGTTTCTTTGCCGTTGCCTATTTTGTGTGTGGATAGCTAGTTTTATTCCTATTTCTGCAAAATATTTATTTATTATGTTTGCTATTTCGTTTCTTTCTGTGGTGGTTTTGTTGTTTTCGTCCGGCATTTGTGTTATATTTGTTTTTTCGTTGTTGTTTCTGTTTGTTATAGAATTAATTGTCTTCCAAGTTTTTTCCGGGTCGTATGTTATATGTTGTAGTTTGTCTTTGTAGAAATTTCTTTTCATTTTCTTTATTAGTATGAAGGTAGCCCTTTTTAGGTTATAGTATTCTGTTTTTCTGTTATTCGTCGCTCTTCTTTTGATAGTTGTTATTTCTTGTTTTTTTTTCTATTATTTTGCTGATGCTTCTTGATAGTTCCTCAAAGGTGTTTATATTAGTGTGTTCCATTTGTTCGATGTCTATGGCTATTTACCGTTGGTTGGTCTTTGTCTTTTTGCATGTTGTGTATGGTGCTTTGTTGCATTTTATTTTTATAGTTGTTTCGATTGGGTAGTGGTCTGATATGCTGGTTGGCAGGATCTTTACCGTTATTTTCCCAGAGTTTATATTGCTTATTGTATGGTCTATTATTGTGTTCTCTCCACTTATGTTTATGTGTGTGTAATGTTTGTTTCCTGTTTTGTTGTGTATTTTATAACCTTCTCCCTGTAGTGATGTTTTGTATTTTCTGGTGTTATTGTTGATTTTTGCTATGTTGATGTTTATGTCTCCCAGGATTACGTGTTTCTTCCTGATATTTGTTATGTGCTGTCTCATGGTCTGTTCGAGTATTTTTTGTTTAATGTGTGGGGGTTTGTATATATTTGTGATGTATATTTGCTGCTTAGTTAGTTTTATCGTGATCATTTCTATTTCGTTGATTGTTTTATTCAGTGTTACTCGGAAATGGAGGTCGTCTCTTATGTATGTTGCGATTCCTCCTCCTTTCTTTTCTTCTCTAGAGTTGAATATTGCTTTGTAGTTTTCTATGTTGTGTAGTTGTTCCTGGTTTGGTTGAAGCCAGGTTTCATTTAGGGTTATTATATGCGCGTTATTGTATACAGTTGATATTGTTTCGATTATTGGCCATTTATTTTTAATAGATCTTACGTTGTGTTGGTACATTATCATGTCTGTTTCCTTTTCTCGCTTGTTTCTGTTATCTTTAGTGTATTTTTTTATTTTTGCGTTTGCTGGTGCTTCTCTAAAAAAGGTGTGTTGTATTTGAAGTGGTATCTGTCGTACTTTATGCCTGCAGGCCAGAAATCTTCTTCATATACGTCATTCTTGTGGGTGTATGGTATTCCTACCTGGAAGTATTTGGTGTTGTATTTGGTTTTGTTCTCTTTGATTATAATTTCTTCTCCTTCTAGTTTTGTTTTGTTTATTATATATTTAGCTATATCTTCTGCTTCAACCTCTTTTCTCGTTCCTGATGTACATAGGCATATTCTCTTTGGGGGTTTGTCTCTTGCTTGGAAATTTGTGTTATTATTTAAAGTTGCAGTTCCAGTGGATTTTGTATTTTTGTGGTTATTTGGTTTTTTGTTTATTTCTTCCCTTTTCTCTGGGTTGTTGATTTCTAATTTGTTTGTCTCTGTTTCTATGCTACGATTCTCTGTGTTTGAGTTCCTTTTGTTTATTTTCAGGGTATCGCTGTATGTGGATGCGTTGCCATCTCTGGTAATTGGGTTGCCTATGTTTATGTTTATTGGGTTCCCCATGTTTATGTTCAGTGGTTGTCTCTTTTTGTATTCCGTCTTTGGTGGATTTGAGTTCTTTGTTGCTGTTTTGAGTCTTATTGTTAGTTTTATAGTTATTGTTGGTACTTGCCTTTGGTTCGTTCTTTTTATGTTCTGCTTTTTGTAGTTTCTCTATTTTTGAATTCAGTGTTATGTGTTCATTCAATAGTTTATTTATTTTTCCTCCAAGGGTAATAGGACTTTTTTTAAGGCTTTCTCTATGATCTCTGCGAGATGTTCGTCCTGTCCTTTTTGTTCTTTGGGAGGTTCATTTGTTATTTCCTCCGTTTTATTATCTTTGTTTTTCTTGGTTATGTCTGCTTCCTCAGTGCATTCACACCTCCATTCTTTGAAGTCTCCTTTGTCTCGGAGTTTTACAAACTCCGTTTCCGTGATGTTTAGGCACTCCGGATGGAATATTTTCATGCATTTACTGTTTGTGCACTTTATGTTGTCTCGTAGTCTGTTCACTGTTTGAGCGCATCTCCCGCACGGCGCCATCTTCAGATCAAATAATCTATGCAGATCTATGCAGAGATGCATCCACTACTTTTAAATTAGGCGAATATATTACAAATTGTTCAGATTGATGGTATTGGTATCTCGGATAATGCACAGAAAATAAATCGCGCACAGTCTGTATACTAATGCCACATTGTTAGCAGTGCATTGTATTTGTGCACTGGTACAGATCCACTGCCCAGATTGTATCTTTTCTTGCGTTGAATACATTTTCTGTCTACAGTTTTGACGATTTATTATATGGGTTATGAATTTGTCTTTTTTTTTTTAATAATTGAGTTACCCACGCTAGTAAATTTGATTGCATATACATTGAAATATAGCATATGATTGATCCTGTCGTTTCAAAACTGAACAGACCCTATGTTCAAAGATAAAAAACGCGCGGTATATTATTAATTTGTCCACGGCGCGATGTCATACGGCGAATCGTGGCAATAAATGCTTCGGAAGTAAAATCCGACACTATTTCAACGTGTACAGCCTTTGTGTTGAAACAAATAAATATCGCTGCATATGCCTTACTGCAGGATCTTGATCGTACGCCCGACTTTATTGCGAAAGGACCACAGAAATCTACCCCACAATTTAAAAATGGCCTAGCACATTGAACACGGGATTTTGGTATATTCCCCATAAAAGTTTGCTGATATTTTGGTTTTATTTTAAAGCACGTTAAACATTTGCGAATTATTTGCTTGATAGTATTTTTTGCGGCCATTGGCCAATATTTAGTGCGAATTGCGGCTAATGTAGATTGGGCAATGATTAATAATTTTGTAAAGTGATGATTAGCAGGTAGTAAAATTTGAAGCTTGTTAATCATATGTTAATAAGGAATTTTCAAGGCGTCCCCCGACCCTAAGTAATCCATCGTTCTCATTTATCAACGGGTTAAGCATTAAAATGCGGCTGTTATTCGGTAATGGTTTTTCTTTTTTAATCAATTTTATTTCCTCAGCAAATGAAAATGTTTGTACTACTCATATTATCGTATTGACAAAGTGTGAAAGTTCTGTAGCAGTTAATGTGCCGGTTGTTCGATGTTTCTTCGATTTAATATATCAAATGAATCTGATACAGTATGCTATTACTCTACTTAATTTTGTGAAATTTGAAAAATTGGTCCAATTCTTCCGTGCTACATGAATTTGCTTGGATTATTTTCTTAGGTTCTGGCAAGTGATCTAAGATGGTAAAATCTTAATCTTGATGATATTTTGAAGTCAACCGTTGCGGTCCGTGCCACCAAACTTTATGGTTAATTATATTATTAGGCATTAGGCCTCGCGATAATAGATCGGCAGGATTGTCATTTGTAGATACATGATACCATGAATTGGGATCCGATAATTGACGTATCTCTGACACGCGATTTGAGACAAAAGTCTTAAATAGCCCGGCATCTGATTTTATCCAAGATGACATAACACCTAACCAATTGCTTTTTATGTAAATATAAATTTATCAGCATCCATACCTACAGATACTCTGGTGTGCATCAAATGATAAAAATCTGCAGTATAAGTTTCGTCTGCTATTTGCAACAACGAAAAACCCTAGAATGTCTATGATTATTTAATTCATACTATTATTAGCCAATCACAACGTGAGTTTGGACGAAGCATTACGAAATATTTACGAATATTTTGGTTGTTGATCGGTTGTCTAGTTACGTTCATACATTGACAAACTACACTTCATAATTATACTTCATGTCAAAGCCAACATAAAAAATGAATCAAAACGAATGAAAATCGAATGCTTCAAAACCATTATATTTGAAACGACGCAACGTTGAATATTTTTAATAATTCCCCGGCCGAGGTGGCAAATCATTAATCATATTGCATTCAATAAATAATCTGATCAAAAACCATTCATGAATTAAAATTTAGGATATGTAACTTTAGCGTGCCGCATAGAAAAACTCGTGTAATTAAACACTCGTTGCTATGCTACACGCTATCGTAAAATATACGGAAATTTTTATTCACTTATGCACTGAACCAAATTTTGTTCATTATAATAATGAACTGCCTCTATTGATAAGTATTCATTGAGACAATGAACTTTTTCATTAGTCGAATGAAATGTCGTTCATAGATTTATAACTGCGTTCATTAATACCATGAATCTATGTTCATTGGGACAATAAACAATTTTTCATTGTCTTGATGTTAAAAATTCATTATTAATGGATACATCGAAATTTTCATCAACCCAATGAAATAGTTTATTATAACAATACATTTTCTGATCATTATATTAATGTATAGAATAATACGGTAATTTAGTATTCATTGTTTTAATGAACGACAATCATCAATTTAATGAAAAACATTCATAGACTGATGAATATATTTCATCGTATTAATGAACTTGTTCATTGGAAAGCAAGAACGCATCGCTACTACCTACAACTTGTAGTAATGTACATCCACTCCAAAAATATATTCGACACCGTAGCAGGCTGATTTCTGATTTTCGTGCTTTGTTAACTGTGATATTTGTAGGTTAGACTTTAGACAAGGTAAGAGCTTATACTTGAAAGTCGATGTCTTATTAAGTACTTAATGTATTTGTTATTTGTAGCGACGTCGAATTTTGTAAATGATTTTAAATGAAGGTGATATTAACAGTCTGAATATGATTCATAGGAATAATGCAGTTCCTTCAGAAAATTTGAATATCAGTATGATTAACTCGCAAGAAAATGTTCCCATTGCTGATATTTCTTATTCATCCTGTTCGATACATACTTTTATTGCAAATACCAAAATCTACACAGACCCGGAAGAATTAGAATTGATAGCATTGCTTTCTGAGTGGAAGCAGGAATATTTAGCAGACGTGTTAATTGGTAAGGTTTTTTCAATAATTTTAATGATAAAATTCTTACTAATGTTGATGTTTCTTGAACAACATGTGTTCATTAATATATTAAAAATTATAAAGCGTCACCACATTGAACGTTTATTCAAAGACTGTGATTTCGGAACTCAAATCCCATTTGAGCACAATTAAGAACAGTGGCTAGAATACATTGGATTACCTCTGCTGTTAATTCCTTTTCAATTTTCTGACCGTACCATTAGTAATCCTTCATCCCCTGCTTCATCTTCTGGATCTTTTAGGGCGCAAACACCACCTCGATTTGCGCCTTATACTGGCATTTCGACAGATTACATAATATCATACACCATCCATTTAGTGACAATTTTGAATGAAACGTCAAGATAAAATGCTTTCATAGAATACTACACCAAATTTTGTTGTTTTCAAGAAGAACAAAGAAATTTATTAATCTCAGTAATTGACCAATATTTTGAAGAAAAGGGCATAAGAATGACACTAGCAGCCAATCACTAAGGAGAACAAGATATATTGAAGAGATTTCCAACAGAAAAATTAGTAAGACTCGTTTTATAACAATTTTCCCACATTCCGGTTTTTATGGATACAACCAAAGAAAAATGAATGTGTACGGCGTCATCGTTTATAAAAGTGAAATCGATTCTTTTTAGAGGTTTTCACGATGTCGTTTTCGGACCTTAAAATAATAGACGTATAAAAATATTTTGTAAGTAGATGGACACAATTATAAAAAAAAATATATTGTATTTCAAAACAAATACTTCAAAAGTTAAATAAATGAGCATGTTTCTTGAGATTTTTGACGAATCAATACATTAATTAAATGGAGCAAGCTTTGGTTTTGAAAGAATACATATTTTAGAATAAAGTAAAAAGTATTTTTCATTCGTACTTAGATTTTGAAGTAGGTAGAAATTAATAAAGCAAACCGTTTATATACTTGCCAAAATTTATAACTTTAAATTATTAATTTATGCCGACTTTCTATGAGGTGTATATTGCATATTATTATTTCAGGAGTTTACCGAACCAGCAGAAGAGAAAGACGGTATACTAAGTTTAATAATATGACAACATCGTTGAAAGGGATGTCAAAACATGTTTTAGAAAAAAATGCAACTCAACGGAATGAAAGCTAAACAGAAAATAAACCTAATAGACTTGATAAACTTTTAGGTAATTTAAAATCACAAGAAAAACTAATATACGAATTTACAAAATTTGTAATCTAATAATCTATTATCTAATATCTATTTGGCACTTTAGACTATATACGATAGAATTTGCACTCCATATGTAAAATTTAGTAGGAACATTCGACTACCTCTAACATGATACGTTCCTTCTAGAACCACAAAGCGATGCACAGAGTACGAACATCGATACGAACCTATCAGATAGTAACTATAAACTTGTTAATCTATAATAATAATCTATTTTTATAATTTAAGGTATTATTATTAGGTACTTATTATTATTATTATTTTTATTTTATTTTTTTATTTATTTATTTTATTTCGCCCTACTAGTTTCGGTTTCAAAAAAACCATCATCAGAGGCATGATATATCTATAAAGAAAACAATAATTAGGTTGAATATAAATTAGAGTTAAGTCTGTTATAAAAATGTTTTATAATATATATATATATATATATACAGGGTGTAACAGAAATACGTGTGTTAATTTTAAACATTGGTAGAACTCGTTATATAAAACATTTTTTCTATATGTTTTTTTTTCAAAATTTGCAGGTTTTTTTTATATTTTTGTGCCCCCTAATTTTGACCGAACGAGCCGTTCTCAGGTACTGTCACTATAATTGTCAAGTGAAGTTTATTTCAAAATGCAAAATTTTTCTAATCAAGAATTAACAGATATTGTGTTGGTATATGGCCGAGTTTTTGGAAATGCCGCAGAAGCCCATAGATTGTACAGTGCACAATATCCTGAACGTGTTTTGCCCAACAGGCAATGATGTACCTTTATGGCATCGTTGCTATCACAACAAAAGATTGTATCGCTGCACACCTTTAACCATAGGCGGGTACGCGTTTTAGTAGATAAACTAGAACATATTTTAAATCAGTTAAACGTTGGTTTTAAAAAAAAAAACATATAGAAAAAATGTTTTATTTAACGAGTTCTACCAATGTTTAAAATTAACACACGTATTTCTGTTACACCCTGTATACTCGACCCACGTATGTTGTGACATCCCGCAAAAAATGTAACCTTTCTGCATCCTCTATTCACAAGACAGGTTCGTATAAAAG
Organism: Othius punctulatus; assembly: GCA_951805005.1. Lineage (NCBI taxonomy): Eukaryota > Metazoa > Arthropoda > Insecta > Coleoptera > Staphylinidae > Othius > Othius punctulatus. Next base: position 57,238,470 of record OX638145.1, on the reverse strand, counting down.
AAAAATATGACTTTGTAAAATGGATGTAAGAATGCTGATAGGAACCAATAACTTAAACCATACACAAAATAAAATAATTAAAATTACCATCTCTTTGACATACGGTATACATTTTTATTTCATCCATCTTATGACATCCATAAGAAAATATTGTATCTTGTGACATCCTTGCAGCGTTGCCAATTTTACATATCATTTACAGTGCTCCCATGCAAACAATAGCCCTGGAAAATAGGTGAACTAACTTTTCATGCATTGAATCGCATACAATCTCAGGAGCATTGTTAGCATGGGAGCACTATACTAAGACTATATATAATCGACGTTTACTTTTTTATTAAGAAAAATAGGTTCCGTGAATATAAAATTAATGTTTATTTAACATTTATATTCTTTAATAATAAAATAGTAAAAAAACTACAAATAGTTCATGACATATGACTTCTTGCTGTACTTATTGACAATAAAGATTTTTATTAGGGCCCAAATTTTGTTATAAAATGTTGTTGACAATGTTGACTTCATTAAATCGAGACACTCATGTTTCCTGGGAGCTTTTTTAGATGGCAAATGTTTTTGGAAGTATATTAGGGCGAATTTCTATTGTTCGCTTGTCCATGATATCAGAACACGACCTTTTTTTCTTCTGAAAACAAAGTGTTAGAACATAAGTAAATAGCATATAACTCAATAAGGATTGTAAGAACATTTTTGTCATATCAGAGTAAAGGAAATGCAACAATAAAATATATCTAAATTGTAAATATCATGCTAAAAAATACAGGTAAGTAAATACTTATTTACCGGTTTGGTATTGCTTATAATAATACCAAACACATATTAAGTACAGATTTAGAACAAAAATAAGTAAAAAGGTTTTGTCAACTTTCGCTTGACGTTTTCTTCTTGCAGTATCATCAGCTGAATGGTGCCCTGTTGTCAAGCCCGACCTTACATATTTATGCGTATTAAACGGCAACAATGGAGGAACAACGCAATTACTGAATAAAAGTGCTAATATTGTTTTCACACTTAGTTTTGATTGTAACGGATGTACTATTTCGTTCACGGAACTAAAATTTATCTCATATTCGCTTGTTGAAATTGGAATGGTATTTATTGTCTTTGAGAAAACTTGCACGTCGTCAGGTACCACGTTGTCAGGTACCACATCGTCATCGTTGTTCAGTATTTGTAGTGTGTTCATTACTTTGCTTAAGCTAACTTCTTTGTTTTTCTTCTCCTCTGCTTCGCCGTCAGCCAGTACTTCTCCTAATTTTGGGCCAGCATGAGAAACCATCGATTCAAAGACTCGAATTGTAGTGTTGATGACTTTATCTGCTTTAATTATTGTAATGATGCGCTTTTGCAAATATATTGAGAAGTCTGCCAACTCTTCTAAAGCATCGACGATTGTTACTACATTCTGCACAAATTCAACGCGTGTTGTTATTCTTAATAAGCCTTCATATATTTTTTCTCTCCATGTTTTCCCTTTCATCACCTTCACTAGCATTCTTAAAATGTAAACACAGAGTCGCATAGTTGCCAATTTGCAACAAATTAATTTCAAGAGAAGCTGCAGCTTCTCGAGGCTCGTTCTGATTCTTGGGCGATCATATGCAAAGAATATAACTTATCAATAAATATTTTAAAATTATTTATTCCAGATACTTCCTTAACCACGTCGTTCACGCGCAATTCCAGCCTATGATTTGTACACTACCATATAATTAGGTTTGGAAATTCATGCTTTAAACGAGTGGTAACTACAGAATACGCACGCAAAGCTAAAAACACTCTCCTAGGAATTTTGGTTCGATGCTATGTATATCTAGGCACATTCGTAATTTTGATGTCTCTGCAGAAGTCTTAGCGAATTAAATTAAATTTAAATTAATTATGTACGCTTCACCTGAATATGTCAATGTACGTATTGTAATTCACAAGCATGGTCTTTCTGCTTAAAGTGGTCAACTGATCGATTAGAATAGAAATCATCTTTCTGGATTTGCTTATTTCTTGATAAATATTTTTCTTCATCTCATTGGCGATATGAATAGAAATTTTGGCACATGTTTTTATCTAAATTTCAAATTGCGCCCATATTTAATCCATTTAATTTTTGAACATGAACGTCAATTGGTAAATCAACGAAGGGCCTTTGAAAATTTACTACATATTTGTACACAATACGAAAAACGTGTTCGGCCGTTCAAAATACTTTTGATTCATTTTTGTAAATGCTTCACTAATTTCTTCCTTCTGTACAGTCACTAATCTCTATTGCTTTTATATGAGCATTTGTATTCTTATGTTCCAAAATTTTCTTCCTTACACTTGCTTGCTGTATGGCTTCCGTATGTAGTCACCATACAATTTTGATATGGGGTTGCTAGCCTTAAATTATTGGCGCCGAATGTATTTAAGTTATTTACTTGCTTACACATTATCCTTGTGTGTTCTCAATGATTAACCAATCGTATTTGCTTAAATAAAATAATGCCTGTTCTACAGACAGGAATGTCTTTCAGTGAAATTTATAAATTCTCATCTTTTGATTCTTTCACGGTTTTCTTCCGTTTATTTCTGGCTCTTTACTACAAGATGCCTCTTCGCCTTTGTCGTCGTTTTTCTCTTCCTCTTCATTATTCTACCTTTATTTATTTTTTAACCAGATTTCAATCAAATTCATTTTTGGTTGTATGTAGATATTAAAATATACATATGAGGGGGTGGGGGGCATAACTCACGGGGCCCCTGATGTTCCTGTAGTCTCTCCAGGGGACCTTGAAGCTATTATATTCAGAAGTAAGTAAATTGGCCGAGTGAAAGCATGTGTCTCCGCCTGGTGGCAGAATTTTGAAACTATTACATTATATTTTGATATCGAGACTCTTGTCACGAACCGGAACGCTCATATAACAAATATGACATACCGGAAATCTCATAAGACGAACCGGAACGCCGTTCCGGTGAGTTCCGGTCCATTTCGACCACTAGTCGTAGTACAACATTATTTTTTTGTGAAACTCACACCAATTGTGTTTCATTTATATATTAATATTAGAAAAATGAAAACTCAGTTATCTCATTTTGGCCAAAGCTTTTAACCGTTTGTTGCATACTTAGTTCTCATCCCCTTAAATTATCTTCTTCGTTACATTCATCTTTTTGATCGTTCATAGGAGTAATTATTATTTTTTCGTTATCGTGACTAGCTTTATTAGTAGACAAATCATCTTCCGAGCCATCGTCGTCAGCATCGGGAATTTCGAAATCAATGTTTGCCAAAAATTTACCGCGGTATTCGCCCATTGTTTTTGCAAAATTTTACGTTAATTATAAATTGAGTGGTTGTAAATATAGTTTAACCATACCAAATTAACTACTAATAATCTAATAAAATTGCCTGTACAAAATGAAACAATAAATAGCCACTAATTTATTCAGGTCGAGTGGTATTTCGGAGGATAATTTCGTAAACCATTTTGATTATATCCTAAAATTAAACTTAAAATTTGATGTAGGTGTGTTGAGAGCAGAGACACAGGAGTACAGAGCATTTAATCCCGTCAAATCAAGCGTCGCTAATGTTAAAGTCATGTGATCGATTATTTATATCATTACTTTAATATTTCGTGACATTTTATAGTTATGCAACACAATTAACAAGACATTTTCCGCAGTTACAGTTTGGTGAATGATGCAAGATGCTCAGGCCTTCTCCTTGCAAGCGCACGCATAATTTACCAATGGCAGCCGGCAATGTAACATGATACCTGGTTTAGACGCCGAACGGCCGTAGACAAATGTGGCGCCTACGTAAATTGGGATATTGGGCGCGAAAGTAAGATATATATTTTTCCGCCTACCTGCTCTGAAAGTTCATTTTTTTGTCAGAAATATCGGGCGGAAAGTGAGGTTTACAGGCTCTAGGGCCTCTAAAATATTTCAGACATTTTCCTATAGATGGCAGCACACTTTTCATAAACAGTGACAGTGACAGATATATTGTAACCACTCTCCAATTAAAAAAGTGTATTAAGTGCAATGGATGTTAGCAGCGATGAAAACTTGGCTTACACCACTCGATATAAGGGAAGTTGCAGCTGCCGTTACCGCTAACCTAATTAACCAATAAAATCTTAGACTCGGTATGCACTCCAATATAATAAGTTTTGTACTTCGAAACGGCCAAAAAGTCAAAAAACATTACAGAAAATACAGTACAGGCGTATATAGCAGAAATATGAAATATGGAGTTGATTCAAGATGGCACCCGAGATGGGTCGTTCATCTTCAGTTAGTGAGCAAGATAATGCAAACTGCGAGGAAAGTGATTTGGATGTGTGCCCGACGTGTGAGTTAACCATCATATCAGATGATTTAAAGTGCTGCATATGTGATCTATACTTTCACAAAAGCTGTATCAAGTCAGACGAAAAATATGGACTACCGGCATGTATCAAATGTGATAAAAATGGAATACAAAAGTGTACACTGCAGATGTTAATTGCACTAAAAATGGAGTTAGAAGGCCTCAGGAACGAAGTAAGCAAACAAAATAATATAATAAACCGCCAAAACAAAGAAATTAAAAACTTAACCCTAGAAATTGAAGAACTAAATACTATAAACAAACCAAATTGGACCAAAGCAGCGGCAAATACGCTCCCGCAAAAATCTTCCATGGAGCCGTTAGTGTATAGGAGAGCCAAAATAAATGCGCCGATGTTAGATGGCGCGACTGCCAGTTATTCGAGTGTAGCTAGGAGTACAACTTTAGAGGCTATCAATCCGGGAACGGCAGGTGATAAGGCGGCAGAAGCAGCAGAAAGAATGCACGCCAAAAAGTCAAAGCAAGAACCAAATCGCTATCACGCACCGGTGAATGCAAATACTTTATATGACTGGACAGAAATAAGCAGACAAAAAAGGAAACAGAAGCCAAATAACTTAGTAACAGAAAATGCTACCAAAGATTTTAAAATAAAAGGAGTGGAAAATAAGATGTGGCTCTTCATAGGGCGTGTTCAAGCATCATGTCCGACTAGTTACATGCAAAAGCATATTGAATCTATATTAGGTCACAGCCTTTTCGAGCTGACGAAACTAGACACGGTGTATACAAGCAACTCGTACAGATTAGGTGTAAGGAGCGAAGACTATGAAAAAACCATAGATGCGCAAAACTGGCCTAATGGAATCAACCTTCAACGATACACATTCTCTGGAGCGCGTCAGATTTTTCACATACCCAAACTACCGGAAAAACTATCGTAAATGCAAATATCTGCAACTACAACAAAATACAAAATAAAGGAGGCAACTACCTACGGACAACTACGGACACAGAAGATAGTATTGCAATCATTAATCTTAACATAAGATCGATTTACAGCAACAACTTGAAACTACAAAATATGTTAAAGCATCACTTGGACTGTAAAATAATTCCTATAACTGAACACTGGCAAACATCACAAAACTTAAAAGTGCAACGACTGGAGAATTATAAGCTAGCAGCAAACTTCAGCAGACCGGTTCATAAAGCAAGAGACACAGCATATGGGGGAGCAGCTATATATACACAAGAAAGCTTTACTTGTATAGTTCGAAAAGACATAAATAATTTAGCGGAATGTAACACTTTTGAATGCGCAGGTATCGAATGGAGAATAAAAGGTAATAAGTATGTTTACGTAGTAATTTATAGAGCGCCTCATACGCAATATATGGAGACGTTTCTATGTAAGCTCGATATGTTACTAGATAAACTTACAAATGGAGAAGTTACATACTTCATAGCAGGTGACTTTAATGTTGATATTGCGGAAAACACACAAGATAGTCGTGAGTTAATAGGCATGGTCCTTAGCTATAACGCAAAATTAGCAATACAGACACCTACACGAATCTCAAATAATAAGTCATCAATAATAGATAATATAATTACCAATATGGAGCAAGATTATGGGACATGTGTTTTTGATGCTCATGTGTCTGATCATTGTGCACACAAAGTTAAAATGGAAGACTAACAATTGCATAAGACAACATCCAGTAAAAATTTCTGGACGTGTCTTAGGTACCGAAAATGTTTTAAACTTTGTAGATATAATAAGTACTTGTAATATATGGGATGAAGTATTTTCCTTAAATTGTGTAGATGCAGCCTGGGATGCTTTCATGCGAGTAGTGCGATCCGCACTGGATCAAAGTTGTCCAGTAGTAACTAAACACGCGCGTAAAACCAAACATCGTATGCGGAAAGTGTGCTCGCCCGAGATCGTCTCATGCAAGAATGTGCTTGATTATTTGTTAGTACTTAGGAATTACAATGATAACGAAAAATCTATGTATAAGCAGGTATTAAGTGAATACAGGCTCCTTTTGGAAAGCGAAAAAAGGAATCATATAAAAACATAATTTTAAACAGTGATAATAAAAATAAAGCTACCTGGTATGCAATAAACACATGTATTAGGAAAACTACTAAAACAGATAGATCAGCACATAATATGTTGGATGATAAACTGGATGAACTAAATCACTATTTTACAAACGTAGCATCAAATTTAACAAAAGGTTTGCCCTACGTTCAGTCAGTCACGAACATATTAAGAAACGCAAAGTCACTATTTCTATGTCTTGTAACACCGACTGAACTATATAACAACATTATTTTATTTAAAAAAAAAAGCTCAGGCTATGACGAAATCTATTCAGAACTATTAAAAAAAGGTATAAATAGTTTCATAACACCTTTAACTTTTTTGATAAATAAGACATTAGAGACAGGAATATTTCCCAAATGCCTGAAGATACGAATACTAGTACCAATATTCAAAAGTGGAAACCAGGACGATCCAGCAAATTATAGACCAATAACCCTGTTAAGTTTGTTCTCAAAAATAACAGAGAAAGTAATAGCAAACAGAATCATAGACTTTTTTAATAATAATAATTTATTTAACTTAGCACAACACGGGTTTCTAAGAAACCGGTCTACGAATACAGCAATATTTGGATATTTAGATGGTGTGATAGATGCCTTGAAGAAGAGACAAATGCCATTGGACATTTTCCTTGACTTATCCAAGGCATTTGATACAATGGACCACAATATATTGCTACAAAAACTGGAGCTCTATGGGGTCCGAGGCGTATGTCTGAACTTGATTCGAACATTTTTTAAAAACAGATACCAAAAGATTCATGTAAATGGTAAATTATCTGCTCTAGCTGAGACAAATATCGGGGTGCCACAAGGAAGCATACTCGGACCAATATTATTTCTGAAATACGTCAATGACTTACCACAACACCTCCAAGACAAAGGTATTGTAAAAACTTATGCCGATGATACAAACCTACTTGTTCGCGGCACTACCGCTCAGAGTCTTGAATTCAAAACTATCGATACAATGGAAACATGTCAATATTGGATGGAAATAAATTGGCTGATATTAAATAAATCGAAAACCAAAGCAATGCTGTTTCACTTCGGAAAAATGGACGTCAATTTAGATTTTATTAAACAACTAGAAATCGAAATCCATTCCCATGCTAAAGTACTTGGAATGGTAATTGACGACAAATTAAATTGGAATGTCCATTGCCTGAACCTAAACAATAAACTACTGTCGGTGTGTTATGCATTAAGAGTGACCAAAAATGTTGTGGATCAGCACACACTAATAATAATATACAAGACAATGTTTGAATCGTTGTTAAGATACGGAATAATATTCTATGGAAATAGCGTTCAGTCCAAACAAATATTTAGGACACAAAAATAGCAATGAGGATTATATTTGGACTTAAAAATAATGATTCCTGTAGAGGTCTTTACAAATCAGCAAACATATTCACTTTCTACAGTTTGTATGTACTAGAAATTCTAATATTTAATTTCAAATACAAGAACAAGTTCATCCAATATCACTTCCATCATAACCATAACACAAGAAGTAATCGTAGCTATGCTTATCCTGTACATAGGCTAACGGTCTCGGAAAAATCTCCAACATATAATGGGCTGAAATTCTACAACAACCTACATCGCGAATTACAAGACATAAACGAACTAAACCTGTTTAAAATTAGATTATCTGAATACCTTATCAAAAGGGAATTGTATGACATAAGGGAGTTGTAAACTCCCGCGTATGTCTTATATATCCTAAGTCAAAATGATAATAATTCTGTTGTCGGGGACAGCACGACCCCAAATATTTGTGACGACCTTCATGTTAATGAATGTGCAGATATGTAGCTCATTGTAATATTATTTGTGTATTGCCTGTACTTCATCATTCGTTAATAAATATTGATTGATTGATTGAATATGGAAATAGTGCCACATTGTTGTTGAACATTCAATGTTGAAGGCGGTTCTTAAAATAAAACAAAATATTGACATAAGAAAACTCATCAAAGTGCAGCCGTACTTGATACGAAATTCGGTTGATTATAGAGCAAAAAAGTCAGATATTGTAGGTAGGCGGAAAAATAGCGTGTGTCCCGCAGGCCGAAAGGCTTTAGCAGCCCTTCGTTTATTGGCGCCCTCGATCGCTCCGCTCGCTCATGCGCCAAGCACCGCGGGCTGCTAAAGCCTATTTTCCGCCCTTGATACACAATATACTATTGTTTTGAATGGGTGGCCTAATGGAAAATTAGACGATAGATGTCAACCATTGTTAAGATGTAAAACAAAATTGTCTGTGGAGCTTGGAGGTTTAATGAGAGGATATGAAACTGTGATACCTACAAAATTTAGGAAAACATCCTGGCAGAACTGCACACAGTTCATTTGGGCATGGTTGAAACAAAGTCGTTTGCTCATTCTGACATGTGGTGGCCAAACATGAATAAAGATTTTGTGCAGTTGATAGAGTCGTGCGAACCTTATATTAAATTCGCTCAGACACCAAGTAAGGCTGAGTTAATTCCGTGGAATTATGATAAGGAGTCCTGGAAACGACTTCATATAGATTTTATACGCTCTGTATTTGACAAATATTTGATGGATTCAAAAACCAAATGGATTGAATCTTTTGAAATGACAACTATAAGTTCGGAAGTTACTATTAAAATTCTGCGCGATGTTTTCGCAAGGTTTGGTATACCTAAGTACCTTGTAAGTGACAACGGAAAAATTCCAAACCTTAAGATTAATGGAGTTTGTCACTTAACGAGGGCGCCATACCATCCAGAAACAAACGGATCTGCTGAAAATGCGGTAAAAATAATGAAAAGAGCGCTGAAAACGGGAAAATGTAAGAATAAAAACTTAGCTACAAAACCAATAATTGATTGATTTCTGTTTTAACACAGAAATACGGAACATATAACAACTGGCTTATCACCGGCAAAGTAATTTTTAGGGAGGGGATTAAGGAACAGATTGTATTTATATCACCTTTCGCAGAAAATATAATGGAAGACAATCAGCGTAAACAATGTGAAATTTATCTAGGCACGAGAAAAAAGACAATTTAAAGTGCCAAATTTATTTAACACGTTACGAGGTTAATAATTGAAAGGAGCGAAACTCAGATTGCGTCCCAAGAGAAACGATTATTAGTGGTAAGGAGTACTCAGGAGGATTAAATGAAAGCTCTGAAATAGCTAATAGTTCGGATAATGTAGAAACAGTCAATGATAAGGATTAAAATTGTAAGAACCTAATAATATTAAAGTCCATAATTTTACGAGTCTGAACAAAACTGCGTAAATAACATATAAGGCCGCGGCCGACGACGCGTTGGCCCAAGCGAGGTCATTCATTTTGCTGACTTCTTAATTTTAGGCAAATGTAAATAAGCACACGATCAAAATGATGACACAGAAATAGGTCGTGGGAATACGACGGGAACTCGAAACGGCGATTGCGTAATTCGGTGACACGTATGGGATTGCGTCACTTTGCAGCGGAACGCAGATTTAGCATAGGACAGGGGAAGAAGAGTAAAAAGTGGGGATCAGTATAAATATAAGTGCTGAACTTAAACGAGACCAGTTAGATGTACCGATCGAGACAGAACGTCACGCTGTCCGACGACGACTCATATACTTTGAACATTAACTCCTCAGGTGAATATATAACACAAGTTTAACAAATGTAATTCACACTAACAATTCAAAGTCAATTCCATACATAATAATGTAACCTATCTAGTGATATTACCGCGCCTTGCCGCTGGTAATGAACGAAGTTTAATAAAGGTATGAAATGTAGGGAGCCTTACGCCACTAAATGCGGAGTTGAACCTAACTGCATTTTATACCTTGTCCTGACAATATTTTCGTACTGACAGGTGAATATTGTAACATGCCTTCCTTTCCGTCGTCGCAAAACATGTGATCAAACATCTTTTCACACTAACAATTCTAAAATAATTTATCCATAATAATGTAACCTATCTAGTGATATTACCGCGCCTTGCCGCTGGTAATGAGCGAAGTTTAATAAAGGTATGAAAGGTAGGGAGCCTTACGCCACTAAATGCGGAGTTGAACCTAACTGCATTTTATACCTTGTCCTGACAATATTTTCGTACTGACAGGAGAATATTGTAACATGCCTTCCTTTCCTCGTCGCAAACATTTGATAAACAGTGTGGCCTCATTAATCAATCGGTAGTTAAATAAAAAGTTGCGTCAGGGGAACATAACTTAATAATTTCGATATAAATAATTCAATGATATTTGTAATTAAATCGTATACTTAAACTTGCTCAGCGCTCCGATATGCAAGAAATTTCAGAATTATGAATGACTGAAACGAATGTTTGTATGTGCTTAAGTAGATAGAAAAGTAGAAGTAGAATAGAGCTTTATCATACTAATCAATAATCAATTTTGAATAACAATACCTATTAAAGTTTTTACGCTCACATGGCTGATAATGTTGGTAGACGCGAGTACTAGCAATATCTCCGAATGAGGACACATTGGGTGCTTGAAGTACTGGAATCACTTGAAGTACTTTAATGTGAAGTTATGTGATTCGTTCCTATCCACAAGGTGGCGTTGAAATACATTGGTAGGCACCGTGCTAATGAATTTCTATGCAGTGATGACATGTATCAGATACCCTTCTCGGCACAATTTGAAGATTGTGGTGCATTAAGTCGCTCAGTAACACTTTGTAATTCCAACCGCAGTGTTAATAAGTTACTCAGTTTTCAAAATAAAATAAATCATTCAACTTCAAAGAATATAATAAATTTTCAATAATTATTAAACAAATCTATTCCAAAATTTAAATAAATATAATTAAATAAATAACGTCCAATTAGAGTAACAAAACTGTCTTTTATTTACCCGTCGCTTGCATAACCTTTTAAAATGAATAAATCATATAAAATCAATGTATCTGTGTTTTACTTGCTAACAAAAATTACTAACAGACACATTACCCATAAATTCGGAAAATAAAATTTTAGAGCAATTGGAGAATATGAATAAGCTTATTAACACTGTGAAATAAGTTGTTAATGATTTATCAAAATACCAAGTACTTAGAGTAGAAGCCAAAGGCCACGGAAACTGCATCTGTGCGGAAAAATATATTTCAGATGAATCGAGACACTCTTACAGAAGGAATAATGCCAACACAGAATCTCAAATTCTTGAAAAATTCGACAAAATGAATTTAAGCGAAAGACCACAGAGATTAGAAGAAAATTTGGACAATCAGAGCAAAAGATTTAATGAACTAGAGGATTTCACCAATTTTCTATCACACCGTGTACCTAGTATGGAAGTTAAGTCGACAAACGACCTTATATGTGCGGAAAAGTGTGTAACAGTAGATACAAAAGAAATTCGGGACGAAGACATTCAAAGCGAAGGTAATCCAGAGATGGAAAAGGTTCAACAATCTCTCATAGCTAAAGATAGGAAACAAAGAAGACAAGGAAAACACAACAAATCCCCTCGTAACAAAACACCGAATGAAGTTGAGAAAAATGAAAATCTCGCTAATAAAGTTAGTATAATTAAGGAAAGTGCAATAAAAGAAAACTCAAGCAAGGAAAACAAAAGGTGCTACATAACAGAAATAAATGAGAATTTATTTCGGGGCGCACTGGCGCATTGCGTAGCAGAAGATTTTTCTATGGGTAAAGGTATTGCAGTCGAATTTAAGAAAAGATTTGGTAAAATAGATGACCTAAAGAAATTAAACATAAAGGTTGGGGGAGTTGCATTTCTAAAGGAAAATGGAAGATTTATTTATTACTTAGTGACGAAAGAGAAGTCATGTGATAAACCAACGAAGCACTCAATAACACAAGCTTTAATATCATTAAGAAATTTAATGTTACACCAAGGTGTAAATAAATTAGCGATACCGCGGCTGGGCTGTGAATTAGACAAGTTAAATTGGAGTGATGTAAAATCACGCATTGGATTCGTATTTTAAGATACAAGTGTGGAAATAAGAGTGTGCAATTTGGAAACTCCCGAAGAAATTTCAGAAAGTAGGAGTAATTCAAGTTATATAAGTAATCAAAACGAAGTTTTATTGGAAGAAAGTGAAAAACAAGTAGAAATAATAGATTATGTAGAAAATGTAGAAAACCAGGAAACCGACAGTAATATTATAGAGATGGAAAACCAAAATCCTAACAAAAAAACTAACGAAGTAGATAAAAACTCATGCTATCAAGATGAAGAGAATTTTGACACATGTCACAAACCACACGATCACACTGAGGTAAATGAAAAAGGTGAAAGAGTCAAGGTAATTATAGACAAAAATACAGTATATGATTGTAATGTACCCAGCCACCATTTGAATTGCGAGGAACAAAAAAAGAGCAAAATACAATCTAATATTCAAACTCCCACATCATCTAAAAATCAACCCCCGAATAATATTCCTCAACATAATTATTCCACCCGTTTTAAAGGTAAACCAAAAAGTCCCTTTTCATGGTTAAGAAAATTTTTAATGTAATCACCAGCCCATACTAACGTAACATTTCAAATAAAATAATAATAATATACTAAACCAGTACAAGTTTTTTTTTTCGCGACCGAGGATAAAATTTAAAAAACTATATAAATTAAATTTCCGAACTATTTAAATTATTAAACTCAAAAGTAATCAAAAAAAATTTTGAAAGCCTTTTTCTTCCGGGCTTAAAATACGGAAAATATAAAATAACTGCCTGGCATGTATATTAACAGCATGCACATATTTTTGTACATATTATAGGGTAATAATTATAGAAAATATGCGTAAATGTATATATGTATTGTATGTTGTATGATATTAATATAAGAATATTATTTTTGTTATAAATAGATGTAATTAAAACTGTAAAATGATTTAGTTTGTAAGAAATTTTAATGTAAAGGAATTTAGTGAATTATGTAATTAAACAATGAAAAATGCTGTGCGCTAATTAAAAAGTGAAGTGAAACTATAATGTTTCGAATATTAAATGCAAAAATCAAACAATTAATACAGACATTTTGAAAATGCACAAAGTTATTTTTTGCATTCATAACAATGGATGGGTCACCCAATCGACAATATTCTTCAGCATGGAACCCCTTAATTGGTCTGCAAACATTGATAACGACCAAGTTTCCCTTAAATAGCCAAAAGACACTGATAATTCTTCAGTATTTCGTCATCAGCGTACGGCGCCTTCCAGCGACAAGATGCCACTGACAACTAACAGCACAGGAAGGACCAAGCTTCAAGGTCCACCCAGGATTCTAAAAATTAATCTGTGCTGTAAATTTTTCTTATATATATTTTTCTTATATTTATATACATATATATGTATATATATATATAAAATACGTTTTCCCGTATTAAATATTAGTTTTTAAAAAAAGTTAAATTTTTTTACACGCTCAAAATTGAATTAGTAGTTTACAGCTTAACGTCTAAGTGAATAATGAATTAATCTAATGCTAACATAGGATATGGAATAATACAATTAACAATAAAAGATAAGCCATGCCGTGGGTGCCCATCCGCTGCGCTGGGGACCTTGAGTTTTTGCTGAGCTGGTTTTTATATCTATGTGAGGCCGTCTCCGGGCGGTCATCCTTCCTATGATTATAGGTAGCGTTGAGGCACGATAACTCCTCTTCCCCTAGATTCTGGCATCCCCGGGAAGCTCAAGATCGTCGCTTGGAGGCTGGTTTTGTCCGAAAGGTTGATGTTTCCTTTTCTTTAACCATTTTATAGCAACATAGCCTGTAACTATAACTATTGCCAAATATAACATGGTGGTCCAAATACTCGGCACCACGATATTGGGCGATCCATCGAAGGTAGGTATTTGCTGGACGACTGGAATCTCTTGAAGAGATGTGTGTTTCAGGTGCATCTGCGGGCTGCTGATTACGATCGGACTTCCCATTGTAATTTCTTGGTATTGAAGTTCTCGGTCTCTAAAATATAGTTTGCAGTTTTCCTGCTTGATTAAGTAAATCCCAAGGAGGTTCCTTGTTTCCGTCTCTTGCTGGCATTTAAATTTTAATCGTTTCTGGTTTGCAAATACACCAAGGTACTGATTAATTTCGGGTATTATCTCCAGGTGGTTATTTTCAATGTTCAATTTAGTATATTGACATTTATCATTATTTCCATTCAGTAGTATTTGTTCTTCACACTCAGGTGTGTGACTTGCGACAAAGTGATCGGGACATTGATAGTGCTTTGTACTTTGGGTACACAAGCGGTTCAGAGGTAGAATTTTGTTTTCATCCTTTGATTTCAATAAATATTTGACAATCGGTATAATTGTTACAAATTCAGACTCGTGTTTAGTAGGAATAGGGTTTAAATAGAATAGATCAAAGTTATGCTTATAATTAATAGGTATGGAGAGAAAGTAGTTAATTTTAGTATTTTCAATTTTACATGTTACTTCAATGATCGATTCAAAGTCTAGTATATTTTCAATTTTTAACTCAAACGGAAATTGTTCATTATAATGAGTGGAGATTTTACTGAGTTCTACAAACAAATCTGCCGAATTCATAATGCTAGGATGCATCGTTTTTAACTTACAAAATGATATTGAATTTTCGATATCTTGTAATACACGCAAAATCGTGTTGTAAAGTATAATGAGTTGGTGAAATAAATCCTTAGTAAGTAGGATGTCTTGATGATTAGATTCTTTTGTCAATATTACACTCAGTTGCATAATTCTGGATTTTAATAACATTTCGTTATGTTCGATACTACGTAGGGTATTATTAAACTTTTTGACAATGTGATTATTTAAACTGTATTTCATTTTCAGTTGACTCTCAATATTCATTTGATTTGTATGGAGGTGATTTAGAATGTTATTAATTCGTTCGCCATCGTTGGCGTCCAAATTTCCTGTGATAAATTTTGTGATCGATCCCAATCCATCGATTAACCCTCTTTTATTTCTAGTTTTGGTACTAGAATGAATTTTTATGTTATTAATCTTATTAACGATATTTTCTTGTAGATTATTCAAAATTTTATCATAATTAGAGAAATCCGTTTTAAACGCGGATATGTTTTTAATTGTACTCTGGAGGTATTGATATTGAGTATTTAATTTATCGAATTCGTTATATAACGAGCCCAAATCATAATAGTGTACGAATGTGTGTTGGGACTTTTGTAATTTCGCAGGACCCATATTAATTGGGAGCATTCCCAAATTTTGCGTAATATTTTTTATATCTAACCCTTGCGTCATTGCGACGAGGAGGGACCTGCATGAGAATCGCTGATATTAGTATTGTTGTAAATGTATACGAATATATTTATGTCTTTAAATATGTATTGGATCATGGGTTTTACCCTGTTGTAATTTAATCGATCTAAACCACATCCTAATCGTGGCATAGCTAGATTAGTAATATTATTTATAATACAAAATTGTCTAAGATTAACTAACGTTTTAAATAAATCTTCATAACTAGGTTTATCGTAATAAGCTATTTTAGTAATTAAATAAATTATATATCTGTTATCTTCTTTTAAATAACAGTGCGAATAAAGCTCTGGATTTTGAGCTTTAAGTATTTCAACTTGACCAAATCGGTCTTTAAAGTCTAATCCAATTCCTGCACTCATGTTTAAATCTTGGCTCACGCAGTGTGC
This sequence comes from Othius punctulatus, assembly GCA_951805005.1. Classification (NCBI taxonomy): domain Eukaryota; kingdom Metazoa; phylum Arthropoda; class Insecta; order Coleoptera; family Staphylinidae; genus Othius; species Othius punctulatus. Next base: position 57,222,338 of record OX638145.1, on the reverse strand, counting down.
CAGGGAGAAATTTGCTGGTGCAAAAAACAAATTGTCGTTCATTTCGACAATATTTTCACACTCGTTTTTATCATTATTTTTAATCGCTTCCTTAAAACTCTTATAATTCAATTTATTGTCGGTACGCCTTTGAATTTGCGTATCGCTAAGTATTGTACATTTTCGTCGTGGTCTTTTAATGTTTGATAAGTGAATCTTTTCCACGGTGTTGTGGTGTTTCACTTTAATTTTAGCAGTTTTCATTTCCGGATTTATTATGTTAATAATTTCCCTTTTAAATTTATTTTTAGTTTTTGCCTGCTTTTGCTTATTCTTAACATACACGTTACCAGGTATTTCGGGTAGTTCTTCACGAGTCTCATTTCGATTATTTATAGTTTTTTCTTTATTTTCATGAATTCTTTTATTAATCATTTCATATAGCAATTTTACTTTATCTCTGTGATTTATAACATAGTTGTTTACAAGATGAGTATTTAAATTTATATTAAATGGACACTCTGTATTTATGTGACCAGAAATCATTTCTGTAGGCTTTAGCTTTGTAGCAGTGTGTACAGAATTATTATAAGCAATTAGTGCATAATTTACTTTCATTTCAATTGATTCTTTCTTGTAAACATCTCTGTTATTTAGTAAACGAACATGCTCAATAATTGTGGAATGTACACGTTCTACCATTCCATTAGAATCGGGATGCTGAGAGCTAATAAAGTGTAAATTGATTTTGTGCAATTCCATTAATTCTTGAATAACACTATTTTTAAATTCTAAGTGATTGTCGGCAATTACCTGGCTTGGTATACCGTGGTGAGTGAAATACTTAATTAGTTTATTAGCGATTTCGATTCCTTGGTGAGAATCTAATTTATACAATTGCGTATATTTTGAAACTGAATCGATAATAGTTAGAAATGTTCCAAACCTTCCAATCTTATACTGTCAATATGTAAGATTTCGAATGGTTTTGTGGGGGTTGGGGTAATATTATATTTTAATTTTAGTGGTTTTCGGTCATATTTACAATTCGAACAAATTTCGCATTGATTGATATAATTGTTAATGGAACGACGCTGGTCTGGCCAATAAAATCGGCGTTTTAATTGTGTTTCTGTTTCGTCTATTCCTCGATGGTTTGTTTTACCTTCGTGATATAATTTGATCGTTTCATTAGCTTCTTCCTCGTCTTCTACATCAATTAATTTAATTGAGCATTTTCTGAAGTTAGTAGAATTTTTAAAATACTTTTGTAGTATCGTACAAAACTTTTCATAGATTGGACTTTCAAAATATATGTGATATTTAATTTTTGGAACAATGAATTCCTTCATAAATTTTATAACATCTTGTTCGAAATTTGATTTTGACAATTGTATGTGAATTCTCATTTTCTTTTTATTGTAAAGCGTAACCATTTTTGGTTTAGCTGGGGAATAATTTACTTCTGAAATTATCAATTGGTTATTTCCGATATTAACCGGCTTGTCGGTTATTGGGATACAAAATATAGGATCTTCAATATTCGAATGAATTGTTGCACCATCGTTATTGTTATTATTTACATTTTTATCATATAAGTCTTTAATACTTCCTAGACTACCTGTCTCTACTACTTGTGATTCGTTATCATCATTATCTTTTGTGAATAGCGAATCATTAAAATTATCCGTATAAAAATCGATCATTTGTTTATTTCCCTCATTTATATTAAGTTCTAGTCGCGAAAGAGCATCTGCATTTTTATTTAATATTCCTTTCTTGTATACAATATTGTAATCATAATCTAATAATTTTAGTCGCCATCGAACTAGTTTCGAATTTGGCTCTTTGATTGATATTAGCCATTGTAAGGGTTTATGATCGCACACGATCTGGAACGTTCTACCAAATAAATATGGTCGAAAATACTTTACGGCCCAAATTATTGCTAATAATTCTTTTTCAATCGTTGAGTAATTCGTTTCTGAATCGTTAAGAGTTCTGCTGGCATATGCAATGGGTAGATCAGAGCCTATTTTGCCTTGTGACAGGACGGCACCAATTGCGTAATTGCTGGCATCGGTTGTTAGTACAAACGGTTTTGAAAAATCTGGATATTGAAGTAGCGGTTCATTTGTTAATAAATGTTTGCATAAATTAAAACAATTTTTATAATCTACGTCATCGACATTAATTACTGCATCCTTTTTTAATAATTTGGTTATAGGTTTGGTTAATTTTGCAAAATCTTTTATAAACTTCCGGTAATATCCGAGTAATCCTAAAAATCCTTTTATTTGTTTCGTATTTTTGGGAATTGGATAATTTTGTATTGCAATAATTTTATCAGGGTTAGGCCTAACTCCTTCAGAACTTACAACATGGCCTAAATAAGCTACTTCCTTTCTAAGAAATTCAGATTTATCAATTTGAATTTTGAAATTAGACTCTCGTACTTCTCGTAATCGACCGACATGTTCTTGTAAACTTGTACTAAATATTATTATATCGTCCATGTACACTAAGCATTTTTCATTTTGGACACCTCTTAATATGTTGTCCATGGCTCTCTGAAATGTAGCCGGCGCATTCCTTAAACCAAACGGCATTCTGAGGAATTCATAATGACCGTGTTCTGTATTAAATGCTGTTTTTGGAATATCGTCTTTCGCTATCTCAATTTGGTGGAATCCGGAGGCTAGATCTAAGGTAGTAAAATATTGACAACGTCCTAGTTTGTCTAATAAATCATTTATATTAGGTAACGGATAACGGTCACCTATTGTTTTGTCGTTAAGTTTTCGGTAATCAACGACCACTCGCCATTTACGCTTTCCCGATGCGTCTAATTTCTTCGGTACCACCCAAATAGGTGAGGACCATGGGCTATGTGAAGGTCTAATTATATTTTGATCTACCATTTCCCGGATCTGTTTATCCACTTCAACTCTATGAACTTCCGAATATCGATACGATTTAGTATATACCGGTATTTCGTCCGTAGTTCTAATATTATGTTTTACATGATTTGTAAAGGTCAATTGATTATTATTTACATGGAATATATCAGCATACTCCTTAACTAATTTTAGAATTACTGCTTTTTCTTCTTCGTTCATATGATCTGAACGTATATTAGATACATCAAACCTTTTTATTTGTTTGTAATTCAAATTGTTGAAATTATTTCCCGTAGTAGTCTGATCGTATTCATCGATCGACTCTACAATAAAAGGGTTTTTTATAGTGACATTCACACTGATGTCTAAGGGATTTATAATTGTACATAATGCCTTATGATTGACTACGCGTGTTGCGCATTCTGGGATTTCCAACTTATTAACGTTCATATGCGGAATTATTACATCGCCGTTTTTAACATTTCCTACGTCAACTTGTATTACTTGCTCAAACCTAGCTGGTACTACTATACAATTCGTACTGCCATGTTTGGGAATATTACGATAATTAAGCTGAAGGTTAGTTTTAGGAGAGACTAATAAGTCTTGCTCGAAATTAATGGTAGCTTTAATTAATCTTAAATTATCTACACCAAGTAGAATATCGAAGTTCGAGTGAAAATCCAACAAATGGAATTTCAATTTTGAAGATTCCATCGATTTAAATATTTTATTTAGAGATATTATCGTACTGAATTGTTGACAAGAAGAACCATGTGCACTGGCAATCTTGAACGGATCCAGTCTAATATTCTTTTTAAATAATTTATTTGCAACGCTTGCGTTAACAAATGAATGTGAGCTACCACTATCTATTAAAATTTTTAAATTCCTATCGCTATCAATAATATAAGGTAATTGACTGTCTGGATTGTTAATACCCATTAATTGGACAATTCTATCGAGGCATCTATCTCTAAAAAATTATCCGTTTGCTCGTCGATGTTATGCAATCTAGTATTTGGGTTGTGATTTTGGTAATTTTGATTTCCTTGTGGCCTTGAGGTGCAGTTAGTCGAAATTGACATTGGGGTAGGTTTCGGCTGAGAACCCGATGCACCATGATTTATTTGATTGTTGTTGGGCATACGATTGGAATTATTAAAACTTTTATTAAAATTTCTATTGAATTTTTTATTAGGCATTGGCCTAGAATAATAATTATTATTTTGCGACGGGACCCTTGTATTATAATTATTCGGTTTTGCTGGATTCACGGGACGCTGATTTAATTTAATTGTATCAAATTTATTGATTGTGGCTTCTAGTTGGAAATCATTGGTGAGCATATTTAATGCTTCATTCAAACTATCTGGATTTTTTACACGCATATGCGCTCCGATCGGGTCCCTTAGCCCACGCAAAAGGACTCGAAGTGCATTTTTTCTGCAGAAATTTGCCAGATAATAGCGCTCACCGGGATCTACTACATGATTAGTTAGATACGAGACCTGCAGATTGAGCAGATTTTGAATTCTGTTGAAGAACTCAAAAGGAGACTCACTGACAGCCTGTTTCATTATCGTGGTTTCGTGATTTAAACTAAACACATCGCGTTTATCGCCATACGAATTTAGTAGTGCCGTTTTTAAATCATGCCAACTGGATATAATACTTGACGAAATATTTTTCGCGGCATCGCCCCTTACTTTTGCTATAATTGACGACATCAAATATTCATTTTGAAAGTCGTCCGGATCCGTAGCATTATAAAATTTAGTTATTACTAACTTTTCACTAACTTCAATGAATCTAGATAGAAGTTCGATCTCTCCGTTAAATTCGGGGATCATGTTAAGGTATTCTGATTTCAAAGGTATCGCCATCGTTAGATAATTATTTAAATTTTGATTATCACTAGACAAACTTATTCGTGAAATGGGTGAACGTGAACGATTGCGGTTAGTTTTTGCAGGTAACGAGTCTGAATTTGACTTTTCGTTTACACTCATTTATAAAATAGCGTAACACCTGTAAGTAACTTGTGTACTTACAGTAACACTATTTTATCCATCTGGTGAGTCTCGTAGACTTCACTGGATGCTGTGGACTTGGCGGCACGGCACAAGACTCGGGCAGGTGCTCGATGGTTGGAGACTGCTGCGGTTAGGTGCTGGCTGCTGTGTCCTGGAGCTGGAGGTTTTTTGGTGAATCGTTGAAACGAACAGTATGATTTTCGATAAATCGATACCGCCGAAAATCCGTTGCGACTGCGCCAAATACGTTTTCCCGTATTAAATATTAGTTTTTAAAAAAAGTTAAATTTATTTACACGCTCAAAATTGAATTAGTAGTTTACAGCTTAACGTCTAAGTGAATAATGAATTAATCTAATGCTAACATAGGATATGGAATAATACAATTAACAATAAAAGATAAGCCATGCCGTGGGTGCCCATCCGCTGCGCTGGGGACCTTGAGTTTTTGCTGAGCTGGTTTTTATATCTATGTGAGGCCGTCTCCGGGCGGTCATCCTTCCTATGATTATAGGTAGCGTTGAGGCACGATAACTTATATATATATGCCCCATTGTTATTTCTTAATTCCCATATATCATAACCAATCACACATTTTTAGATATACATATATATATATATATATATATATATATATATATATATATATATATATATATATATATATATATCTAACTTTTAGCCATATTTTCCCTAGATTCACTACTTCCTAATTTCTACTGCAATTCTTGCAGTCATGTATGTAATTGTTAAAACTGTAATGTAATTAATATTAATACCCTTGCGAGTAACTTATAAACTCGCCTACCTCAAGTAAGCTAAGTGATATTCACGTAGCGTACTTTTATAAGGTGGGATGTGATGTGAGGTAAACTCACTGACGCAGCCCCGCACATTGCATGTTACGTTTAATCCCTTAATTATAAGTAGTTATAGTATACAAGTGTAAATTAGGTTGCCTATGTTAAAACCCTACAAGTGTTTTAATTAATATTTAACTGTTAATAACTTTATTGTGGAATGACATCCAAACGTATAAATAACAAGAGATGATAATTTAAATATAGGCAATTCATTAGTGTTAGTTAGTTTGTAATCGTATGAAGGTAACAGGTAGAAAACCTGTTAAGTAAATAAATATATTGTATTAAAATCGCACAAATGCTGCGAATAAATAAGCTGTTTACAGCTCGCAGTGTTTAAACTAGGTAATTAAAGGAGTATTAGGCGACCTTTTAAGTACACATTATATCAAGTAAGCACAGGTGTATAAGCGTTAATAGTATATACCCTATTGAGCAGGAGCAAGTGAATTCGAGCCTAAAATAATCTAAATAAACATTGTTACTCTAAATATACGGATGTGTAAGTCACAACATGGTGGAACCCTGGTTTGGACCTTTGACACTCTTTTGTTCTTCGGAAACATTATTTAAAGGCGAGTCAATGCTCACTCGCTCTTATACACCGCTCTCATTATTCGGCGCTCTCATTTTTCCGCGCTCTACGGCGCGCTCATTTTGTCGGTTCTCATTTTCTTGCGTTCATAATCCGCGCTCATACTTCGCGCTCATTATATTCATTATGTTGCTCAATTTACTCGCGGTCATTATTGTATGTTAAATCTTAAATTAATATAAGTGTTAAACGTTTTTATGAGTCTCGTCATTTTCCCGCTTAACTCGTTTTCAGCAGTGCCTTCGAGATGAACAGTGGAATGGGACATCGGGGTTTAAAAGGTAAGTGAGATTTAAAGTTTAGTTCATAAATGTATCAGTACATAACTCTCTGGCTTACGTCGAACCCCAAAAATAGCCGACCATATGAACAAACACATGTTATTACCGCTCGGCCAGTGTTTGCTCATTAGGAAGGTTACTTTTGCTTGTGATAAGTAATCCCGCGGCTAACCCACATGGCCTGCGGGCATCACATTAGTCAAAACTCGATAGCGACTACATCCCAAACTGCATACAGTTCAATTACCGTAACGAATATCAGTACTCATATATCCACGCCAACATCTACCAAACAAACTTTCTCCTTTGCACCTACATCTAATGCAAAAACTGTATCCATCGCAACTTGTAGTCAAGAATCTGAAGCGATTACAACCACACTGAATACACTCCAATTACTTCCTTAAAACCCATACCTATAACTGTTTTATCTGCCTCACCTACATGCTTACCAGGCACTTTAGCATGTAGCACTATTACACCACTCTTATCCACATGCAATCCAACTTTCACTTTAGCACCTTTATCTCCACAAGCCTCACGCAGAGAGATTGGGTTCAATTTATATATTTTTGTAGAAACAACGCCTACATCAAATGAATTCTCTTTGTTCGCTGCTACTACTGTACCCACCATACAATCTTCTCGTGTTTCAATTTCATATATTTCTCAACATTCGGATTCACAAGCATTTTCTGATATATCTGAAATTCATGACATCCAAGAGGAAAGTGAATTAAATTTAGATATTTTCGCAAGTGTGTCAAGTGATTTCATTCCTTGCACTGCTTCCACTGTTTCGACTGAACATATATCTCCTTCAAAATTCAGTAATGTAGAATTGATTGGTCAAAATGTGGATCAATTGACATTTTCTAAATTACCACGAAGCCAAGATATGCAAGAACTTTTTAATTTTGAAGAGGAAAGCAGTGCTTTCAACATTTTTAATGGTAATAATACAACATTAGGTATATAGTGGGAAATACTAAACTTTTACTGAACTATTTTTTAGACTCATCGAGTAGTTATTGCCCATCTTCGGAATCAGAATCAAGTGAGGACTTATGGGATAATAATGAAAATCATCTAGGAAAATGTGTTTTAAGAAATCTTGCAGTACCCCCACCACCAAAAGGTGAAAATGAAATAAATTTATTACAGTGAATTTGCAATTTCTTTTCAAACTATATTTTACAGTTATTGATGACCAGGAAAATCTTACAAGAATAGTACAACAGTACAAGCAAGTACAAATGCATCAAGATTGCGATGAAAGCCAGTGGAATTGTTCTGTGGACCGTGGGACAGGAAAAAGAACAAAACATTTTTGTAAATTTTGTTCCGCTTTAGTAAGTGAATTTGGAAGACATCTAACAAGAAAACATAAAGATGAAGAAGAAGTTAAAAAGTGTCTTCTCCTACCGAAAGGTGAGAAAAATGTATGAGTTTTCAATTTTATTTGCATATGCAAGAAAGGGATGCATTTGTTTGCATGTTTAGGCTTTGTTAATTATTTACCATGGTTTTTTCTTCAAGACTGTTTTTTTGTTTTCCTGAAATATGACACTAACTGTATTATTTACCGTACAAGTGGGTCAAGTAAGGTATTATCCACCGAGAGAAAATCCTTGAAGCATTGCATATTTGTAAAATATACAAAATATTTAAAAAAGAAGGCCCGCGCTAGCTTGCCGATGACAACAGAACATCCTGATTTAGCCCGATTTAGAGACTTTTTCATTGAAACCGTCGCTCACGGGAAATATTAAGTATATCTTGACAAAAACTGTTGTTAATTACAATTCATAGAATTCATGTTCGAGGCAGCAAAAATACTGTTAATGCTTATATTAGATCTAATTAATTTAGTGGTAATGAGGAACGATAGGAAATTAGAAATATTTATAGATTTATTGATTTAATATTCTTCGTATTCAAGGAAATGTAATAATCCACGCACAGTGAGTGAGTAATTCATTCCAGTGGATAAACCGTAACTTTCCTTATTTAAAAACTAAATAGTAACAAGTCGTTTGTTCAGAGGGGTTGGTTAAAATTTGTGTCACTTTGTATTTATATTCCATTCACGATGTTTTTGTGTCAGGGGAGTCTATGAATATCTAGTCATTTTGTTGGTACTGTTACGGAAATAACTGAATTCCCCAATGGAACTTGTAAAAAAATTTTAGGTTAAGTTGTTTTCAATTTGAGGTTATATTTTTTAAATAACATTTAAATAACAATTTAAATAACAAATAATGCACTTCCATTGTATTATATTGTACAAAAAATAGTCTCGAGATCAGTTCGTGTTGCTTCAGGTCCGGCCTATCCTTCTTAAACTGCCAGTAGCAGTGTTTTATTGATAGTTTTTGTGGAAGTTGTACAATTTATTGGCATTTTGATTAATATTTTAACAGAAGTGAAAAAAAGAAGATCTCGGTTGCAAAAAGGTCATGAATAGTATATACATATTACATTTATTATCAAATACCCTCGACGAGAATAGTTTCCATTTTGCATATATTGTAAGTTTTATCTACATTAACTACATTTTGCAAAACATCCGATTCTTATAAGCGACATATTGTTGCTGATAATCCTGTGCATTGCAGTTAAATTATCAGTTGAATGTAGATCAAATGAATTAATGATAATAAAATAAAAAGTTGAAAAACTCATATTTTCGTTACATTAAGGAAGTAGCAAGCATATTCCCACAACAATTTCAAGGCAGGTCGAAGTTGCTTGCTTTAAATATGTTTCGGTAGTTGCAGTTAGTTCACTTCGTGGCAATATTTACATTTAGCACTTATAATTTAGAAAGCTTTTTAATACTGTTACATATCACCTTGCTAGTAGAACAACATCACAACTGCACTTGCGACTCGCAAGATTGTCCTTGTATAAAACCATGGTGAGCCATTTTAAATATATACCAGAAAAACAATGTTTTTTGCCATCCTGTAAAATCATCCCAGGTGCAAATGTGTCATCGTACTACCAGCTGGCGATATGTAAATAAGGCTAAAATAGATGGTTGTAACTAATATCAAAATTTCTTTTAGGGGTACCCGAGAGAAAAGAGATTATTATGCATCTACGAAAATTGGGTGATATGATGCATAACACTACAAAATCATTAAACACTGGAAAATTCATAGTCTCTAGACGACCTCATAATAACGCAACAATGGAAGAATATACTATATGCTATAATTGTAAAAAACATACACAAAAAAGTCTTTTCGTAAGCATTACAACAAATGTAAAAAGGAAAAGAAATTTGGTGCCAAGGGAGGACTTGCTGCTAGTCGCATCCATGGTCGAATAATATCTACTCGAGCAAATTATATTGTACGAAACAAAATTTTCCCTGTGTTGAGAGATGACGAAATTGTTCAAGTAATTAAGTATGATTCACTGATAATGGAATTTGCTAATCATTTGGCCAGTAAATATAAGTATTCCAATCATCATGAACCGATGATTCGTGCAAAATTAAGAGTAATTGGTAGATTTCTTCTTGCATTAAGAGACTTGAAACCTGAAATTAATAATTTATCTGCATTGTATAAACCAAAGTATGTAAATTCTGCAATTGATGCAATTCAACGTGTTGGTGGTGTTAATAAATCTGGCAGATATAAAGCACCATCGACAATATCAGAATTAGCGTCATGTATTAAACGTTGTGGTGAAACACTGATTCTCATGTCAATAAAAGAGGATCTTTCATTTAACAGACAAGAAATTGAAGATTTTTTGGATATCTTTAGCAGGCAATTGCAAACAGATGTCTACAACTGTGTTCGGGAAACTAATCTTCAAAATAATAGAATAAAGAAAACTGAAATTCCTTCAGTAGAATATGTAGGCAAATTATCTTTTTAATTAAAAAAAAATATTGAAATTAATTTAAAAAAACTTGGATCTGGCTTTAATTACAAAGGTTGGAAAAATCTTCTATGTTATACATTGGTGTATGTTATGGTTTTTAATCGTCGTAGACCAGGGGAATGCCAACGTATAGAATTAAGTGACTTTGATAATTATAAAACAATTGATATGCAGAATTCAACTGATATGCTTCATCAACTTAATGACGAACAAAAAAAAGAGCTCAGGATTACATTAGGATTCCATTAAAAGGAAAGCTTGTTAGAAATGTAGCAATCATTGTCCACAAATATGTATTCAAGTGCTTGCTATTGATAAGGCGGTATCGTATGGAGGCTGGTGTTCATAAGAATAACCCATATGTATTTGGAATTCCGGGAAGTGAGGGAAAATTTACTACGTTCAGTGCTTACAGCCTTCTTGCAAAATATTCAACTAAATGTGAAGCAGCTAGAAGTGATTTATTAAGAGCTACTAAGTTACGGAAACAACTTGCAACCATGGCAATTCTTATGGAACTTGACAATTCAAAAATTAAAGATTTGGCCACGTTTATGGGTCATCATGAAAAAATACACAAAGAACATTACAGACTTCCTATTGTTAGTAGAGAAATTTGCACAATTGCCAACCTGCTTGAGAAAGCACAAGGGAATGATTGCAACGATAATGACTTGGAGCAAGAAGAAAACAATCCAGTACAAAATAAAAATGCTTGTAGTAATCTCGAGGAAAAGAAAATTAAAGAAACAAATATAGAGCAAGTGGATTTGGATGTGGTTCCATACAGTGATGTGGAAAACAAAATTGACAATGATAATGAATATAATGTGCCTCAAAGAAAGTTTCTGAGTGAAAATACACAGATGTATTATGACAGTAAAATGTATAACAATCAAATTAAATGTAAGGAATGAAATTTACTACCAAAAGAGAATATAAAAGAAATGAATCTAAACATTGAAATGGATTTATATTTTGAGCACCAGAACAATGACGATACAAATGTCTCCAATAATTCCCTTTCACCCAGTGATAATGCTTACAAACATTTAAGAAAACACCTGAGCAAAGGTATACATACAACTTATTAATAGTTAGTAGACAAAATTAGTTCATAGCCAAGATGTGTTAGCCTATTTTTTCCTTGCTTACAAAGTAAGACTGTTCACTGACTGTTAACAATAAAGTAGATAATATAATTTTATTCTTAGTCTGTATTAATTATTGTATTTCATTTTTAGAAATCAACAAAAGAAGATCGTGGACTACTCCGGAAAAGGAAAAAAGTGGAGACGATTTTTAAAGATTTTTTAAATATATCAAATGACAAACTTCCATCTCTAGAGCAATGTCAAGATGCAATTTTTAAACATACTGTTTTGAAAATGAGATCACCTGCCCAATTGAAAGCATACATAAGTAATTTACGAAACAAGTATAAAGAGACTTCCAAAACGTGCCGAAGTAATTAAATTGTAATCATTGGTTCAAGATTTTATTTTAATGACTCCATCTTTCAGATAATTCATGGACTTCTCCTGAAAAGGATTGTGTTCGAAAAGCTTTTTCTGAAAATTTTCGCAAGAAAACATTACCATCTTATAAACAATGTGAAGAAATTATTGAACAACACCCAATTTTAAAGAATAGGACTAAAAGTACACTAAAAGCCTTCATAAATAATCAATTGCGTAAAGCAAATTAGGTATATTTACTTATAATAACGAATTTTTATTCCTTCTCTCTTTTAGTTTTAAATATATTTTATGTGTCTATGTAAAAATAGGTAGATTAACTTATAATAACGAATTCTTATTACTTCTCTGTTTTAGTTTTAAATATATTTTATGTACCTATGTACAATATATAATATGTATGAACTATCGTATAAATTTTAGACTGTTTTATAGAAATAAAATAAATTATTATTATTACAATTATTTTATATACGCCTTATATTGAGCCTTATAATATCATCGATCGTTTTTTACTCACGATTATTTACGATATGTCTAAATGCACCAATCAGAATGCGGGATATAGCAACAAAATGTGGTAATTATTTGGTTAAATCATTTTTTTTTAATATTTTTCCTAAGAAACCGTTTACACAATGTATGTCAATCAAATTATTTGCCATGCGTCAGTTATTAATCAAATGCTGCAAACGTCATCAGGTAATAGTTATTTATGTACCAAGTCAGTAAAGACATTCTTTATCGAACGAGTCTGTGATTATGAGCCGAGCGAGCGAAGCGAGCGAGGCCAGTAACAGGCGAGTTCGATAAAGATACTTTACTGACGTGGTGCATACAAACTTTTATCGCCAACCGTAAAAATGCTAAATAAAAAAAAAAAAAATTTAACTTATCACATTTTATTGTAAATAAGTAAACAAATAGAAAAATTACAGCGAATACAAAATGAGTCTACTTATTATTAGTTATATTAATCGTGAAAGTACACCCTGACGCATTATAAAAAATAATTCCTGAAGTCGAAGGAATTTGAACTGAAAATGTTTGAGGATTATTATCTATGTTAAGAATGTGTAAATCGTCAGCAGAATTACCATTGGTAACAACTATGTTTTCAGTTTGATCTTCACCTAAAATAGTCTTTGCAATTTTCGTTTTATTGAGCACAGATTCTTCAACATAAGCGTCTGCAATTGTATCGCTTTTCCACCCTCCGTGGCGTTTTAAATTTTCCTTACTGCCGCCTGCGTTGGCAAAGAGAGTGGCGGATGTTCTGCGAAAGCCATGTGACGTATAAAGTGACGGTTCTAGCAAATGCAGATAGTTGGCAATTTTGCTTGGTATACTTCCAAAAGTATGTATTCCAACTGGCTGGACTGTGCATTTGCCATTTCTATAAGTTAGGAATAATCTGTCGTGGGGCATATGCTTAGGACGCATAGCTAAATATTTGTTAAATAATTCTATGGATTTTACTTTTCCTTCAAACTCTGAAGTGATCACAAATAATCGAGGCCTGTTGGTCTTTGTTTTAGGTATATGAATAACCAGAATAGTTTCTTTGTGCTCTATGTCATTTATTTTTAAATTCAAAAGTTCTTCATTACGTAAAGCCCCAGCAATTCCAAACAAAACGCATATCTACAATAATTCGCATCAAAATGGTTTTGAAAATGTTGCATATATTACCTTCATCATCAAGTAGATTTCATCCGGAGCATTTAGTAAAAACAATTGTATTTCTTCTTGTGAAAGAGTTTTGGACTTTTTTGGAGTATGATTTCTTCCTTTTTGTTTTAAAAAAGCCGTAAGTTTTTTATACTTACTAATATCAACATCATTTTTTACTGAAAGGGTTGCTTTCACCATGGAATAGTATGACCACATCGAAGAAGGAGAATACTCTTTCGATAAATCGGAAAAATACGCGAGTAAAACGTTTTCACTGTATTTTTTAATTCCGTATTTTTTGCACCACTCGATGAATATGTCATACTGGCGATTATATTTTTCTACCGATTTTTGTGGTAGAATTTCGAGAGACGTCTCTAGAGACTTCTGCTGAATTTCTAGAGGTGTGCAGTGAATTTCTTCTTCCATGATTTTCACTAAATAGTTCGCGACGATACCTTAACTGTATTATCGGTGACAGTGACAAACGATTTATGAATAATGTCGTACAGTCATGGCTATGTCAATTAATATTAGCGGCAGGTAAAATGTTTGATTTTTATAGTAACATAGAATGTTTGTTTACTTCTGAACATCGCTATGGTAATGTATGGCTTTATTGACGGTTGGCGATAATAGTTATCTATGTACCAAGTCAGTAAAGTGATTCTTTATCGAACGAGTCTGAGATTATGAGCCGAGCGAGCGAAGCGATCGTGGCGAGTAACAGGCGAGTTCGATAAAGATACTTTACTGACGTGGTGCATACAAACTTTTATCGCCCATATTTTCTTCCATTATTTTCTATAAATAATTCGCGACAAAACTTTTACTGTTGGAGCCGTGACAGCGACAAACGATAACTGATTAATGTCAAACAGTTGTTTTGGCCATGTTGATAAATATTAGCGGCAGGTAAAATGTTTTATTTTTACAGTAAGATAAAGTGTTTGTTTACTTCCGAAAATCGCTATGGTAATGCATGGCTCTATTGACGGTTGGCGATAAAAGTTATTTATACTCAAATATTAAATAACCTAGACAACAGCCATTTATGCATTCAATCCACCGGAGACCATTTACACGTGGACGCATACATTTTGCTAAATATTTGACACCGACTGTGCCGATGCCGAGTAAATGGACTATATGTACCTGTACATTTTAATAAACATACAAACTCTTCTCGTTGCTATGCAACATATTTTCGCTAATTTCGTCATTTGATACATTATTACGGATGAATAGTGGATTAATTTCAATTACTATAATTACATCCACACAATAATGCAAACATGGTTGCGTTTAAACGACTATGCGCCACCTACTGGCAGCAGTATGAACTTTCTGGATACTTTACTGCAGTCAGTTTATATACCGGGCTTTTTGTTCGTTTTTACACATATGATTGACAATGTATAACTGGTTGCCTGCATCTACCCGTAAGGAATTTCCTATGTGTAATTCTAAAAAAAAAAACAACTCATTAACGGCGTCGGTGCAAGCAACCTGTCAATTTTGGCATATGTTACACAGAGAGGTTATGTTTTTATTCAAGGCAATACATGACGGGGTCTTTGAAGAATACGCAGAGTATTCCTAATGTATTGTGGATTTATGCCATTACATGCAGTACGTATACGGCCTTTCAATTCATCTACGTTATGTATTTGTACGTCATTAAAAATTTTCATTTTCAGGTAACCCCAAAGAAAATAATCATTTGTTGACAAATCAGCTGATCTTGATACATTAGGAATACTCTCTAGTATTGTCTTGAATAAAAACCTAACCTCTCTGTGTAACATATGCCAAAATTGACAGGTTGCTTGCACCGACGCCGTTAATGAGTCGATTTTTTTTTTTTTTAGAATTACACATAGGAAATTCCTTACGGGTAGATGCAGGCAACCAGTTATACATTGTCAATCATATGTGTAAAAACCGTTCCTTGAGATTTGGCCCAAATAGGCGGCTGACCCGATTAACCGGCGGCTCAATTAAGCGGATTCGACTGTATATTAATATGTAGCACGTAGCCACTTGGGTTTTAACTAATTTATGATGAAAGGTGAATAAAACTGGGTAAATACAGGCACACACCTCAAGCTTAGTATTTAAGGGAATGCCAGTCGGAGATTACATAGGCGGAAGGGGGAAGAATTTAGTATAAATAGAAGAGGTAAAATTAAACGCAGATTACTTTGTTTATATCACTTGAGTTTATTAAATCGTGACTATAGTTTCGACACTTAGCGTGTCATTTTCGAACGTACAAATTACAAAGTGCACGTACATCATTTGTACGTTCGAAAATGACACGCTAAGTGTCGAAACTATAGTCACGATTTAATAAACTCAAGTGATATAAACACAGTAATTTGAGTTTAATTTTACCTATTTAACAATGTATCACAAAGTAAAGCCGTCAACAGTTACTCATATAAATAGAAGAGTTAGTTGGTCCCAGATTCCAGATATACTTGCACCCTGTTAGTGTATTCGTTAGAGTCGATACAATTATAGGTATAAAGAGTATTAAAAACTGTATACTGGTAGTAGCTGCTACTTTGTGAAACATTGTAAATGAATTACGTAAAATAACTTTACTTTATTATTTTCACTTACTGATGGAGTGCGTCTTTGTGGAGGTCGAGGTTAGGCGAGATAGACAAACACAAATGCGTTATTGCCACTTGGAAAACAAAGTCTATATTCACATGTTCACAATTGTCAGTTACAATATATTAGTTGGGATTAGAACCTAATCAGAACAGAAACCGGCGGCACAAGGTGGCGTGGCGGGAGAACCGAACTGGTGGGATTGCATTTCTCAACACTCCTCCTCAATCCAGCAGTTCAAGAGGTTCACTGTTCTTGGAATCCCAGCCTTATTCTAAGGCCTTGGAAAGTCGCCTTGGGGAGCCCTTTGGTGAGGATGTCCGCAAGCTGGTCGGTGGTGGGGACGTACTTCACCTCTACTTGGCCAGACATGTGAAGATCTCGAATGTAGTTGTACTTCACATCTATATGTTTGTAGCGTGTCAAAAATGAACCAGAACCGCTACGCCACTGTTAGAAGCGGTTGAGTCCCGAGCGCACGCCTATGAACAGGAAGTAGGAAAAAAAGAAACGGGCGACGGCCATAGAGGAAAGATCGCAACGAAGTGCGAGGGTTGAGTGCTATGTAACGAGGCAGTTGAGAAAGAGTACGAGAGAACGGGTGGTCCACGGGCTAATCGTAGGTAGAACGATAAACATTGTCCATGCAATGGAATGACAGTGGGGTGGCCAAAGCGACAGCGAGTGAGGCTCGTGTAGAAGAAAAGGGCCCCAATCAAGATAAGCAGACAGCCACCAATTATCAGATATAGGAAAATGATGATGGAAGATGAAGAGTAAAACAGGAGGATGAAGTGTTAGACTGGGAACAATAAAAAGGGGCGAAGTAGCATAGGAGACCGAAAATAGAAAGGATGAAGATTGGATCAATAACATTGAGTACCTAGTGTTAAGTAGACAGTAGGGTGACTATGGTTCAAGCAAAACAAAACAATAAACTAGAAGTTATAGATGTGATAAAGTTAGAACACAGAACGGATAGTTTGGAACCATAGTGACCGTCTGGTTGCATATACCTTAATGTTAGGAGAAATAGAGGTTGCATATACCTTAACGTTAGGATAGATAGATATAAGTTAATTTAAGATAGGGTAGCAGGGTTGTATGGTCAGATCTAGAGCTCTAGTACGACAGGTGTAAATAGTTAGTTTAAGGATTAAGAATTTAGTAAATATAGTCTGTATATCCGGAAGCGATTATACAGTGGCGCCCAATAGAACTTTAGGTTTCGTTATTTCATGGTTGCGGTGGAATATTTGATTAAGTTGTGAACCTGATTATTATTGTCCATATAAAGTGCATTATTATATTTTGACAGTTGATATATGACCTAATGATTTCTACCAAGTAAGAATCCCGACCCCAGCCTCCGACATGGAGCTAGCCGCCAACTGGTGGAGGTTGCCGCAATAAAATGGCGCCCAACGTATGGGGCTCGAGGGGGTTGATAACGTTAGGTTAAATCAAGTATTTATTAATAAGAAAGTCGAGGATAGAAGTAAATTATAAAAAAAAAAAAAAAAAAAATTATATACATATAAAAAGTAGTTAGGTAATCATGGCGACAATGAACGTGAATTTATTGAGGATCTAAATTGATTGGTTAAGTAAACTAAACTTAAAACGGTATCTCCCTACCGCAAATCAAATAAATACCTATTGAGATTTTGCACGAGCTGTACATACGGGGGTTTACGGCGGAAGAATCCACAGACATAAATGATCTTAGAGTGGTACTAAGGAGATATATGGCGGAGAAAAAAACGGTAGTTCCGGGGGTAGCGACAACGATGACCACGGCTGATCGGAGAGAAGTAAAAGAATCAATGAAGGAATTATTAAAGGCGATGGATAAATTTCCGGAGAAGGATGCAAAAATGGCGGAAAGAAAAATAAAGTCGAGGGCGACTCATATTAAGGAGAGGGCCGCGCGTTGGGAAAGTAGCGAAGACGTAGATTGGGAAACTTTTAAGGCTGAAACGCTGGGCACGTGCGACCTAGTAGAGGCGAAGTTGCCGAGGACGGTCGAGTCACTCACTAAGGCCATGACCAGTACCTTTGTAGGGGAAGGCACCGAGTTTTATTTTCCGGAAGGGAGTGACGGGAGCGAAGGTGAGGCGGGGGCCGCCGGGCCGCGCGTTTTGTTCAATAGTCCTATAAATAATTCAAAAGTGACGGTTTACAAGTGGGGCGTAAAATTCGATGGCAGCGACAATTCTGACGGTTTGATGACGTTCATAGAGCGAGTAGAAGAACTAAGATTAGCCCGTGGAATTACGAAGAAGCAACTATATACGTCGGCGGTAGATTTGTTTTCGGGTCCGGCAATAGCTTGGTATCGATCGGTGAGTAGTAGGGTTAATAACTGGGACGATTTAGTCAAAAGCCTGAAAGAAGATTTCAGACCAGTCGATTATGATGATACGGTTTGGCAGGAGATTAGGGACAGGAGGATAGACGTTAGGATAGATAGATATAAGTTAATTTAAGATAGGGTAGCAGGGTTGTATGGTCAGATCTAGAGCTCTAGTACGACAGGTGTAAATAGTTAGTTTAAGGATTAAGAATTTAGTAAATATAGTCTGTATATCCGGAAGCGATTATACAGTGGCGCCCAATAGAACTTTAGGTTTCGTTATTTCATGGTTGCGGTGGAATATTTGATTAAGTTGTGAACCTGATTATTATAGTCCATATAAAGTGCATTATTATATTTTGACAGTTGATATATGACCTAATGATTTCTACCAAGTAAGAATCCCGACCCCAGCCTCCGACATGGAGCTAGCCGCCAACTGGTGGAGGTTGCCACATGTTTTAGACGACTATGCTGCCAGCGCTGCAAGAGGTGAATGCAGGCTTGGTTGTCCTCGAAAATAGTAATCGGTTGGGGGCACTCAATGCCCAGTTCCCCTAGGAGCCCTCTCGTCCAGATAAGCTCGGTGCCTGCCATGGCCAGCGCAACATATTCCGCCTCGGTGGATGACAACGCAACCGTGCTCTGCTTTTTGGTGGTCCAGCTGACCGTGGTACCTAGAACTTGAAACAGATACCCAGAGATAGATTTTCGATCAGCGTTCTCTGCCCAATCCGAGTCGGCGTAACCGACCAATGGAGCTGATTGCTGCTTTGGGAAGTAGAGTCCAAAATGCTTGGTCTCATGGATGTATCTGAGGATTCGTTTCAGTGTGTTCCATTGCTGCTCAGTTGCGTAGCCCTGGAATCTGCTGCAAAAATTGACTGATGCGCTGAGGTCCGGTCTGGTGGTCAACATTGCATACATCAAACACCATCACCATCTGTCGGTATGGTTTTGTCTCGATGATGGAGTCGCCGTCGATATTCTCTGATGGTTTCACCTCCATCGGTGTGTGGGCACCTTTGCAGGTGTCCATTCCGAATCGTACCAGAAGGTTCTGAAGAAAATTCTCTTGGCTCAGGATCATCCCTCGTTCTGTCCGTTGTACCTTTATTCCGAGAAACATTCGAAGCTCTCCCAGATCCTTCATCATAAACTTCTGTTGGAGAAGGGATCCGATATCGTTCAGTGCTTGTTGACTACTGCTCGCTATCAGAATATCGTCCACATAGACAAGCAGGTAGATTTTCTTTTGTTGAGTGAATAATGTATATAGGCACTTGTCGTATTCAGATTGGTGAAATCCGAGCGATTGAACGTAGTTGTCGAATTTTTCATTCCATGCTCTCGGGGCTTGCTTCAGCCCATAAAGGGTTTTGTTAAGTCGACAGGCCAAACCTGGGTTACTGTCATAGCCTTCGGGTACCTGCATATAAATTTCCTCCTGGAGTCTGCCGTGAAGAAAAGCGTTCTTCACGTCCAACTGTCTGGTGTAGAGGTCCTGGTGGTTGATGACTGCTAGGAGAGTTCTAAGCGTTGTCAGTCTGGCGACTGGAGCATAGACCTCATCATAGTCGAAGCCTTTCCGCTGTGAACAACCTTTCACGACCAGTCGGGCTTTGTATTGCACGATTTTCCCGTCTTCATCTCGTTTGAACTTGAACACCCACTTGTTGTTGATCGCCTTTCTTCCTCTTGGTAGAACAGTGAGGGACCACGTCTTGTTCTCCTCGAGTGCTGCCAGCTCCTCGTCAACAGCTCGGTACCAGTGCGTTGCGTCCCCTCGGCCTTCAATCGATGAGAACGATGTGGGCAGATCCTCGACGAAGGTCTCAGCACCTAGGGCTAAAACCACGTAGTCTTCAAGGCGCCTGGTCGCGGCTCTGGTCCTGGTGCTCCTCCTTAAGTAGATGCCTGGTTGAACCTCCTCCTCCTCCTCTTGAGATGTGATGACGTCTTCCGCGCCATCAGTGTCCTCGACATTGTTGTTGTAGAAGTCGGCTCTGAGGTTCCCCTGATCTCCTCTCCGCCGCCTCTCGTCGAAGACGACGTCACGGCCGTAGATCACCTTCTCATCTTCCGGAGACCATAGCTTGTAGCCATTATCGCAATAACCGATCATGTAGCATTCCTTTGATCTGGAGTCGAATTTTCCTTGTATGAGTGGTTTGGGTAGGTGTAGGTAGGCTTTGCAGCCAAACACCCTCAACTTCTTTAGGTCCATCTTTCGTCCAAACCATAGCTCGGCAGGAATGGTTTTTTCCAGGGCGCTCGTCGGGCTCCTGTTCATCAAATAGACCGCCGCCAATACCGCTTCCGTCCACAGTTTCTTCGGCAAGCCAGAGTCGAGGAGCATACATCTCGATTTCTCCAGGATTGTTCGATTCATCCTCTCCGCAACTCCGTTCTGCTGCGGCGTGTGACGAATTGTGAACTCGAATCGGATTCCTTGCTGCTCGAAGTGCTCCTTCATCTTTGTGGATAGGTACTCGCGACCATTGTCGCATCTAAATCGTGATATCTTCAAATTGAAGTGAGTTGTGGCCATAGCCTCGTAGAGTTTGAAGGTATGGAAGACTTCCGACTTGGACTTTAATGGGTACGCAGCAGTGAAATGTGTAAAATCATCAATAAACGGACATAGCGATGTCCGCTGTAGGACTTTGGATCTATAGGGCCGAACAGATCGCTGTGCACAAGTTGCAATGGCCTCTTGGCGCGCTTACGTGGTTGTTGGTGAGGCAATTTGGTCTGCTTACCTTTTACGCAGGTCGAGCAGATCTGTTTGTCGTCCTCTGCACAGATTGCCTCTATGCCCTCGACCAATGGTTTCAGTTTTTGCAATGATGTCGTGCCAATGTGACCCAAGCGTCTATGCCACAGATCCGTACCGGTTTCCATTTCACACAGGTTAGCTGCTTCCCCGATGAGCTTGAATGTGAGCTCATACAGCTTTTGCTTTCTCGTGGCAATTGCCACTATCTTGTTATCCTTCCGAATAACTCCTCTACTTCGTTCAAAAGTGATTACGTGCCCATTCTTTTCTAACACTGAAACTGAAAGCAGGTTGAATTGCAATCCAGGAACCACGAGGACGTTCAGAATGATTATTCTATTTTTCTCTACATCCACGATAGACTGGACGTGAATGTCTCCTCGCTTTGCTGCAGTCAGTGTCGAGCCTGCCTTGGCGCTTTTTATAACAATTTTGCGGTCAATGTCTCGAACATTCGAGAGGAATTTATCCGAGCTCACTAGGTGTTCAGAAGCGCCTGAATCTAAATACCAATGTACTGTTTCAGTACTATCAGGAGCAGCCAGAAAGGTGTAAACCTCTTCCTCATCTTCCTCTTTCGTCTCTACTGCAACGTGTGCCTCCTGCTGAGGCTTGTCTCGGTTGGTTGGTGGTTTCCTGCACTCCGTCCGGAAATGTCCAAAGCGACCGCAGTTGTGGCATTGGTAGTTCCGCTTGTCGATGTTCCTATTGTTGTAATTGGTTTTCGACTTCGGTGGCCACTTGGATCGCTGGGATTTCGTTGAGAAGGCCGTTGATGGTTGGACCTCTCCATCGTGCCGAACCCCTAACTTCTTCGCCTGTTCGTCGAGAAGGCGATTTTTGACGAAGCTCAGTGACAGGTTGCTCTCTGAAAGAGTTTCAATGGCAGTCACGACGACGTCGTACTCCGCGGGCATCGTTAAAAGTAGATGACACACAATGTCCGTCTCCTCCATCGATGCTCCCGTAGATTTGAGGTCTCGAATCTGCTTGTCAAACTTCAAGAAGTGAGCTTCAAGGGTTTCTTCGCTTGAGTTAAATTTCATGGTTAGGAGAGTTTTCCTTATGAGCAGTTGACTGGCAATTCCTTTTCGAGCGAAAGTGTTCCGCAACTTCCGCAACGTTTGCCAAATATCAAACGCGGTTTTTCCGTCTTTGACGTACTCTAATTAATTATCAGCAATTCTCTGTATAATGACAGACTTACACTTTTTATCGCGCTTCCCAATTGCTACCTGTTCACGTTCCTTTTGGAGAGCTGTCAGAGCGTCCGTGGCCTCTACTCCCTCCAGGAGTGTAGAAAGTGGTTGTTCAATACATTCCAGAAGCTCCAGCTCGTCCAGGTACGTTTCAATTCGAAATTTTCAGTTATCGTAATTGGTTCCATCGAACAGCGGGATTTTGTAGCGCGTTTCCTCGGCCATAACCTCAAATTGGCGGCTTCTTGATATTCCACTGTACGTGTTCGTCGAGTGCCTTCCTTCCAGAGATTATTCTGGGCCCATAACCTGATGGAGTGCGTCTTTGTGGAGGTCGAGGTTAGGCGAGATAAACAAACACAAATGCGTTATTGCCACTTGGAAAACAAAGTCTATATTCACATGTTCACAATTGTCAGTTACAATATATTAGTTGGGATTAGAACCTAATCAGAACAGAAACCGGCGGCACAAGGTGGCGTGGCGGGAGAACCGAACTGGTGGGATTGCATTTCTCAACACTTACAAATATATTTTAGAAAAAAATAGAGAGTGCAGTTTTGATTAAAGTCTATTTACTATCAAACTAAGACCAAGGCCCGTATACCGTGACATTTTTTTACCTCGAACATAGTCAATACAACGTCCCGTTGTTGAATTTAAAAAGAACACATGTCAACAATTTGCGAAAAAATTCTGTCTAGCTAGCTGTCAATTGAGATCATTCAAGTAAAGTCAAGTAAATTTTGTGAAATTTATTTTATACCATGCAAATCAGAACATAAGTAATGTGCGTAACGCTTTTCACTCACTTATCCCGATAGCCAACTCCATCAATGGGAACAATTTTTAATATTATTTCAAAATTTAACAACCACGGATGCACTGAGTATAAATACTATACACGAATTAGAACAAATAATTAATCAGGTAACAGGAACAGGTAAGGAATGATACGTTATTTCAACAAATACACGAAATGTCCACCTTTGCGTTCATATTCCGACAATACGGCAGCCTATGTAAAAAGCTTGAAAAGCATTTCTAATGAAATTGGGATCTTGCTCATTGCAAGTGTGCTTTATCCGATATTTTAGTTCTTCAATATCATTTGTCATAATATTATTGTAAATTTGATTTATTTAGATACTCATAAAGGAAAAGGTCAGTTGGGAACAAATCCGGTGACCAAAGCTGTTGGCCAAAATCTTTCTATCCAATGCTCCGCAAAAATTTCATGTAAATAACGTCCTATCATTGCAGTGGAATGTGGGGCTCCATCTATTTGAAACCAGACATCATTGACATTCAAGTTTTGGATCTGTGGTATCATTTGTGTACGAAGTAAGACAGAAGGAATTAGAATTTAAATTACTGTCGATGAAAAATGGGCCAATTAACGTATTATTAATAATACCTGACCATACATTAGCCCTACTGCTGTACCGGGCCCTTGAAGAATTTTGGAGGTGCGCATTAGTCCTTGACCAATATTTGTAAGGAAGGGAATTACAAAGATAGAGGATATGATAAATCAATAGAGATAACTGATAATTTCGAGAATTTACTTCACCATCAAATGTAAATGATACTCTGTAAATACATATTTTTTTTCTCTAATATTTCTGCATTGTGATTTTTACTAAATTGAACATTACTACACAAAAATTTGTTGTTTTAATTTTGTCTTCATTTGTTAGTAGCTGGTGATTTAAAAATTTGCAAGGTTAATATTTAAATTCTTTAAAAACCTTTATGATTGAAGAACACGAAACTCCAAAGTATGTTTTCTTCTGCATAGCATATTCGTTTATGCATAGCATATTCGATAAATTCGTTTGAGGTGTTGTAACGGGTCAATTATGAATCCGGTCAGTTAAGACGACTTCTGTTTAAAGTTTTAATTGCGCGCACGGACCGTCACCGTAGGCAATCGGTACGCACACGTTATTTTATTAAAAACGTCGATGCGCTTCCGACATGCGTATAATTGTGATTCAGCCACGAGGTGCTGAGAGCACGCAGAACATAGCTGAACCTCTCCGAGTGTGGAAGTGTCAGGAGGTACACGTTTTTCTTTGAGCTTATCGCCAACCGGTTTCCGGGATTTCAATGTGTACTCCGTTAACCGTTCTGTAAGGGATTGATGACATCGTCACAACGGAGAGCAGCAAGAATCAGCTATACACGCTCAAAACACCAGAGTAAGTTATTAGAACCCTAGTATTTTGTAAAGACACATGTCCGGCCATTATTAATAAGGCCATGTGCTTTACAGGCGTTTTTTTGGGGTAGCGACTGAAACCACCCAGCCAGTCAGGTTCTTGGCTAGGGGCGACGACCACCCTGCCAGAGTTATCTGAAGACCGCAGCTAGTGGCGGCATCCAGTTTCGAGAGCCGAGCCCCGAACGGGCAGCGGAGACGCCACGTGGTGGATCCTTAATTTTCTTTTATTGTCTTTAATTTTATATATATATATTATTTTCCTTTGTGTAACTTTGCGTTGCGTGTTTCGTGCCGTACGTGTTTTGCGCTTTTGTAAGAAAAAGGTGGCTCCGATTGTACTTCGCATCGCGCGATACGCGTGCGCGGGATTCGGCCGAATCCAGTGAATGCGGCGCGGTAGATCTAGAGAAGGTTTTTTTTTCAGGGAGCGCAGACACGGTGTCCCGTCTTTTGTGTAAATAAACGCAGATATTTTACACCACAAAATTAACACCTGTTATTTTTTTGTTCCCCCACGTTTTCTCAATCGGGCATTCTTTTCAGTTTAACTTCCTATTCTCATTGCGAGATTTAAATCTGGTGGTGTGGGCGCCAGATGGTCAGCCGTTGCGACAGTTCGTAATTTCTGAACTCCGCTGACAGTCTGCCGTCAACCCACGCAGATAGGGTGGAGCCCCCCTTTGTGAAGTAGTAGTGGCGAGGTTAAAATTACGTGGAGCCTTTTTTTAAGCCCCCCCCCCTCTCCGAAATCGAGAGCGTGGCCCTCGTCGCTGCTTCGAAGGGACCCTCCTCTCGCTCCGCGGCCTAACGCGCTGATAGCCCTTCAGGCACATCACAGTGTTTATACTTAACACATCTGTGGATGTTAAAACTTGAAATAATGTTAAAAATTGTTCTCACTGATGGAATTGGTCTATCGGGATAAGTGACTGAAAAACGTCACGCTCATTTCTTATGCTCACTTGCATGGTGTAAATGCATTATATGTATCTTTCCTTCTGTTAAATACATTTCTTTAATGTATTTTAGCAAAATAATAGTTCAAACTGTTTTGTTTGAGGGGAAAGGGCGAATATACAGTTGGAATAATCTAACAGCAAGGACGTTTTATTTGCACCACGCGGGAGACATCCAGCTTACAAAAGCAGCTACGCCAGACTCCCCGGGCGCCCTCTCTCGTTCTTTCATCACTTACATATATACAGTGTGAACAATACATAACACAAACAACTTGACAATTCTATTTATTTTGATTACCCATCAAGTAGTCATTTTGATGTTACCTTGGTCACTTGATAACATCCATGCATTCACCTGTGTTTTTTAAAATTGAACATAGGGACATTGTATTGACTATGTTCAGAGTTAAAAAAATGTCACGGTATATAGTCCTTACTTGAGCACGAGTTCGACTGAAGTCGTATATTTGGTTGCAAATTTTCTATAAACGCGTATTCACCAAATGCAACCAAATATACCTCAATATAAGACTTAGGTCGAACTCATGCTCAAGTACAAACTATAGATACGAGCCTAGGTCTAAGCCCAACAGGAACTCAAAACTTTAAATTTCATCGGTGGGTCCCATGTATTTAAAGGTGGGAACCAATGCAATAAGTTCACTCTAACCACATGACATTTAGGCACTAAATTTACAGTTGAAAGACAAACACCACACAAACAACACAAATCGGTAGCACGTGTGGAAAACATGTACAAGGTGTACCTAAATGATTGCAGTTACGTAACCATGTAAATTATTTTTGTGCCGCTCTAGTCAAAATAATTCAATTTTGGACATAGGCAACTTCATTTACACTTATTAGACATGAATATGGCAATAAAAGTTACCTTCATGCTATTCTAATTTTTATTGTGGAATTTCATATTTAACTACTCAAATACGAAATTATTATTAGTTTCAGCAATATTTGTGGCTTCCAAGCACATGAAAAGATTACAATGAAGAATTACTTAGGGCCAACGAATTTGAATGTACATTGTCTACATAACCTTACTTTTAAAGTCGAGGTTATTCTTAAATTGTGTGTACATAAAAATAACCAGATATGCATAAAAATTAAGTCCTCACAGGCAACATCCCCAAGTGTGGCAGATTATTCCACGGCACAAACAAGCTGTAAACTGAAAATCATGCAGGAATTAATTAAATAAACGCTAATAATTGCTTTAAATCTGACAATGTTACAAAATGTTTTACTATTGCAAATTGAGGACTAGCAGACAAAACGTTTTACTATTGCAAATTGAGGAGTAGCAGACAATAAAACAATCACATGTAGTTATTAAAGTAATCAAAATAATTTATTTAATAAACGGAATCAAACGAAGTAAAGATTTACAAAACATAATTAATAAATAAAATATATAATCAAAGCAGATGTTGAAAATGTGTACCATTTGCTTGTAAACACACATTTGCACTCGTCTTCTTTTATTGTTAAAAATGTTAATTAACATTTCAGGAGTTATGGCTTAGTAAACATTTATGATTTCTGCCATTAACTCTTCCAACGTATGCAGTCTTCTTCGAAAAACTCTATCTTTTAGAAATCCAAAAATTGAGTAGTAACGTTGCTCGGGCTGTATGAGCTGTTGCACCATCTTGTTGGAAATATCCGTTCTGCAATTCTTCATCATCTAATTGTTCTATGAAAGGCTGGATAATTTGTTGCCGATATCTCTCACCGTTTATTGTGTCATGAAAGAATATAGGCCCAATTATTCTATGGCGAGACACAGCCAACCAAATTCCAACCTTCTGAGGATGTAGTGGTGCTTCCACAAAAAGATGACGGTTTTCAGCATGCCAGCACCTATAGTTTTGTGAATTAACATATCCGGATAGGTGGAACCAAGCCTCATCACTGAAAAATGTTAAATCGAGCAATCGATCGTCATTTAAATTTTCCATAAACCATCGGCAATAACTCAATCGACGTTGAGGATCTATTGGCAACAATTCTTGCACCACTGAGACCCTATAAGGGTGTAAATTCAACCTCTTTCTCACAATTTTATAGCAGGTGCTCAAGGGAATTCCAGCTTGCATAGCCAATTTACGAATTGACTCTTGAGGGCTTACTTCGAGTCGTTCACGAATATCTGCAACAACCTCTCCCGATACTGAAGATCTGCCTGAGGATTTCCCTTTCTGAACACTACCAGTTTCCCTAAAACGGTGCACTATTCGTGAAATATGTGTTGACAAAATCGAGTATTCAAATTGGTGGTCAGGGAACTTGTGTTGAAAATCCCAAACGCACTCTGGAATTGAATAAATCCATTCTCCATTTTCAAATCGTCCATTGCGAAAGTAAGCCTCAACAATAAAAGTGTTCTTCTGATCAGTGTACATTTTACCAAACTTCTGTTATTATGTTGTTTGACAGTTGACAGGTATGGTTGACAGTGACAGTTCTCAAATAGTACGGTATATATATTGGAAAGGCGGCACAATTGAATTGAAGTGATTACGTAACTGCAATCATTTAGGTACACCTTGTACTTTCAATATTGTGTTGTTCGTTGCTAGGTGGTTTTTTGGATTGGTTGCAATCTCGTTGAAATTTTTGGAGGGAAAGAGTCATAGAAATTCCAGGGTATGTATCGTAACTTATACCGTAAATTTTTAGTTAAATACGTATTTAAGTATTTTAGGTTAGGATGCCGAAAACTTTGTATTCGCATAAAAAGCAATTGGTTAGGTCTTTATGGTACCACAACAACACTCCACGGTCTGCTTACACCACAATCATAATTAGCGCTCGATTATAATGCAATTTAATTTTACTTCAATAACATACCGTGTGCTACATCAAATGCATTTAATAGATCATCGTTTTCCTCGGATATACAATTTTCGGTTTTAATCTTTATTCTTTCCTTCTCAGAGCTGAATATTTCATCTTTACAATGAGGAGAGCTCATTCTCTCTCCTTGTCGTTTCCTGTAGGCTGAATTTTATCAAAGAATATACTAAAGAATTTTTTTTAATGGTGGCATTATAAACAGTTTGTTATGGTTACCAAAACCGTGCATAAACGTGCGTTTATGGCACGTGCGTGCTATAAACATTGCCATGGAAATGTCAAATTTAACACTGACACTGACAACTGTCAACCCCATCATTTATTAATTGTAATATGAAATTCACAATTTTGGTTGTTTGAAAATATTATTCCATGTTCTGCCGTAGCACTTGATACACACGGTTCTTCACTGCTACTTCCTGCAATGCCATTGACAATCCTTTTCGCAATTTGAATTTTGCTATGTGTGGACTCTTCGACATAGCTGGCAGCAACACTCATAGATTTCCATCCTCCTGCGTCCATCACTGTTGTCAAATTTGCTCCAGTATTAGCAATTACTGTTGCCGAAGACCGTCGGAATGAATGACCAGTATACTTGCTAGGATCTTCCAATTTCAAATATTTTGCTATCAGTTTAGGGAAGTTACCGCAAGTGTTGATACCAACTGGTTTGTTGATACACTTTCCATTTCGATATGTTAGTAATAGCTTATTCAAGGATGTCTTCGGACGTATGGCCGTGTATTTTTTAATCAAGTCCATGTACGCAATGTCTCCTGCGAATTGAATTATTGCAAATTTCCTTGGTTTGTCGGTTTTTGTTTCTCTAATATGAACAACCAAATTTGGACCTTCCTCCACTACATCTGAAGTACATAAATTATAGAGTTCAGAACGCCTGCAAGCTCCAAATATTCCCAGAGTTGCAGCAAACTTGCGAAAAATAAAAATGAACAGCTTATGATAAAAATTTAGAGGCAATATAACTTCAATAACAGGAAACTTTCATCGTCAGCCTCGGTAAAAAATTTCCGCAAGTCATCTTCTGAAAACACATATGACTTTTTAGTCACTTCACCCTTCTTTTTCTGCTTTAAAAAAGCCTGTACTTTTGCAAATTTTGAAATGTCAATACCATGTTTGATTTTTACAACAGACATAATCTTTGAGTGTATACACCACAACGATGAAGATTTATAAATTTCTGACTGCAAAATAAAAACTAATAGAAATTGAACGAAAAGGTAAGAAAAAATAATACCAATTGCGACATATACGCCAAAATCGAAGTTTCGTCGATATTGGTGACATCATGAGCAACCATCCAACTGTTGAACTTGTTATACTCCTTCAAATAACTTTCACTCGATTTCTTAGGTAATAAGGAAGATTCTGCCGCAGCAGCAATCTCAAAAATACTCGCTTCCATTTCTGACATTAGGATATTTTGTAAACATCAATTGTATTTTCCATGGCTACTAAACAATTTGTCATATTATTTAAAATGACGAATCAGAATTTAATGTTATTTCTTCTAGTTATTTCCAAATTTATAATGCCACCATTAAAAAAAATAGCGTATAATACTCGTGCATATAGGTTTATTGCACTTGGGTCGTTTCGAGCACTCGGCTGCGCCTCGTGCTCGCGAAACCCGACCCTCGTGCAATAAACTCCTGCATACGCACTCGTATTATAATATACTATTATCCAAAAAAATTGTCCTAACAAACCAAATAACAAACGTGACAAGAATGGTGTGAAGATAGCGACGACATTGGCAGCCACAGATTTTGGCAGCGATGTTTCAAGTTTTAGTTTAATTACCAGATTTCGCAGTGACCCCAACATGCAAAAAACTCATGTTAAAGATTCATAAGTCGGCATACGTTACATGATTTATATAGGGTGTCTGCAAATGACTATAACCCAAATATGTTCGATTTTCTATTTCTTCCGTTGGCACTGTTCAGTGGCGTGCGGGATAATTTCAACGGGTTTGAATAACATAACCAACAAATATAGGGATTCAAATAGCTTTATGCTATAGCAAATATAGACAGGCGAAAGACTTAGAAAAGGAAGTAAAGCATACCAGGGCTTGATTCCCAGGTGTGAATTTAAACGACAGCTAGAATTTGAACGAATATTGAAGGGTCACGCTGTAACTTCTCCACTATTTACAGTATTTGAGTGTCATTTACAGTATATGATGCATATAATCGTATGCAACATTTGAAATTGTAAACAATATGGAACTTATGCAATATCTAATTAAATGTCTAAATATAAATTTGAAACAGAGCGCAAACGTAACATATACATAGGCAACCCATATAGCACGGATAGTACGAGCAGGAGTACCTTAGATGTCGTTGAAGTCGTGTTTCCACTTTAAAATTATAAGGTATTGCCGCGTCTTATGTGGTTGCTATGAACATGTGATATAACCTCAAATTTGTCTGATGTATAAATTTTGTCATTATTAACTTGTTGTTTGTATTTATAATAACTATATTATTAATTCATATTTATATACAATTCTATTTGCACCTCGCGTAAATCATAAACTTTTTCTCTATCATCCGTGGCAAGTGGGGTTCAATTTGTGTAGTAACGTTGTACTAATTAACTGGAGAAGCTCCATAAGGGTATACAAGAAGCTGGGAAAAGGTGCAGGCAGCAGGGAAAATGAATATCTCGAAATCTAAAGATGTAACAGATTTAAATCAATTAAAAATATAAATCAAAACAGAAAACGACTCTTCCAATGAAGGGAATGATGCGGGTGATTTTGAAGAAGGTTCGTTTAATGAATTTAAATTCGAAAATTTGTAATTACTTATTTATAATGAATACCTGATGGCAGTTTTCAGTGTCAAATCATATTACGCAAACGTTAAATTTGCCATACTAGTTTTTGTATATAATCGTTTCTTTTAAATAATGGCCCGCAAAATATTCAAAACAGAATACCGTTCGTTCTTTTACCATCTCCTGAATATTCCTGCTTCTTATCCACTGCTTAGTCGTTCAAGCCTTAATTTTAGAGAACTTGGAACTATATTTTGGAAATGAACCGGTTAATTTTTATACATCACTTTATTTAATTTTTTATATCACTGACATAGTATCAGAAGATTTTTTGGTCTTATGTGGTTCAAAGTTTAACTTTTTCTAATTGAAACTGCAATTCGGAAATACAAGTTTGACCCCTACAAAACCAGCACGGACGCTCATAAGGTTGAGGGCAGAGTATTATTCACATTATTGCAGAAAGTGGAAAATATTGAATGAGTGTTCATTCGGAAGAGATATTAGTATATTAAATGTGTGCTGTTCTCGGCGTTATCTGCGTTCACGCGGCTTCCTAATATAAATGAGATAAAATATGAATTACAAATACATTAATTTTATCTATGAAACATAATAAAGACTTATTATTACTATAAACTGATATAAACATAAAAATTGTGATTATAATAATACGTACCTAAAAAGGAATACGTTACAATTGGTCGATTAATGTTCTACTCCATTTACCTAAAGAACTATATTTACAAAAGTAATTTATAAGGGTTTGTAATTGTGCTTGAAAATTATATGTAGGGGAGAGTTGAGTAAAACAGGGTGGTCAACACGGATAAAACTGGGTATCATTGATATTGCTTTCGGAAATGGTGACTTCTGGCAAATACCAAAACTAATCTCAGCATAGTATAAATTTACATTGCCAATTGCAAGAGTAAGCACAACCAAGCTGAAGGTGTGCCATGCTTCTATTGTGATGAACTATACTCAAACTCAAAGTCTGGCAAAGCCTGCGCTCACATAGAGTATGATGACCACTATTTTTGAGATTATTGCATGAAATAATTGTTTTTTATTAGTAGTTAAATATTATTCCGATAATAATTTATCAACATTTTGAAATAATATTCCATTTATTCTTATTTGTTCCATTTAATTAGTTACCTTCCCGGTTTTACCCAACCAGATGGGTACGTTGTAATTTTGGCAATAATCGCAACTGTACTTTAGTAATGTTCCGTTAAATAACAAGTACTCGTCAACACTAAGTTTCACCTACCTGATTTAATACCATGTCTTTTTGTTTCAGTTTTGCAGTCGCTGGGTAACAGCGAAGGTGAAGATATAGATCCAGAGGTACGTAATAGACCTGAAGAGAATAATATGGTTTGTAGCCTTCGTTTTTTCAGGGTTATTCATTCATAGTAAAGGTAGAAGAGGAGACTGTGCAGATAAATACAGTTACACCATGCACATGTGAAACGTGCAATGCTGCTTACGATGGCTTGGCAAGCTATGAGGTGCATCAAGCGACTAAACATGGTGGTCGTGTAAGACAAGATACGACCAATAAAACGTAAGAAACAAATAACCAACAAGATTATCTCACCTAATGTATCTCGCACATGTTAGTCACCCAGGAACTGTTGAATGTACAATCGGGATCAAATCAGAACACGTATTCATTGTAATAGTTATTTTTCCACTCCCTGCATGGTAAGTACACTATTGTAACATTGATTTGGTGGAAGTAAGCCCCACTTACCGATAAAGCTTTGGTTACTATGAACAACGGGAAGTAAGTAATCACTTACCTCCCTCAGGGAAGTAAGTAGAATAATTTCAATAGCGTTCTTTCTCTGGCACCAGTCTTTAAAACATTTTGATAACACCCCTTCGACTTCTCCGGCAGTGGGAAGGAACAGGCAGCATCTGCAGCCTCTTCAATTGCCATTTCTTGTTTATTTTCATTGGAATTCATTTTACAACTGAACGGATGTAATTTCTGACATTCACACTTTGTTTGAAAAATAGTCTTAGCAACCAAAGCCGTACTGACATTATGTGCAAGTTGCGAAAATAAATTAATTAAACACAAACGATTAAACCAACTTCAGGAGTGGAAAAACAGTTATAAGCAATTCGAGAGGTAAGTTTTGACCAGTCTCGGACTTTATTGCTAGCCCTCGCTGTCGCTCGGGCGCAAACTCGACCTCGACTGGTAAACAATACTTACCTCCCTTAATGCTTAAATAACTATTTTCTCCTCCCTGCATGGTAAGTACACTGTTGTAACATTGTACTGGTGACATATCTCTCACCGTTTATTTTGTCATTAAAGAATATAGGCCCAATTATTCTACGGCGAGACAAAGGCAACCAAATTCTAACCTTCTGAGGATGTAGTATTGCTTGCTCAAAAATATGAGGGTTTTCATCACTACAGCACCTATAGTTTCGTGAATTAACATATCCTGATAGATGGAACCAAGCCTCATCACTGAAAAATGTTAAATCGAGCAATCAATCGTCATTGAAATTTTCCATAAACCATCTCCAATAACTCAATCGGCGTTGGGGATCCACTGGCAACAATTCTTGCACCACTGAGACCCTATAGGGGTGTAAATTCAACCACTTTCTCACAATTCTATGGCAGGTGCTCGAGGGAATTCCAGCTTGCATAGCCAATTTACTAATTGATTTTTGAGGGCATCAAGCCGTTCACGAACATCTGCAACAACATCTCCTAATACTGAGGGTCTGCCTGAGGATTTTCCTTTCTGAACACTACCAGTTTCCCTAAAATGGTGCACTATTCGTGAAATATGTATTGACAAAACCGAGTATTCAAATTCTCCATTCTCAAATCGTCCATTACGAAAGTAAGCCTCAACAATGAAAGTGTTCTTCTGATCAGTCTACATTTTAACAAACTACTGTTATTATGTTATTTGACAGTTGACAGGTATGGTTGACAGTGACAGTTCTCAAATAGTACTGTATACAAATTTGAAAGGCGGCACAATTGAATTGAAGTGATTACGTAACAACAATCATTAAGGCACACCTTGTACTATGTACTATACTATGTACTATACTATGTTGTTTTCACGCCTTATCCTTTGATCTAATAATTTTATATTTGCGGTATGTAATACACTTCATTTGAGCTTCAAATTGGTCAATTTGAAATTGGCCGATTGTGTTTTGTATGGAAGCCATAATATTTTAATATTGACGCCTGAATTCAGTGCCAGGAAGTTAAGTGATGCTTGAGGAATGCCCATCCCAACCTTACACATGTTCCTCAACTTTCCATCTTTTGCATAGACCCTTAACTCACAATGAGGATGAGTCGAGCGTAAGGATGGTCTGTAAATTTTAGCCTTAATTTTGAAATTTGTCATAGATTTTTGTTATAAAATTTCTTCAACTTTCCATCGTTTGCATATACCCTTAACTCACTATGAGGATGAGTTGAGCGTAAGGGTGGTCTGTAAATTTGGGCCTTAATTTAGAAATTTGTAATAGAAATTTGTTATAAAATTTCTTGGTAAAACTTAGATCAAACAAAAATACATTAACCAAGAAGCAATATTTCATAAAATATTTATTACTATAATAATTTAATGTATTTCTAAACACACGTAAATTTCATGAGTTCGTTTACCATTTCTTTAACAGAAGGAACATCAACATTAATTTCGTCATCATTCCCATCTGTAACGGTTCGAACCCAAGTGTTGTACAAACTCTCATAATTTGTAATATTTGTTTGGCTTGTGATTTAGTGGTAGCAAGTTACGTTATGTTTGATTTTGAAATAATTTTCGATAAAACTCAATTAGGTTAGTCTGTTAGTAATTTTTGTTAGTAAGTAAAACACAGATATATGGATTTGATGTGATTTATTTATTTTAAAAGATTATGAAGGCGACAGGTAAATAAAAAACAGTTTTATTACTCAAATTGGACGTTATTTATTTACTTATATTTTTTTAATGTTCTCATTTTAAGTATCAGTTGTACAGGTGCGGCACATCATGCACTTCCTCAACTTTTAAAAGTTGAGGAAGCACACAACATACCACAACCATACAGCCATGTAATTATATTTATTGAAAATTTGGAATAAATTTAATTTAATAATTATTTAATCTTCATTATATTCTTTGACTATGAATGATTTATTTTGTTTTGAAAACTGAGTTAAGAGTTAATTATTAATACTACTGTAGGAATTACAACGTGATATTAGCGACTTCACGTACCAAAATCTTAAATTGTGCCGAGAAGGTCTTTCGATTATCACTGCATATAAATTCATTAGCATTTGTGTCTACCAATGTATTTAAACGCCACCTTGTGGACAGGAACGAATCACATAAATGAATTCACACAATAAAATACTTCAAATTGTGCACTTTAATGTATGTCATCATCGTGTGATATTATTAGCATTTGTGTCTAGCAATAATTTCAGCCATGTGATCGTAAAAACTTTAAGAGGTAATGTTATTCAAAATTGATTTTTGTTTAGTATGATAAAGTTCTATTCTACTTCTCATTTTCGCACTACTTAAGTACATGCATACATTCAGTTGATTCATTCATAATGTTGAGATTACTTGAATACCGGAGCACTGAGTAATTTTATTTATGAAATTGAATGACCAAAAATATCATTAAGTTATTTATCTGGATATATTTATCCCCATGATTACCGAAAATACCTTCAACCCTGAATCGATAATGTACTTTGGATGCGTAACCTAACCACACAACGATCATAATTTGCAGATGCTGTTATTTAATAACTCCACGAGTTATTTCATAACTCTTGAAAAACATGAAAATGAATTTAAAGCGTAAGGTAGTTTTTATGGTTCACGGATTAAATCAACACTCAATTTTATGATACTATAATTTCAATATTACATGAATTATATCGCGGTGCGCCATCTGTATGTGGTGTACCAAAGCTTCCTATTAAAATTATGTTCGTGTACAAAAATAATGATATCGAATTTTAATGTGTTGCATAAATAATTGATGTTGCATTTAAATGCATATTGAATTTGAATGCGCGTGTATTGTGAATGAATGTTCAATTTTAATTAATGTTTAATTTTAAAGCGTCTCTCATTTTAATAAACCTATCGTTGAAATTGAACGCTAATAAATTCAGTTTTAAAAACAAAATATAATTTCATTTCAAGTGTGGTAAAATCGAAGTACAATTTTAATAAAGTTTCATTTAAATAAAGTGCCATTTATTGCAAGAGTATTAAAAATGAAACGTAATATTAATTCAGATGTTTTAAAAACAATAGTTATTAAAATCGTGTCTTCTATAAATGCGTTATTTGTAATAAAAATTAAATATAATTTAAATTCGAGTGTGGAAAACAGTGTTTCATTTTAATTCAATTGAATATCTATCGAATGTTGAAATTTATTCATCTCGCATTAAAACTAAGTACAATTTTAATGAAAGTATAAAATAATGAGGGCTAGCATAAATGCAGTGCAGATTTTTTACAAGTTCCACAAAAATATCTTCTATTTTAATTGAGTTTCATATAAAACAAACCTTTTAACATGTGTATAGAAAACTGCGTGTTCCAATGAAACAAATAAAATATTAATATGAACATTATTTACATGTCAGGTTTACAACATAAAAAGCCTTTTTATAATTAAACATAATGCAATTAAATTTGAAAGTTATATAAATTACGTTTTAGATAATTGGAAAGTTGGATTTTAAAGTATCGTGTGGGTAATTTAAATGACACTTCTTTAATTTTACATATGAAGACTTTGTTCAATAAATAGCAAAATGGCGTTCCAGAAATGAATATAAACTGCCCCACAGAAAATAACTTACAATTCCAAAGCCAATAATCTGAGCATAAAAAGGCAGGTACATAATTGTGCACCAAACATCCCTCCATCCAACCTCACGAGTTTCGACCCTCTATATCAGGGGTCTCCAAACTTTCCAGCCTTAGGGCCATACTGATTACATCAGTAAGTTCCGAGGGCCAAAACCATATTATCATTGTTGCCGGTGGTAAAAAGTGAAATAGTCCACTGATGAAAAAAAAAGTCCGAAAAAGTACGCAACGTTTAAAAAAGGCTGCAAAACGGGAAACACTGCATATTATTAATTTTCCTGTCATTATCTGTAATTTCTAGATTAGTCGTAGAGTACGAGCCATGAGGAGTAACGTGACACGACATCTGGTGGACACAAGCGGAAATAGGTAGTACCTTCTATCGCTAACAGATGGCGCTAATAGCACATACAGAATTATCTCGTTGGCTCGAGAAAGTTCTGGTGTCTTCCACTCACTTCTAGATGGCAGTAATTGGAATATATAAGAAGGCTAGTGGCGCAACCACAAGTCAGTTCCTATGACACTGTTGTGAAATAAAATAGTGCGTACCTCCTTAAAACGTGTTTGTGCGTGTTTAAGTTTAAGACATCTTTGCAACAGTATTTTGATTTGAATTGTTGCTTTTGTGGGTGATTTAGTAGTATGGAAAAGAAGCGAAAAATTGATAGTGAATGCAGAAAATTCAAAGATCAGTGGAACATTCAGTATTTCGTAATTGAGTCCAGTAACAAGGCGCTATGTTTGATTTGCAATGAAAGCATAGCCGTTCTCAAGGAATATAACGTTAAACATCATTATGAAACAAAACATTTTCAAAATTCCTCAAAATATACAGGAAGTTTGCGGACAGAAAAATTCGAAGCTATGAAGCGCGGATTGAAATCGCAGCAATCTTCATTTACAAAACTCAAAACCGAACAAGAGGCTACAACTCGTGCCAGCTTTCGTGTGGCTCTTGAAATTGCAAAACGTGGAAAACCGTTCACCGATGGAGAAATGATCAAAGAATGCATAATTGCAGCAGCCGAAGAAATGTGCCCTGAAAAGGTAAATTTATTAAAAACTGTCAGTATGTCAGCAAACACTGGCTCGAAGGGTAGAAAACATCGCTGAAAATATATCCTCTCAACTGTTCGGCAAAAATGGACATGTTGAGTGGTTTTCTTTGGCCTTGGATGAGTCAACGGATGTGTTAGATACTGCTCAGGTGTTGATTTATATTCGAGGAGTAGATAAAAGCTATGACGTGCATGAAGAACTTCTTGATATGTATAGTATTCATGGCACAACTACTGGTACAGATATTTTTAAAGGAGTAGAAACG
This sequence comes from Othius punctulatus, assembly GCA_951805005.1. Taxonomy (NCBI): domain Eukaryota; kingdom Metazoa; phylum Arthropoda; class Insecta; order Coleoptera; family Staphylinidae; genus Othius; species Othius punctulatus. The sequence goes on along the minus strand of OX638145.1, from coordinate 57,183,569 downwards.
GCCATTAATCAAAAGAACCTTCGATGGAAAAACTTGAAATGTATTACAACTGATGGAGGCAAAAACATGAGTGGGAAAGATAAAGGAGTGGTCGCTCTTGTGTCAAAGGCTGTAGAAAATGACGGTGGTTCAAAACCATTAGTCTTACATTGTATCATTCATCAAGAGTCTTTGTGCGGAAAATGATTTCTTACTGAATTACAAAACAACGCATGGCTGTGGAAGTTAGCATTCTATGTTGATTTGACAAAACTCGTGAACGAACTGAATTTGAGATTGCAAGGAGAAAACCAGCATCTTCCTGATTTATACACTAATTTCAAATCATTCCAGAAGAAATTGATACTGTTTCAATCACAACTACGAAGTAAATGTTTTTCACATTTTAAAACATGTGAAATATTCAGCCACACCACTGAGACTGAGTTTCCTATCGATTTTGCAATCGAAACTTTGAGTGCTTTGAAAATAAATGTTGATACTCGTTTCTCGGACTTTGATGCCATTGCGAATCAAATTAAGATTTTTCAGAATCCTTTAGATACTGGCATTGAAACCCTAGCCCCGGAACTTCAAATGGAAATGATTGATCTACAGTGCAGTGATATAATTAAGGACAAATATCAAAACTCATCTTTGTTGGAATTTTATAAGAGTCTTCCACTGACACAATTTGATAATTTGCATAAATTTGCTCGTGGGCTGTTTTCTGTTTTTGGTACTACTTATTTGTGTGAGAAGACCTTCTCCAAAATGAAGTACACAAAAAATGTTTACAGATCTAAATTAACTGATGAGCATCTTAATTCTCTTTTAATAATTGGTACAAGTAAAATTAGTCCACAACTACAAACTATTGTCAGTGGAAAATCTCAATTACATAAATCTCATTAGTATTTCATATGTCATTATGCTTGTTATAAGTTATATTTTTATTTAAAATGTTAGTTGGATTCATTTACATAATTTGTTAGTTATTATATACTGAAGTTAAATTTTCTGCATATTATACATGTCTTTCCTCATTACAATTCTGTGTTTCTTTATCCAACTTATCACAAAAACAATAACAATAAGCCTACAACAATGTTATGAGTAGTTAGCCCATAACCATATCAATGTAGATGTCATAGTAATAATTATTCAACATAAAATTAGAATACTTCAGTAAACTAAATTTAATTTGCTATAAAAAATATGTTCTCTAAAAGGAGTTTTCAAGTATGCTAGGTCTCCGCGGGCCGGACAAAATCTGTACGCGGGCCGGATGTGGCCCTCGGGCCGTAGTTTGGAGACCCCTGCTCTATATCATCAAGTTCTCCAGATATTTCAACTTAAAAAAAAACTACTTTGAACCAAGTACTATCTATATGACCTCTATATGACTCCTACCTTTATTGTACTCATTATTTGACCTACTCATAGAACCATGTGTACTAAATATGTGTACTAGTTTAATGGCAGATACTTTACATTACAAATGTTGAATTTTTTGTTATAAAAGGTTTATTAACTATAAAGTTACATTATTAATATAATGTATGAGCTGCTTACAATTTTGGTTATTCTTTGTCTTCATTCTTTAATAGCAGCTTTGAAGCAAGCACAACTTCTCCACAGAAACAGTTTCTTGTAAAAAACATAAACAAAAATTACCTTCCATATGTTAAGTAAATCTGCGCATACACCATATAATATACATAGCGTTCGAGAAAGTGGTGTCAACTTTTACGATCCATACTAATAGATGCACTGTTCAAGATGCAAAATAAATATGTCTTGCAACATAATTTACAATTTACATTGACACTGTTTTGTGATGTTGCCATATGCCATAGGTTGCATGTAACATTTTTTAAATTTTTAGTGCTATAGCTTTGCAGGGCTATATGTTTTCAAAGCGCGACCTTTCAACTTGTTGGAAGAACAAATTTAAAATCCTTATTCCCAAATTTACAAATTTGCACATACAACCTTGTAACATTAAGCCGACGATATATCACAAATATTTTATGTCAAGAGTGATCACCACTTTCTTGAACGCTCTGTACATTACAATTGTATAATTTTGTGTGTCAGATTCTCAACAATCATGAAAATTTTTGCAGACACAACATCATCATCCACAAAAGAGAAAAACATTATAAATGTGATGAATGCACTTCAAGTTTTCATACATCCAGAGATTTGAATAGACACAAGATGCTCCACACGGGAGAAAGGCCCTTCAAATGTGATGAATGCACCTCATGTTACACTAGATCAGATAAATTGAAGACACACAAGTTGATCCACACAGGAGAAACACCCTTTAAATGTGGTGAATGCACCTCAAGTTTTACTACATCAACTCAATTAAAAACACACAATATGACCCACACAGGAGAAAGACCTTTTAAATGCACTCAATACGCCTCAAGTGATTTGGAGAAACACAAGGTGGTCCACACAGGAGAAAGACCTTACAAATGTGACCAATGCACCTCAAGTTTTATTACACTAAATCATTGGAAGAAACACAAGATGGTCCACACAGGAGAAAGGCCCTTCAAATGTGATGAATGCACATCTAGTTTCATTCTAAAATTCAATTTGAAGACTCACAAGATGGTTCACACAGGAGAAAGGCCCTTCAAATGTGGATGAATGTACCTCAGGTTTTTCTACATCAAATAAATTGAAGAAACACAAGTTGATCCACACAGGACAAATGCCGTTCAAATGTGGTGAATGCACCTCAAGTTTTACTACATCAAATCGATAAAAAACACACAATATGATCCACACAGGAGAAAGACCTTTCAAATGCGATGAATGCACCTCAAGTTATATTACATCAAGTCATTTGAAGGAACACAAGAAGAGCCACACAGGAGAAAAACCCTTCAATTGTAATCAATGAACATCAGATTACATCAAATCAATTGAAGAGACACAAGATGGTCCACACATGAGATAGGCCGTTCAAATGTGATGAATGCACTTCAAGTTTTGCTACATCAGATCGATGAAAAATACAGACACACACAGGCGAAAGAGCTTTGAAATATGATGAATGTACCTCAGGTTACACTATATCAAACCAATTGAAGAAACACAAGTTGATCCAGGAGAAAGGCACTTTAAATGTAACGAATGATCTCAAGTTTAATCAAATCAGTCATTTGAAGATTTTATTTTTATTTAATCATTTCCCTTTCTACCTTGTTGGTGTAGGGTTTTACAGTTTATTGTTTCTTCATGTATGTTTCTCTCCATTTTCTTCTATCTTGTGTGAGTTGTTTGATTCTTTCCCATGTTAATCCGTTTTTCTCTGCCTGCTCTTTGATTCTGTCGTTCCAGGTTTTTCTTGGTTTTCCCTTATATGATTTCCCTGTAGGTCTTGTCTCATACACTCTTTTTGTCTGTCTGTTATCGTTCATTCTGCAAACATGGCCGAACCATCTCAATTGACCTGTGATTGTATCATTTATGTCTGTTATTTGTAAGTTTTGTCTATGTATGTCATTTTGTATTTTGTCTTTTTTTGTTTTATTTTCAATTTTTCTTAGAAAGCGCATGTCTACCGCATTGATTCTAGATTTGTCTGTTTCGTTTAATGTCCAGAGTTCGCTTCTGTGGGTTAACGTTGGTCTCACTACCCTTTTCACTATTTCGGTTTTTGTTTCTTTAGGTATTTCTTTGTTTCCTAGGAAAGAAGTTTTTAGTGCATTGAATATTCTTCCGGTTTTGCCTATTCTATCGTTTATTTCTTTCTCTATTTTTCCCGTTGCTTTCTATTACTGATCCTAAATATTTGAAACTTTCCACTTGTTCTATTTGTTTACCTTGCATCATTATTCTGTGATTTGTGCTCTCCTTTGCTATGACTATAGTTTTGGTTTTACCTGTGTTTATTTTCAAGTTAATCTTTGTCAACGCACTTTCCAGTACTTCCATGTTGAATTGCAGGTTTTCTTCTGTCTCCGCTATTATGGCCATACCGTCCGCAAAGAGCATTTCACATATCTGGGTCTCTTCAATTTTCCAGTATCCTACCCTCATGTTCTTCATCTTTTTCTTTGCTTCTTTTATGGCACCGTTGAGCACTAGTGTGAATAAGAATGGGCTTAATATACAACCTTGCATTACTCCTATATTTGTTTTGAATTCTGCTGATTCTTCGTTATTCGTTCTTACTGTGTTATTTTTGTACATTGTTTTTATGAGCTCTATTGTTTTTGTGTCAATTCCTCTCTTTTTCAGTTCCTTCCATATATCTTCTCTTTTAACCCTATCGAAGGCCAATTCTAGGTCTATGAAACATATATGGATGAATCTTTTCTTATTTATCATTTTTTCGCTTAGTTGTCTTATTGTGATTATAAGATCGTGCGTGCTTCTGCCCCTTCTGCATCCGCTTTGGGTGTCTTCCATCGTTTCTTCTAGTTGTTCTCTTACTCGCTTTTCCATTATTCTCGTCATTATTTTCCCCGCTATGCTTGTTAACGTTATACCCCTGTAGTTCTCGCATTTTCTCTTGTCTCCCTTTTTATATATTTGTAATATTACTCCGGTGCTCCAATTTTTAGGTATATCTCCGCTCTTTAGTACTTCATTTATCAGTTCTGTTAATTCTTCTGTTCCTTGCTTTCCCGTATGCTTTAGCATTTCCGGGGTGACGTTATCTTTTCCGGGCGCTTTTCCTTCTTTTAGTTTCTTTACTGCTTCTTCTATTTCTGTTATTGGTATGTTTTCTATTTCACTTTCAGCCTTTTCTTCCCTTTGTTCTTCTATTGTGCCTTCTTCTGCTGTCGTTTCCTCTGCTTTAGTCAATTCCTCGACGTATTCCCTCCATCTTTGCATTATTTTATCTTCTTGCGTTATTATGTTTCCTTCTTTATCTTTTATGTTCATCATATTATGTTCTTTCTTTTGTTTCAATCGTTTTATTGTTAAGTAGAACAATTTTCGTTTGAAGATGCTAAAGTCAATCCACACAAAGAATTTTTTTACAAATTTGATGAACACACCTTTAAGTTTTACTTTAAAGGGGAATTTGAAGAAACCCATGATGTACCTCGGATGAGAAAGAGCACCTTTCAAATCAATGAATGCAACTAGAGCTTTATTCAAAGCATGCACCTGAAATTTCACTGGATAAATAATTGTAGGGGTCTCAAGAAAACCCACACTGGAGAAGGGGAAAGGCACCCTTAAGTTTAATTTTAATGTATGAAAGTCGTTTGGAACAAGACATATGATTATTAGAAATATTAAACCTACTATTTACTACTCGTTTAATAAACTTTAATATCTTGTAGCTCTGTAACTAATCGATAAAGGACCTATGTTTATGTAACATGTACTTAAAATTGTAGCCCGAACAAGTCATTTGTACACGTATTATAAATCACCCTCTGTATACAGGAATGTTTTTATAAAAGTGTATATCGCCTATGTATACTTTTATAAAAACCGCATCAATCGCATGGCGATGCCTGCAACATAGGCAACCAACTATACACTTATATTAGAAACAAATGTTTTTTATAAAATATAGGTTGTCATTTAAAAAAAATGGCTCTGACGTCATAACTTCAAAACGGAGAGAGATGGAAAATGGTCTCCAAGTATTTGTTTGAAAAAAAATCATTTTGAGCTGTTGAAGCATTTTTCGAAAATTTATACAGGGGAAAAATTAAAGCCAGGTCTTAACACTTTATGCGCTCTCTGTACTATTGTTTTTGGAAACGTACTGACGTAAATATATTTTCGTTACACCTTTAAATTGTATTTGTTTTAATCTTTACAACGAGGTATCACAAGGTTGGGGTGAATTTAAATTTTCATGGTAAGAGTCACTACGTCGAGGGGGTAATATTTTATATTCAATTAACATGGTTTGTAACATCAGCGTTGAAAACTGTCTTTTCTAAGCTTTAAAATGAGGTATCGTAAGTTGGGGGGTGCCATTTGAAATTTCAAAGTAGGGAAGACGGGAGACTTGGGAGAAGGGGGTAACACTTAAAATTTATTTGACGTTGTTTTTAAACTTCCCCCTCGAAAAGTCAATCAACGTTTTTTTTTTTAATCAAGTAACTTAAATTTGAAAGCTATTGAACCTGGCTAATTTTGAAATGTACACCGGGTATAATAATTTCACGAGAAAAACACAACGACAAATTCAATATTTAACGGATAGTTACAATATTTAGCAATTATTTCGGTTATATGTTGTAAGCAAAGAATAAAATGTGAAAAGTTAATATAATATAGGATAGCAAATGGAGATTTGCGAAGCAGGAAGCAAAAGTACTTACATTTTTGTTATAAATACATAAAATTATATATAATTACAAATAATACAAACAATGTAATACAAATCTATATACTATACATATAAATATCTACATAGATTAACTTAAATAAATAAATATACTAAAATAATTTAATTAATGACAATATTTTTGTTTCAGTTATAAGTAATACACGTGTTATTAATTATTATCAATAATACTGTTATATAGGTACCGTATATAGGTAACAATCATTAACTAATATTTTATATATCTGAGATATGTAAGACTGATTATTATTATGATAACTTGGCATAAGAAACCAAATTACTTAAGATGTTCTTTTTACATGAACATTAACAGTATAATTGTTACATAAATGTTTTGTAAGTTTAATATCAAAACAGGAAACAATCAAAACATATTATCAAATATAAACATATCTAATTAAGTTTCAATTAAAATGTTAATTAATAAGTTTTACCTCTAAACCGATAATTCATTAATCTGCCAAGACACACATATTTTTTGATACTACATTTTTTGGTGTAATCAATTACTTACTGTTGATTGGTGCTGAGCATTTTAAGAGAGCTTGTCATGTGAGAGCTTTAAGGCCGAAACCGGTCTCATAAACATTGAGGTATGCAAATATGTCATCACTGAAAATAATTATGTACGAAGTTTAATTGTAAAACACTGTGAAAGGCATTGTTGAGGTCCTAAACTTTGCTTTCTTTTGCAACATCAGCAAATGGTAACATTTTACCTCGATTCTTAAATTGCCAAGTAAAGAGCCTAGTGTTGCGGAAAAATAGCAAAGCTGCAGAATATTTAGAATCACACACTGTATATTAAAATATTTGTAGATGGTTGATGAATATAATATTGAAACAAGCATTAATATATTCCAGAAATATCCAATACAGTACGATTGCGTTGTATGTGTGTATGTAATAATTGATTTTCTGACTGTACATAAAATTATTAAGGTAAAATAATGCCGCGATTAAATTAAACTTTTCAATTCTATCGATTTTATTGCATTTGCTTTTTGTTTTTAACGATTACTGCGAATACTATATAAGTTTAGATAAGATTACTTCTACATAAATTAAACCAGATATGGATATTCGTGCAAGCGTGAAAAATACAAAACACAGGGGAACATTGATTCTGCGACATAAGATATATTAGTGAAACTTAGGTAATTCTGGTCTAGTAAACACGAAAATAATAACACATTTGTTAAATTTGTAAAATTGGTTATTCTTTCACGATCAGTGGTTAAGTGTGTTGGTTCGCTGTATTTCAATTGTTTCCTATATTTATTAATTATTGAGTATTAAGTATTAGAATTATTAATCTTTAGTTCGTCGAATTAATATAATACATTAAAAGTCAATAATTGAACATTTTAATATTAATTAATTGTTCAATAATCAATCAAATTGAATGCTGGATAGTGAAGAGGCATTAGTAAATCACTGTCTGAGCAGCGGTGAATGGACACAATTGCTTATAGTTTCACGACAAGTGAGTGGTTGGTTGTGTTGGTTTCCTGTATTTCAATAATTTCTTATATTAATTGATTGGTATGAAATAATTAGGATGGTTAGCGAATTAGAATAGAATTAATCATTCTAATTCTAATTTTAATTCATTTCTAATTCTAATTCTAATAACGGCGGAAAGACCGGTTAGGTCGATAGCCGAATAAAGATTGATCGACTACTACTACTCATTCTAATTCTTTCATACCAATCAATTAGTATAAGAAATTATTGAAATACATCTACACTAATTGGTAGAAGGTATATATAATGCTGACGAATTTTAGTCACAATTCCGTGTTTTATTTCCCTATTGTTTGCACAACCTTTTAAAATGAATAAATCATATTAAATCTACATATAGATAAGTGAGTATTTTTTTCCTTTTAAGCATTGGGATCTCAGAAACCATAAGACATAAAGATTCGGTTAAATGAGGAAAGAATTGTCGTTTTAAGAGCTTATGCAAGATATGCTTTTGTTTTTTAGAAAAAAAAAAATACCACAGTTTTTCAGTTATCATACAAACTTTTTTTTTTAATTGCAGTCATAGTTGGCATTGACATTTAAAAAAAGGTCAAATTTTTCTCTTTATAGTGATATAAGGTTTGATATACTTACCGTAAATGACAGAAAATTAACTTTATGACAATTATTACTTATTTTGACAAATAAACGCCATACAGGACTATTTGTCAGGATTTGTATTAGAAATGTATGAAATAATGTTACACTTTTTAATTTTCAAACTGTTTTATTATTGTTTTATTGAGCCAACAGTTTGAAAATTAAAAAGTGTAACTTTATTTCATACATTTCTAATTATGAATTATCAACAAATAAAAGCCACATCGATCAATCTAAGGATTTGTATTATTGAGAGTAGCAAAAACAGAGTTTGCCATGGATAACATTTTCCCTCTTACTACGAGAATTCTATTATTTTTTCTATTCTTAATTATAATTCTATTCAAATTATACAACGAAAATTCCTGCATTTCATTTATTTATAGAAGTAAGTATACTCAAACCTTATGCGGTTATGCAGAGAAAAAATAAATCCTTTTTAAAAATGTCAAAGCTAACTATAACTGCCATATAAATAAAATTAAGTTTGTATTATCAAAAACTATGTTTTTTTTTAAAACAAAAGCATATCTTGCATAAGCTCTTAAAATGACAACTCTTTCCTCATTTTAGCGAATCTCTGTTTTATGGTTACCGAGATCACAATGGTTAAAATGAAAAAAAAAAAACTCACAGTGAATACAGGGTGTTAAAAAAAAGAGTGTAAAATATTCAGGGGGTAGTAGTTTAACAACAATAAAAAAAAGTCTTGATAAACATGGGTCCTCAAAGTAACGGTGTCGGCGATATGGAAGATTATTCTTTTTTACCTCAATTTTTTATTTTGCTAAAACTTGCATTTTCTTATAATAGTTGGCTGATGTTTTGTGAAATAAACATTCAGTATTTGACAGTTGTTGTTAGTGCACAAAGTCCTCAAAGTAACGGTTTCGGAGATATGGATGATTATTCTTGTTTGAAACATTTATTTGCCTATTTGCAATTATTTATTACGTATTGATTATGTGCAAACAAACAAAGGGAACATCTAGCAAAAACAGAGAACAGAGTTACAGAAGATGTCCGAAGTGCACTCCTTCCATTTCCTAGCAGGCACGACATCTTTGTCTGAAGGATATTCGAACTCTTTCTAAAACACCCTCATTGACTATTTGGCTATTTACTATTTACAGGAGTACCATAGACTAATCACACAATCTCTGGTGAATTCTTCCAAACATCCGATGTGAAGGAATCTGGCGATTTGGATAAGCTTCTACATAAAGAGGTCGTGCTTCGGTGGCAATTCCATTAGCACGACCATACATGAAATGCATGTCGGCTAATTCTGCATTAGAGAAAACTCATCCATAGCAATCAAAACTTGGGCACTAACAACAACTGTCAAATACGGAATGTTTATTTCACAAAACATTAGCCAACTATGATAAAAAATGCAAGTTTTAGCAAAACGAAAAAAGAAGGTAATAAATAATAATCTTCCATATCTCCGAAACCGTTACTTTAAGGACCCATGTTTATCAAGACTTTTTTTTGTTGTGGTTCATACTACTACCCCCTTAAATATTTTACATTATTTTTTTAACACCCTTTTACCGTTCTTTTAAATTTACCGTGTGTGTACAAAAGTATAATATGTAGATGTGGTCGCCACTTTGAAAAACGCACCTTTGATAATAAAGGGAAGTCGTGGAGAAAAATATTGTTTAATGTTGAATTTACATTGTGCATAAATAAATTGGAGTGAAAATTATTTCATCATAAAGGTAGTGACGAATGGGTGGATAAAACAAGATGTTTATGGAGTGTGTTTTATTGTTAGTCACAATAATAATGCAGTTGCGAAATCTTTGTTCCCTCATAGTGCTCTCTTCTTCTTTGGTCCGTGAGATTCTTGTGCGCACCTTTGCATGTCAAATTACAGCAGAAATGATCAAAAATCTAGATGACATCGGGTTCGAAAAATTGCATCAAATAGTTAGGATCGTGTATAAGGGAAAAAAGATACCCAAGGATTGGGAGTGTGGCATAATTATACCAGTATACAAAGGTGGAGATAGAAGGAACTGTGACAACTATAGGGGTATAACTTTATTATCGGTGCCGGGAAAAGTATACGAATCTATACTTGAAGGAAGACTCAGAGAAAGGGTGGAGAAGGAATTGGAGGAGAACCAAAGTGGATTTAGGAGAGGGAGGAGTACTCTGGATTATATATTTACCATACGGCAAATTATAGAAAAATACAGAGCACGCAATAAGGAAGTATTAATGTGTTACATAGATTTGCAGAAAGCATTTGATAGAGTAAATAGGAAAATGATTTGGTAGACCTTGGAAAAATTGGGAATAGGAGAAGAATTAAAAGAAGCTGTAAGGAGTATCTACCATAAGAATCAAAAGTATGTGAGAACAAGAAACATCACATCGGAAATATTTACCACAAACGAAGGAGTTAGACAGGGGGGGACACTAAGCCCACTGCTTTTCATAACAGCACTGGATGAAGTTATAAAAAAATCAGTACCTGAGATGAGGAAACTTTGTGTGGGATACAAAAACATGCAGATAGTGAGTGTTAACATATGCGCGTTTGCAGACGACATGGTGATATTTGCAGAGAATGAAAGGGATCTACAATACAATATAAATATTCTGGAGAAACAACTAGCCCCCTTTAACCTAACAATGAATGAAAAGAAAACGAAAGTGATGAGAATTGCAAATGAGGAGAGGGAAAGACATTTAAAAATAAAAATCGAAGGCAAAGAAATTGAGCAAGTATCGCAATACAAGTACCTAGGAGCGATTTTAGAAGTGAGCGGTAGTTTGGAAGGTGAAATTAACAATAGAGTAACAGCAGCCTCGAAAGTGTTCCATAGCCTAAGAACTAAGTTCCTAAACAACAAGGAAGTATCCAAGAAAACTAAAATAGTGGTGTTTGACGCAATATACATTCCAACACTCACATATGGAAGTGAAACGTGGGTCACAAATAAAAGACAAGAGAGCAGACAACAAGCAGACGAAATGAAGTATCTCAGAAGAACGGAGGGTATTTCAATGCTGGACAAAATTAGAAACACAGATATTAGGAAGAACCTAGGGGTAGCACCGATAAAGAAGAAAATAGAGGGAAATAAACTCAGATGGTTGGGGCACCTTAACAGAATGAAGGAAATAAGACTTACAAAAAGAATATGGGAAGCAAGACCGGTTGGAAAAAGAGGGAGAAGTAGATCTGCAAAAACATGGAATGAAACAATATGTGAAATTTAAAAAAACAGTGGTATAGAATTTAAGGAAGCAAAGACAAAAAGTGCGGACAGAAGTGAATGGCGGAAGTGGGTCAATGACAGTACGAAAGGATAACAGGACAAAACCTCGACACCCAATGGGTATAAGAGGGATGGATTATGTATGTATGTATGTACCTTTGCATGTATTGGCCACATAGCCAGGTTGTTCAGGCCGAGCTTTGGGCCTTCATTAGCACTTCATTATCTACTCCTCGTCAATTAGCGTACATTGCGTGTTAGTTTAATAACATTCTGAATTCTGTAGCATGATGAAGATTCTAATATGTAATGCATTTCTTCCATCGATGACTATTGCTGGTATGAATACCTGCAATATATACCATAAGTCATTTTGCATATGCTACATTTCAGTATTGTGCCATCCAATGAAACGCATTCCAACAGTTTTTATCCTTCCAATGACCATATGTAAAGCATTCCGACCATATGTATTCGTCAAAGGAACTTCAACTCCGTTTTCGATTAGCATCTCTTTGAATTCTGTGTATCCCTTCGAGGCAGCATAATGTAATGCATTATTACCAGCTTTGTCTGTCGATTGAACATTCACACCTTTTTTAATTAAAAACTCTGCAAATTTTATGTGTCCGTACCTGGCTGCAATAAGTAATGCATTCTTACCATCTTTATCAATCGAATTAACATCCACTCCATTTTGGACTAATAATATACCGAATTCTGTGTGCCCTCGCCAGGCTGCTTTATGTAATGGATTTTCGCCATATTTAGTCTTTGAATTGACATCCACTTCATTTTGGATTAATAACCTTCCGAATTCTATTTGCCCTATCGAGGCTGCAGTATATAATGGATTCTTGCCATATTTATCCGTTGAATTAACATCCACTCCTGCTTGGATTAATAACTGTCCAAATTTTATGTGTCCGTACCTGGCGGCAATATGTAATGCATTCTCACCATCTTCATTCATCGAATTAATATCCACTCCATTTTGAATTAATAACTCTCCACATTTAATGTGTCCATGCCTGGCTACAATATGTAATGCATCCTCACCATATTTATCCGTTGAATTAACATTCACCCCATTTTGGATTAATAACCTAGCGAATTCTATGTGCCCTTGCAAGGCTGCAATACGTAATGCATTCTCACCATCTTCACACGTCGAATTGACATCCACTCCATTTTGGATTAATAACCTACCGATCTCTATGTGCCCTTGGAAAGCTACCATATGTAATGCATTCTCACCATCTTTATTCGTCAAATGAACATCCATTCCATTTTGGATCAATAACTCTCCGAATGTTATGCGTCCGTACCTGGCTGTAATATGTAATGCATTCTCACCATCTTTATTCGTCGAATTAACATCCAATCCATTTTGAATTAATAACCTACCGAATTCTATGTGCCCCTGCAAGGCTGCAATATGTAATTGATTCGTACCATATTTATCCATCAAATGAACATCCACTCCATTTTGGATTAATAACGTACCCAATTCTATGTGCCCGTTCAAGGCTGCAATATGTAATGCATTCTCACCATCTTTATTCGTCGAATTAACATCCACCCCATTTTGAATTAATAACTCTGCAAAATTTATGTGTCCATACCGAGCTGCTATATGTAATGCATTCTCACCACTACTGTCGGCTGCATTGAAATCAATACCATTCTTAAGTAAAAGTTTCAAAATTTCTGCATTTCCATTCTTGGCCGCATAATGTATTGCATTAGATCCTATAAAATTCTTTGCATTGATTTTAAGATGTCGGTCAATTAGATGTGGTATAATCTCAGCATTTTCATTCACAACAGCAATGTGTAGCGCATTTCTCTTGAATTCATCCGTTGCTAATATCTTAGCACCATTTTTTGCCAAATAATTTACAATATCAAGTGTGTTTTCATTCCTGTTTCTAACGGCTGCATGTATTATTAATTTATACTGTGATAAGTTCAAGTTCTTTATTGATTTTAATAATTTTAAATAACCTTTGCTAACAATTAATTCAACCAAATCATTGTTAATAACACGTTTAATCAAATTATTTAAATTTTCAATGGAAGCTCCATGAGCCAATAGAGTTTCACAAATATCCCAATGTTCACAGTGAACAGCATATGACAGGGCCGTCATATCAAATAGCGTATCTTTCATATTAATTATTTCTGAAAACCTTGATCCTAACCCGTGCAATAACATTGATAGAATAACGTTATTTCCAGTTGATGCGCACAGATGTAGAACTGTTCGACCTCCATAATCGTTCTCCTTCAGCAATTCACAAATGTCATTAGATATCATACATTCTTCAAGGCCGTTTACATTATTTGTTAGTAGTAAGTTATGTAAAATTAATTTTTCTGAATGATTAATTATTTTACTTCGATCGAACTGTGGTATACTTTCGTCAATTAGAAACATGCAATTTAAAAAGTTCCATATAATTTTATACTCGGGGCGAAATCCTTTATTTATAAGAAAAAGTTGTACTTCTCGTTTCTTCATATTCTGATGGAACCACTGAGCAACGAAATACTCCGCGAAAGTGCGGTGAATGAATCTTGGACTAACACTCACTATATTATCCAACAGACCAATTTTATCGTTATCTTCTTTAAATGTATTTATCTTCTTGTCATAATCATCCCTGTTTGCAATTAATATGTTAATAACATTCATTGGAAATATTTCTTTTAAAGCAAATAAGTGGTAGGTTTCTATTAACAAATTGTGTACCTGTTGTGAGTAGTGAGTATTGAGAGGTGTTGGTTTCATATCACTCTTTATTTTATCAAACTTCATCTGTATAAAATATTTATACAGAGTACCCAAATTCAAATTCGTTATATAATCTAATTTTATTTTTTTGTGGTGAGAACTTATCAATTGGTCTGTTTTACAATAGGTTTGGAATGTATCACTATAAACCACTGCAATCATATTTGTTTGCAATGGTACTTTTAGAAACATTCCTTCTTTATCATTTGTTGTTTTTAGAAACTGCCACAAAATTGTTTCCATAAAATGATCCAACTTTGCATTACTATACTCTGGAATCATGGTTTCCCAATATTTTCTAAGATATGTTATAACATCAGTTTCTGAAAACGGTTCAAGGTGTAATGTGACTGCATTTAATTTATCCTGCAAGTCTGAACTTATGATATAAGGACGAGTACTTATCCATAATTGTTTTAATGTATGTTTTAGAATTGTAAATAGTTGTAAAACAAGAACGTTAAAGTTAGGGCATATTTCGTCATAGCCGTCGAACAAAAGTATTATTTTTCCATTATCGTACAAATAATTAAATAATTCTTTTGCTAGAGGCTCTTGATTCGAACCTAGTAATATATCTAAAACAAACATTTTGACATCATCTCTACTAATTTTTTTACCCTTCCACGAATTAAATAATTCAGAATAGTTCAGCAATGAAATAAAACCGAGCCATACAAATTCATTGTTTTTAATATTAGTTGCGTTCGTATTGGTGCAGAGATACAAGAGTAGTGTAGATTTTCCGATTCCAGCTTTTCCGGAAATAATCACAATATTATTATCAATGTCGTGTATTGTATGAAGTGCTAATGTTTTTGAACATTCATTGTTTATATAATTCTTAATTTTGCTTAAGCTACCCCTGGTTTTTTGCCATTCTAAACCTGTATTTTTATCTTTCATCCAGTGAATGTTAATGTCATATTTATTACACAATGTATTATAATCAGTTTCGTGCTCAGAAATCACAAGTAAGTCTTGATTAGCACCTATTTCTATATCATGTGTAACAATTGCATTCGAAAAATCTTTATTTCTGTTAATGTAACTAGGATTATTTCTATTATTTTTATTTTCCGTCATGCTTACATTAGTATTATTTACCCTAGAAAAATCTTCGTATCTATCATTATAAGTATGTGTATTGCTTACAATTACAAAGTCTTCACTTCTTTTAATGTTATCATTTATACCTGTATATATTATGCACCGCTGAGAAATATAGTAAGAGTTGTTTGAACAGGACTGCTGATTTCCAATGACTATATTTTTATTCTCGCGATAATTTAGAAATATATCAGGACTAATATTTGTGAAAAATATATCCGTTGTTATTTCATGTAATGAATAATTCATGCCAAAATATGTAACATTTATACTTCCACAGATTTCCTGCTGCGTTTCAGGCATTAGGTCGTTAAAGCTGCATTTTTTATCATCTATAACTGTACCATATTTCATATCTAATCTGTTTGTATGATGCATAACTAAAGCAATTTTGGTCTTCAATTTCAATAGTGAAATGTCGTTTAGCCATTTAGAGACAAATTCATTATGATCATTATTATTCAATTCTAGCACAAATACGTCAATTTTACCATTCTCAATACTCATTGGCACATATTTTTTTAATCCAATGAATTGATTAATTTGTAAAATAAATGAGTGTTTCTCATTGCGTTCTATTATTTGCAACACTTTGAGCAAACTTAGCATCATATTATTTGCATTGCAGATGGCAAACATATTTTTAGGTTTATCAAAAAAGTTTATTTCGTTCAGAGCAGCCTCATTAAATTGAATTCCATATTCTCTGATTCTGATTTTATTCTGCAATGTGAATTCATTTAACATTAAATGTTTTAGATTTAACATTAAGATATGTTCTATTTCTTCTTTGCTTAAGAAATTATCTCTTTTTGTTAAAAGCCACTCTTCTACTTCCTGCTTTAATTGAAGATATAAGTGATCAAATATTATATCATATTGATGAGCATATTGGAAAAGCTCATTCTTAATTTGTTGTTCTAATTTATTTGTATTAGGTTGTTCGACCGCAAATATGAAATGATCCAAGAAATCATTTATTTCGTCCATGTTACATGTTGCAGTTAAATCATTTGAGCCTTCGGCTGCCTTTTTAAATTCCTTTCTGATGATTAATTTAGATAGCTGAATATTTGAAACATCGGTAAAATATTCTCTACAGTATTTTGAAGAAAATTCGTCATTTTCTACTTCTAAATAACCACACAGTTTTTCAGCATTGGTACGGTTTTCAGGCTGATTTAAAATTTTCAAAACCTCGTTTCTCAGACCTGCGTTTTCATCTAGATCGAAAAATGCATCTTTGAATTTATTTGTTTTAATATCAACTACGGATCGGAGCAAAAATCTGTCATACTTTTTAAATATGGAGACTTGGTTACAAATTTGCTTGTTTTTATTTAAAACTAACTGAGCCAATGCTTCCGCCATTATAAAAAGATCTGTACCTAACAAATGTTTTGTTATTTCTTTTCTGCCAACAGTATTGAATTTGAGTAGTTTTCCTAGAGATCCTAACAACTGCAATGATTCATCCACATCATTACGAACTTCAACAAACCACTCAAGACCTTCGTCATGCATACATCGATTGGTCCAAATAATGAAATATTTGGGATCTACTTTTGCAATTCCACTGTTTCTAACGAATTCTTTATATGAGTTGAAATATTTACTAATGTCGAAATTATTTTTATCACATTTTAGTAACATATCTAAAGTAATTTTGTCATTTTCATTCTCGGCCTGTTGTTGTTTGGCCTGTACAAAATACCAAATACATTCACTTTTATGTTGAAACTTAAAAACTATATCATCGAAACAACCTGCTGGTTCCCATTCTGCATTTACTTCGAAATTACTCTTTCGATTCAGTCCCTTACACAGAAACATCATGAAAACTCTTGAT
Organism: Othius punctulatus; assembly: GCA_951805005.1. NCBI lineage: Eukaryota > Metazoa > Arthropoda > Insecta > Coleoptera > Staphylinidae > Othius > Othius punctulatus. Next base: position 57,166,116 of record OX638145.1, on the reverse strand, counting down.
TGGTAGAAAAAACCCTTCATATTTCTTTGCATTCCCTCAAGCTTGTTGGAAACTTTTTTAATATTTGTTTTATCCTTTGTAGCTGCTCCATTATTACTTCGAGGTAGAGCTGATGTAGAAGTTTCTGTTGTATTCATTTTGATGACTACCTAATAATTATGGTAATATATAAATATCAGATTCGTTAGGGAAATTATAGCGACTTACCTTTTATGTGGGATCTTAATACTGTAGCAGATAAATAAATCAGGAAAAGCTATGCTGGTGTACTATAGCGTTGATCGTCGAAGTTCATATGTTTTCTGAAAAATTACATATAAGGAAAATATGAATAAATAGTTCCACGTAATAAGAACAATTATATTGTACCAAGGCCCTGAATAAGAATACGAATGATGATTTACTGTTTTCATCGAGCCAATATTGAATATCGACTGTATCAAGGCAGTACCTCTTAACTGCAATTTGTCATGATTTTACTTTACTATGTATCTGCTTCAGAATTTGTATGGGCCTTCTGTATTTGAAATCACGTAGTGATTTTAGTCAGTATATCTGGAAACTTAAAGCTGTACCTTGTAAGTGACATGTCTTTGCAAATATTTGTTTTGTCTCTCTTATAAAGTTTGTAATTTTTCAGTTAAGAGGTACTGCCTTGAAACCCTCGATATGTAATATATAGAGAAATTTTAAAAAAACGTACTTTTCAAATATGTGTCTTGAATATATTACTTTAACATATACAGGGTGTCCGAAATTGAGTAGGCTACCATAGGTATCTTTCTTATTATTGAATATATATATGCGGTTAAATGGGCAAACGTTGGAACACACACTATTGAGAAAGTTTAAAAAATCCGCACACTTTGGATATTACTCTGAAACAAATGAAAATCGCTGTTTTATTTCAAGTCAAATATTTGGGAACTTATAAAAGTTATGCAGAAATGATTTAGACCATGATAACAATTATACAAATTACAATTATAACAAATAAATAAGTTATTAATAATAAAAAATATACCCAAGGTAGCCTACTCAATTTGACACACCCTGTATACATTGTGGCAAGATTATACGTTTCCTATTTTGTTTTATTTGCATTCAGTGACTGTATTTAAATTTAACTTGTATCCTATCTGACCATATGTTATAATAAATATTGATTTGATTGGAATTTGTAGACGATCTCTTAATTTGGCTAAAATACCATTTAATAAACAGGTTTTATGAGTTTTGTTTTTTAATCTTCGTGCCGTTAAATTTACCAAATTGACCATGGAAGAAATGATTGTCGCATGGAAGAAGGCAAGAATTTGTACCAAAGAACCAAAGCATCGCATCGAGAATGTTGACAAATTATACAACGAATGGGGAGCTCTGCAAAAATTAACATATTTAAGATACAATAATCGGATAATAAAAAATATCTAAAAATAGATTTACTCAATTTACTGCTGTTTATAATATTGATGCACAAAATTATAAACAAAGCTGAAAGGAAAACAAAACCGTTAGTATTAAGACACAGAAAGCTAAGAAGAGTACATATACTGGAATGTGATTTCGCAGACGATGTAGTGCAAAGGTACCAGGAAGTGAAAAATATTACTCCAGAATTTAAAAATATAAAATTAAACTATAAACGAAGAGGGTATATAAAATAATATGCAAAAAGCCAAAGTTATGGTCATATCAAACGAAGAAGAAAGGATAAACAGATAAAAAACTTTCAATACTTAGGAGTAACTGTGACGTTCCTGAAGGGCTTGCGGCACATTTGGGCGTGGAGCAGAATTTAGTATCCCTTCGAAGTAACTAGAGGGGCCGCTAGCTCCTGATATCGGGAGTGGGGTGGGTTACTCCGGAACGCGGTTACTCGCGAGTTACTCCGGAATAATGAAGGGTCTCCACAAGTGGTAATAAAAATCATTTAAAATTGATAATTTAATTCGTACACTAACCACCCTGAAATTGGTGGGAACTGGGAGAGTGCAAATTCTACGTACAATTTAAACTTGTACAAGTATTTGTTAACGCAAACTTGAATTTTGCACCGTATGTTCAGCGGAAATGGCCATACTCGCTACATTCTCTTTTATGGGTCGTCGTTTTTGAATGACTAATTGTCAAAATGTTGTCAAAAATCAATTGCAACAGACATCAGTCATAGAGGTAACTTCCAGGTACCTTTCAGGTATAATTCGAGACACATTTTCTGTTTTTATCATAATTGTTAGAGAAATTGAAGCCATTTTTCATAACGTCTTGTTGAGGTCAAAATCTTTTTTAATTCAATAAGTTTTTATCTCAGAAAAAAAATAGGTTTACACACATCTGTACAAAAGGTGTTTCAAATTAAACGAGGAAGCCACAAACATAATAATATACAAGGTGTTCTATTTAAAAAACAAAAGTTGATGGCTACTTCCTCTGGCCTCCGGTAGAACCGGAAGTGATGAAGGTATTTCACCAGAGGATAATGGAATCAGCCATGTTTGGATGATGTTTTTTAAAATTTATTTTATCGGCTACCCCTTAAACTTTGAAAGGTCCAGTAGCGTGGGACACCCTGTATTAGGAGATAAATAGATAGATAGATGTAAGTCTAACATTCTTTACAAAAGATACTTCAAAATAAAATATTGAAGTCAATATCGCCAAAAGTGCATGAGAACTAAACAAATTCACGATATTAAAATATTATAAGTATCTTAATAATGTAAAAAAAATACATTATTTCTTTTCCAACAGAAAAAATATCGCAAATATCAGTGTTCTCTAAAGTACTGAATTTTTATTACGTTTACTTTAGAGTAGTCCTTCCGTTGCTGCATATTTTCCGCTATTTAGTCGACTTTCCATCTTACAGTTTACGAAATAAACTTGCATGGATTCCATAGTGCATTTACTTTTTAAAGAATGTACTATGAAAGAGTCGATAGAGGTAAATTACCAAGAGTGACATGTGGCACAATGGCATACCAATTTTAAGGCACATTTTTTATGGTAATTAGTGTTAATAACCTTTGTGAAATAAATAAACAAAATTACAATTCTAAAAGGTATTTTCCATCCGGAAAATATATAGATGTTCAGAGGTACCCAAACTATTTCACAAAGTGTTGTTCCGGACTGAAATTGCTCAAGCGTTTAAAGATCAATCAATCCACTTTCTGAAATAGGTTGCCTATTTCTGAATATATTGACCATCTGCCAAAGTTCAACAAAATGGTGCTTGAAATATCAGACCAGAGTGTTAATACAAATAGAAAGAAAGTATTTATTATCTTCGAAGATAAATAATACTGATGAGAAATTCGATTCAAATAATAATTATACAGGGTGTCTCTAAATTATGTGGACATGGCTTAACCACAGATTACTGGGATCAAAAGATGACCATTTAACAAAACTTATCTATATACAAATGCGTTTGGTTTAGCCAGTAATCAGCTTCAAAGTTAATTTAAAAACAAAATTGCTTATAAAAAGAGAACGTTTACATTGATTTGGATGTTGTTTGGTATGACACTTGATACGGGTATAACTCATATTTTGACATAATATTGTTATTATCAGTAGACCGGTTGTGTATAAAACAAGTGTGGCCCAACATTAATACATTCATATTCTTTAAGGACAAAAGCAAATAAATTTAAAAAAAAACAAATCGGACGCAGGCATTCATTATTAAGTTTTTTTGTATCTTTATAGTGTTTATAGTGTTTGATATCTGTTACAGTTTCGACATAAAAAAAAAAAAAAATGAGTGACTGCGCTACACTCTTCCATGTATCATTTTATTCCATGTATGAATGAAATAGACTCTGATTTTAATTTAGTTATTCAAAAAAATGAATGTAATTTCTATTAAAGTGCCGAATATATGGCCATCATTTTATTTAGTGTTTCATATGAATTACAAATCGCTATAATTTTAGTATACACAAAAAAATAACAGTATTTTAAATCAAATTTCTCAACCATTCAAGTCAAGTTAAATTTTAATCCTGCAACAATACAAATGTACCAAAATAATTCATGTAATATTGAAATTAAAGTAGCATAAAATTGAATGTTGATTTAGTCCGTGAACCATTAAAACTATTTTACGCTTGAAATTCATTTTCATAAAAATACATGTAGTAAATCAAAATATTCATATTCCATAGAAATAGAATGTGAGTTTAATTGAACTATTACAAAATTAATAATTTTCGCTCATTTCTATTTACCTGGTGTAACAATATAACAATGAGTATTTATTCATTCTGAATTGAAATATGGCAGTCCTTTAAACATCTGTTTATAATTTTCTGCAAATAACTTTTTGTTGTGATACATTCATATACATACAGATGCATGATTTAGTCTAATACAATATAATTATATTTAAAACTGAATTTATATTATAGAGCACTCAATAAATTATTTATAAACCATGTAAATTTTTATTTAGAGACCAATTTAGTGCTTTTAAAATATATTCCCCTGATATTTGTGTTTGATTCTTTTAGAATAAGTTCAATTTTAATAATGCATATTTGATTTATTCATTTATAATTTCTGCACATTTTTTGCAAGTTGCAAGAATTGGAACACGACATTAAATAAATATAAGAAAATAATTAGATTGCATTTAAATGATTGATAGTTATGTGAGGCACAGGTCCTAAGTTAAATTATAGATTTTGAGTGTTTGCATTAAAATGAAAAGCGAATAGATTAATTTTGTGATAGTTAAATTAAAATGGCATTCTATTTCTATGGAATATGATAATTTTGATTTAGTACGTGTATTTTTATGAAAATGAATTTAAAGCATGAGAAAGTTTTTATGGTTCACGGATTAAATCAACACTCAATTTTATAATACTTCAATTTCAATATTACATGAATTATTTTGGTACTGTTGTATTTGTATTGTTGCAGGATTAAAATTTAACTTGACTTGAATGGTTGAGACATTTGATTTAAAGTACTGTTAATATTTTGTTTATACTTGAATTATAACGATTTGTAATTCATATGAAACACAAAACAAAATGATGGCCATATATTCTGCATTTTAATAGAAATTACATTCATTTTTTTCAATAACTAAATTAAAATCACATTCTATTTCATTCATACATGGAATAAAATGACACATGATTTGTTTGCTACAGTATTACTTTGATAAATTTAGGCGACGAGGGAGTCATTGTATCGACATTTCAATTTAAATTACATCCTATTAAAATTGAACACGAATTAAAATGCAACACATTAAAATTCAATACAATTAAATTGACACTTGTACGTAATGGTAATAGAAAGCTTCGTTGGTCATCGCACAGATGGCGCCACCATGCGCACCCACGTCGTTTATTCATGCCAGAAATGAGTCTGAATACGTTTCATGCATATTTTGCTATTGTGTTTTGAAAATACACACTCATAAGGGGGTTTTAAACAAAAGCAGAAGGTATTTTGCGTAATTCCAGATAAAACATAACTAAGCAGCGCATGGCGACCGGTGCGCCATCTGTATGTGGTGTACAAAAGCTTCCTATTAAAATTATGTTCGTGTACAAAAATAATTATATCGAATTTTAATATGTTGAATAAATAATTGACGTTGCATTTAAATGCATATTGAATTTGAATGCGCGTGTATTGTGAATGAATGTTCAATTTTAATTAATGTATAATTTTATAGCATCTCTCATTTTGATAAACCTATCGTTGAAATCGAACGCTTATAAATTCAGTTTTAAAAAGAAAATATAATTTCATTAAAAGTGTGGTAAAAACGAAGTACGATTTTAATAAAGTTTCATTTAAATAAAGTGCCATTTATTGCAAGAGTATTAAAAATGAAACGTAAAATTAATTCAGACGTCTTAAAAACAGTCGTTATTAAAATCGTGTCTTCTATAAACAATGCGTTATTTCTAATAAAAATTAAATATAATTTAAATTCAAGTGTGGAAAACAGTGTTTCATTTTAATGCAATTGAATAACAATCGAATGTTCGAAATTTATTCATCTCGCATTAAAACTAAGTATAATTTTAATGAAAGTATAAAATAATGAGGGTTAGCATAAATGCAGTGCAGATTTTTTACAAGTTCCACAAAAATATCTTGCATTTTAATTGAGTTTCATATTAAACAAACCTTTTAACATGTGTATAGAAAACTACGTGTTCTAATGAAACAAATAAAAAATAATATCAACATTCTTCACAGCATGTCCGGTTTACAACATAAGTAGCCTATTTATTATTAAAAACAATGCAATTTAAATTTAAGTTGTATAAATTACATTTTAGATCATTGGAAAGTTGGTTTTTAAATTATCGCGTGTATAATTTAAATGACACTTCTTTAATTTTACACATGAAGATTCTGTTGAATAAATAGTAAAACGGCGTTCCATAAATAAGCAGCATTTTTTGTTATATATTTGTGAATCTTGAAACACGTTAAAAACATCAATAAAATATAATAACTTATAATATAATTAAGTTAGCACTACAACTAACGTGTTTGTGTACTCGTGTTCAGACAGTTTTTAAGCAATTTAACAATTAACGCTTAAAAAACTTCAATACTGTCTGAAAACGCTTACATAAACACGTTGCTTGTACTTTCATTAAACGATAAAATTCTTATAAACCCAACAGAAATCAATCTAATTTGGACAACAACAAATGAACTTAATTAAAAAAAAAAGAATATATGATATAAATGTTACATAACCTCAACCTCATCTAAACAAAACAAAAATGAATCTATGATATAACTGTTACATAACCTCAACCTAATCTAAACAATAAATTATCCTGAAGCATTTCGTACTACGTCTTAAAGTATAATACCCTGAAGGTAGGCTTTCGGCTTACAGGGCCAAATGTAATACCGCATTTTTATAATGTTTTACTTACTTTTTCGAAGAAAACATACTGCACACTTATAAACTAACCTTCCAGGAGCCGTCCATGACAATTTCGCTGTCAAATATAAGGTACAAACCAAATGATTAAATTATTTCTAACACGTCCATATTACATGCAAAGTTCAACTCCATGCTAAAGTATATTGGGTTGCATACTTCGTGGCGCATCGTCGATAGATTGTCTTCCGTTTCGATTCTTCGCGGTTGACATTTAAAAACAGAATATAAAATATGTGCATAATTTCATCCCTGCTATGTGTATCAACGACTGATTCACATTGTATACAGCATAGATCGATTTCTACCAATGGTGATCTTTACCTAAAGGTATATTTCCCACCTATATGAATTCGTAAACCTGTGGTCGTTAAAACGGGGTGTGGAATAGATATGCCATTACATAATAATTATCTTATTATACAGGGTCCATCATTTCACCTCCCGTCTTCTGTAGCTCAGTTACTAATTGAGTTAGGATTTTGATATTTTGCAGACTTTACTTGCATTCTATGGCGTATTTTAGGAAAATATATTTGATTATACAGGGTGTCCCAAAAAAGTGTGACGTCGTGATGATGTGTATTTTTAAATTGCATGGTATATTTTTCGTTGTTTATTTGGCTGCCCCTTATAGATGCCTACATACCTATGAAATTTGATTAAAATCGGTTCAGTGATTTTAGCACAAAAAAATAAAAACTGAAAAAAATCAGTTTTGCACCATTGGTTAAGAAAATTAATAAGAGATAAAAATATGCCTTGTTAATAAAACCATACAAGGTACTCATTAAATAAGGTCTGATAGTTGCGTTAACCTAGTTTTTTTGATATGCTTTATACAGAGTGCCCAAAATTTAGTGTCAAACTTTTCAAACTTTAAAGCACTTTATTTTCCTTATTTTAAATTGGAGCCCCTGTATATTTTTATGTCATTCCATGTGGAATTTAAAGACAAACATTTTTCCTAATTACAACTCTATCGCAATTCCTAACACATTGAAAGTTATGTGCAGAAAACTCGATTTATCAACTATTCCAATAGCCATTTTAATGAATAAAATTTGAAGGTGACTTTGAAAAACAATTTATTGACATAATAAATTGTTTTTCCAACCCACCTTCGATTTTGATTAATTAAAATGGCCATTGGAATTGTTGATAAAAGGAGTTTTCTGCAAATATCTTTGAATGTGTTAGGAATTGAGATAGGGTTGTAATTAGGAAAAATGTTTGTCTTTTAATTCCGCATGGAATTACATAAAAATATACTGGGGTTCCAATTTAAAGTAAGAAAAATAAAGTGCTTTAAATTTTGAAAAGTTTGACAATAAATTTTGGACACTCTGTATAATGCATATCAATAAAACTTGGTTAACGCAACTGTCAGACCTTATTTAATGAGTACCTTGTATGGTTTTATTAACGAGGCACTATTTTTATTCCTTATTAATTTTCTTAACCAATGGTGCAAAACTGTTTTTTTTTCAGTTTTTATTTTTTTGTGCTAATGTCACTAACCCGATTTCAATAAATTTTTATGGGTATGTAGGCATCTATAAAAGGCACCCAAATAAGTTACAAAAAATATACCATGCAATCTAAAAATATTTATCATGATGACGTCACACTTTTTTGGGACACCTTGTATAATCAAAAATATTTTCCTGAAATACACCCTAGAAAGCAACTGAAGTCTGCAAAATATCAAAGTCCTAACTCAATTAGTAACTGAGCTATTGAAGACGGGAGGTGAAATGACGGACCCTGTATAATATAATAATTATAACTAATAATTATATATATATATATATATATATATATATATATATATATATATATATATATATATATATAATAATATTTACAATATTATAATTTTACTATAAATGCATTAATTTGCCTTGAACATAAAAACCCCCTCTGCACGATTTCGGCTTCCAGGGCCAAATTAAATTAGGGGTTTCGGGATGATTGATGGCAATAACATGAACATCTTTGGAATCTGTGATATTTTTGCAATTTTTTGAACTCAAGAAAATTATTATTTACCTTGAAAAAAAAACTTCCCCCTGTACGATTTCGGCTTCCTGTGCCAAATTAAATTAGGGGGTGCGGCATGATTCATGGCAATAACAAACACATCTTTGGAATCTGTGTTTTTTTTGCAATTTTATGAACTCAAGAAAAACATTATTTTCCTTGAAAAAAAACTCCCCTCTGCATGATTTCGGCTTCCAGGGCCAAATTAAATTAGGGGTTTCGGGATGATTGATGGCAATAACATGAACATCTTTGGAATCTGTGATTTTTTTGCAATTTTTTGAACTCAAGAAAATTATTATTTACCTTGAAAAAAAACTTCCCCTGCACGATTTCGGCTTCCTGTGCAAAATTAAATTAGGGGGTTCGGGATGATTCATGGCAATAACAAACACATCTTTGGAATCTGTGTTTTTTTTTTGCAATTTTATGAACTCAAGAAAAAAATTATTTACCTTGAAAAAACTCCCCTCTGCACGATTTCGGCTTCCTGGGCCAAATTAAATTAGGGGGTTCGGGATGATTGATGGCAATAACATGCACATCTTTGGAATCTGTGATTTTTTTTGCAATTTGTTGAACTCAAGAATTTTTTTATTTACTTTGAAAAAAAACTCCCCTCTGCATGATTTCGGCTTCCTGGTCCAAATTAAATTAGGGGGTTCGGGATGATTCATGGCAATAACATGCACATCTTTGGTATCTGATTTTCTGCAATCTTTTGAACTTAACAAAAAAATCATTTACTTGAAAGACAAAAAACTCCCTCTGCATGATTTTGGCTTGTATGTATCAATCGCTTGCGATTCAGTGTCGGTTATATGCTTCAGTATAATCTGAAAACTTATACTAAAAATTAGTATAACCTACACAGTCCAGATCTGAACAGGTTTATCGAATGCGTTTTTAATTCTAATTCGACGGCCTGCAAAGACTGTTTAGTTTTCCCCCACACACGATCCGGAAATCCTCAAAGCTAGGTCTGCGCAGCTTTTCCTCACAGATTTTCCGGAGCTGTATGGCAGCCTTAACTGCGCAGTTTTCCTCATAGGTTTTCCGTAGCGTGCATGGAAGGCTTTACCGACACTGAATCGCAAGCGTTACATAACTAGTTTTTTTTAACGAATTTTTCCTTTGACGAGCGGCGGTCACTGCAAAAAAAGATCGGTGCCAGTGCCGTCAAAGCGAAATCCTTATCGTAAAATGAAACCATAAATTTTATTTTCACTGTACAATTCTGGTGCCGAGCATATAATAGTATAGCGCACACATTTTATAATAAATTCGCTATTATTCTACGCTTGTTGCGTTAAAACTTTGCCGCTTGTTTGAACTCACTGCTGTATTCGGCACACTGTTGATCTATAATTGCTGAGCATGCAATTATTTTTCCAGCGACGTATTTGTGTTAACACAAGGCACAATCCTTTTATATATGTAATAATATGTAATTTAAATTAAAATTACTCATAATAAAATAATTAGGTTTTTAAAACCCTTTATCACTGCAATCACTACAATGCAATATTATTCTCACCCCCCTACCACCATTAGATCAAAAGTGTGCCGAATACAGCAGTAAGTTCAAACAAGCGGCAAAGTTTTAACGCAACAAGCGCAGAATATTAGCAAATGTATTATAATAGTATATTATAATACGAGTGCATATGCAGGAGTTTATTGCACGAGGGTCGGGTTTCGCGAGCACGAGGCGCCGCCGAGTGCTCGTAACGACCCAAGTGCAATAAACCTATATGCACGAGTATTATACGCTATTTTTTTTAATGGTGGCATTATAAATTTGGAAATAACTAGAAGAAATAACATTAAATTCTGATTCGTCATTTTAAATAATATGACAAATTGTTTAGTAGCCATGGAAAATACAATTGATGTTTACAAAATATCCTAATGTCAGAAATGGAAGCGAGTATTTTTGAGATTGCTGCTGCGGCAGAATCTTCCTTATTACCTAAGAAATCGAGTGAAAGTTATTTGAAGGAGTATAACAAGTTCAACAGTTGGATGGTTGCTCATGATGTCACCAATATCGACGAAACTTCGATTTTGGCGTATATGTCGCAATTGGTATTATTTTTTCTTACCTTTTCGTTCAATTTCTATTAGTTTTTATTTTGCAGTCAGAAATTTATAAATCTTCATCGTTGTGGTGTATACACTCAAAGATTATGTCTGTTAAAAATCAAACATGGTATTGACATTTCAAAATTTGCAAAAGTACAGGCTTTTTTAAAGCAGAAAAAGAAGGGTGAAGTGACTAAAAAGTAATATGTGTTTTCAGAAGATGACTTGCGGAAATTTTTTACCGAGGCTGACGATGAAAGTTTCCTGTTATTGAAGGTATATTGCCTCTAAATTTTTATCATAAGCTGTTCATTTTTATTTTTCGCAAGTTTGCTGCAACTCTGGGAATATTTGGAGCTTGCAGGCGTTCTGAACTCTATAATTTATGTACTTCAGATGTAGTGGAGGAAGGTCCAAATTTAGTTGTTCATATTAGAGAAACAAAAACCGACAAACCAAGGAAATTTGCAATAATTCAATTCGCAGGAGACATTGCGTACGTGGACTTGATTAAAAAATACACGGCCATACGTCCGAAGACATCCTTGAATTAGCTATTACTAACATATCGAAATGGAAAGTGTATCAACGAACCAGTTGGTATCAACACTTGCGGTAACTTCCCTAAACTGATAGCAAAATATTTGAAATTGGAAGATCCTAGCAAGTATACTGGTCATTCATTCCGACGGTCTTCGGCAACAGTAATTGCTAATACTGGAGCAAATTTGACAACAGTGATGGACGCAGGAGGATGGAAATCTATGAGTGTTGCTGCCAGCTATGTCGAAGAGTCCACACATAGTAAAATTCAAATTGCGAAAAGGATTGTCAATGGCATTGCAGGAAGTAGCAGTGAAGAACCGTGTGTATCAAGTGCTACGGCAGAACATGGAATAATATTTTCAAACAACCAAAATTGTGAATTTCATATTACAATTAATAAATGATGGGGTTGACAGTTGTCAGTGTCAGTGTTAAATTTGACATTTCCATGGCAATGTTTATAGCACGTACGTGCCATAAACGCACGTTTATGCACGGTTTTGGTAACCATAACAAACTGTTTATAATGCCACCATTAAAAAAAATAATATGCGCTGTTCTATTATATGCTCTGCACTAGAATTGTATACTGAAAACAAAAAATCATTGCTTAAGTTTGCGATAAGGATTTCGCTTTGTTGCCACCGGCGCAGTAGTTTTTTGCGGTGTAAATTCATTAAAAAAATTGTTATGTACGCCACGTAAAACGGATGTCAGAGGAACGGCTGCCCAGACAACTATATGATTGGGTACCACCGGAAAGAAGACGTAGAGGGAGACCAGCAGCGACCTGGAACGATGGCATCAGGAGAGCGATGTCGGAAAGGAATCTCCAGGAAGGAGACTGGCAAAATCGGCGGGGATGGCGACATGGAACCGGAAGGAGAAATCAGTCTCTATAGAACCGGAACTATATATATATATGTATCTATACATATCGCTGAACGGAACACAAATACCTATATGATGATGTTAACACATAGGGCATACGCCTTCAGTCTTCTGTTAGCACTCTTGTGAATAGTATCACTGGCATTGTACGCTCGTCAGACAAATTATTATTTGGTTATATCTCTCTGGATTGTTGTATCTTGCGTTTTGTTCCCATTGTCTTGTTTACTTTGTATTTCTCTTTTTGTGTTGTTTCAATTTTCTTTTATTGTTGTTCCTGCTTCTTGCCTATTTTATATTTCGTTTTTTGGTGGTGTTTTCTTCTTGTTTATTTTGTTTGTTTATTTGTTAACGTATTCGTGAATATGGAGTTGGCGCAACTGTTTGAGGCACCAAACCCACACTTTTTTTTAAATTTGGGCATTTCTTTGGGTCCGCGTTTCAACGACGCCCAAAAAGAGGAAGCGAATAACCGCGGCCTCCAGTTATTGCGGCACTTCGGAATTGCACCCGAAAGAAATGCTGTCGTGAATTGTTCAGTTTGTCGGATGCCTATGCGAGGAACCGCTGACGCGTCCCTGGCAATAGGGTTTCGATTTAGATGCCCTAATAGGTAAGGTGACTAGATCCTAACGATACAAAAGCGGGATGGAAGGAGGGGGGGGGGGGGTTGATTTTTAAATTTTTAAATTAATTAACAAAGAACGTAAAACGCAAAATATACGAGGTGTCTCCTAAAGAACGCCGCTGGCCAACAACTCCATAATTCTAACTATTTATTGCCCGATTTCAATAAAACAAAAACAAAATTAAATGTCTCCACATGTTCTATAAAGGAGCCCTAATTTTCTTTTTTTTTGCAAAGTGAACTTTCATTTCAGCGATAATCTGCTAGATTTTGCAAAAAAAATAATTAGGTCCCCTTTGTACACATGTGAGCCATTTAGTTTTGTTTTCGTTTTATTGAAATCGGCCGGTAAATAAAGGAGTTATCGCTAGGGTTTTTTTAGCAGACCCCCTGTATAATATTATATTACAATTTTTTTTAACAACATGAAATATATTGTCATATTTACAAATATAATAAATACCAGGCATGTTTTTAAAGTACCGTTTTGTATTTTGGCCGCTGCAGCGCTGCTACCAAATACAGATATTGGCGAATTATATACGCTGATAACTTCAAAATAGCGAATAAAAGATCATTTCGAAAAAAAATCCAATCTTTCATAAGTCGGGACATTTTTGAAACGTCGCGGGACGCGGGACAAAAGTAGTTATACAACAAGAGTTCTACTCCACCCCCCGCGAAGATTTCGATTAATTTAATCCGCGCTTTGATTCGCTGTTTGATTCACGTAAGTAGAGCAATTTGGGGGTAATTAGAGCATTAAAGCGGCGGATTCGCGTTTTAATGGGATAATCGCGGTAATTCTCCGCGGTATTTGCATACAATTGCTCTAATTACGCGATTATCCGCGGTATTTGCATACAATTGCTCTAATTACGCCACCTATTCCGCGGTACTTACACATAATTGCTCTAATTATCGTGGATCAAATGGATACAATAGATCGCGGGACCCAAGTCACAGCCCCCCGATGTGACACTAATCACCCGCGCACCGGGGGCCGCTCATTCGCCGAGCGCATCTGAGACGCACAGCTACGCAGATGTTTGACGGTAAACTACGCAGCACGGTCGCGGTAATTTAATGGGGGCGGAAACCATCCATCACCTGACACAATAAAAACTGCACCCTTCACCGATGGGAGCGTGGGGAATTAAGCCTTGTATATTAGTACTACACTGCTTATCAAAGGCGCGCATCTACGCAGATGTTTGGTGGTAAAAAACCAGACATCATAAATATGTCAATTTTATCATTACGAGGATCATAAATTGAATTCTGATGGGCTTCGAGTACCTGACAGGCTCATTCCTGTCGGGTTAACACAGTCGTGTCGTCTCACTCCATGCTCATATGAGCGAAATGCGTCGGCCCACGATCATCAGTTTACTCAGAGTAGTGGTGAAGCTCACATCTAACCTTTGTGTAAACAAGTTTCTCGTGAATTACCCTCTGTGCCAGCGCAGATCTCCCAGTGAGTGTTATCGTGTTTTGATCAGGTAAGCTAATTAAAATTATTCATACAACGTGGAATTATCGATTAAAATAAAATTAAATGCGAGATTTTTTAAAATAAAATTAAATACAACGTGGAATTATCAAATATATCTCTATCCTAGATTTAAAGCATCGTAGATCAGCCCGCTCGCAACGCTTACTATAATTAAATAGGTGAGTAGTAGACTAGGGCGCACCTGGGCCCGTTTTTCTCCCATAAGAATAACATGGGAGCTTCCCCCTCCACTTTCCCTTTTAGGCCACGCCCCTTTGCCGACGTGCAACCAATGGGAGTTCCCCTTCGCGACCACGTGACCGCTCCGCGGTGCGATGTGCGTAAGGTTTGAGGTTATGTTTAAGGTTTGAGGTTATGTCGCCTTCGGTCCCCAGACTTGAGGTTATATCTATGGTTTGAGGTTATGATTTGTACAACGGCGTGCCCCAGGGGTGAGGAGTTCGTATGTGATGGGCTGTCAAATTTTCGTCTGTTGGCGATCCTGTGCGATTGTTGTCGTTGTCGCTGAATTTTCAGTTGGTAGTCCTGGGAGGTTTTGACAGAGCGCGAATATTTTGAATTAATTGCGCGGTAGTCGCCATCTTGAATTGCCCGCGAGTTTTGAATAATTATTAATTAATTAATTAATTTAATTAAATATTTTTACGGTCTGCCGGGTTCGATCCATGGAACTTCCTGTCGTGTGTGTTTACAAGCCCGAGACGTTACGCAATGCGCTAATCTCGGAACTGATAAGAGTCACACTAAATGTATGTGTTAATCGCAGGACATCCGGACGAATTGTGCTGTGGCGCGCGAACTTGTAGCGCCATCTGACGTTAAGAAAAATTACAGATTGGTGGAGCGACACAACTTATAGGAACCAGATGAGTTTAGCGTAATATTTTTGAATAAAGTTTTACCAGGGGTCCTGTGCACGGCTATTAACATAATAAAACTGTCTTTCAATATTAAAATATTCTGTGAGGTCTACGTCGTCTTCACCGATTTCCTCGATATCATCCCCAAAATAAAAATTAACACATCTATGGTTATTGAGTTCAGTTACATGCACTTGGATAACGTCACCAAACCCCCGGTATAGAGTTAAACACTATCCGATGAGTCTTAGTGTCACAATTAAAAAGTACCTGGAGATGCCTTCCATCCGGGGTTCGTTTACACCGCAAATTAGTAATTTCACAAGTGGAAAATATTTTCAGCAAAAACTCGACAGACATTATGAAGGAAACACGCACGTATAAACTAAAACAGTGTGTCTTTTATCTAACCGCAGAATTATCGGAGCAACTGATACGAAAATGTTACCTTAAAATAATTAACGGGGCATTGAATATAGGAAGGTATATGTTTTTGGAACATCTAATCACAACAATATTTGGTATTCTTCACTGAAGCTTGTTTTACTAAAAGGCGTCTCGCGAGCTGCATATAATCATATGATTTCCTGTCTAATTTTGATAACGATTCATTAAAACGTCAACACGTGAATAACGTTCTTAGCTTTAAGAAAGCGAGATGAGAAGGCTAGTGATTATAAGTGTGGTGAATTATAGTTATTACGGGGGTTCTTTCTCCTCGAGGTGTTTTCAGAAACGCGTGTATACGGTGAGTATTCTGGCAAACAGTTAAAATTAAATACTATTAAAACTTATTTTTAGTTTTTCAGGGCACATTAAATTAGTCATAGTGAGTATTTCAATGGTTGTTAAATTAAATAATATTAAAAACATGCTTTAGTTTCAGGTTAAAACAGGCGAAGACACTTGAGAATGTACAAGAAGAATTTATGTCCAGAAAGTTTTAAATTTGTGTATCGCTTAAATAATATATGTATAAGGCCTGTACTAATCAAAATGAAAATAATTATTACTATACACTGAAAAGATGATCGATTTTTTATCAAGGTGTATATAGAGTTGCCTACCATAATTATTTTACCCCGAATAGACATTTTAATTTTATCGAAACGCATATAGGGCTACCTACCACGACACTTTTTATCATCGTGTACATTGGATTGCCTACCATAATTATTTTTCAATTAATCACATGAGATGGTCTACTCTTTTACAACAACGAATAGTCATTTCATTTATCCAAACAATTACTTTTTCAATTAATTAGGGATTAAAGGTTCAAGTCTTTTTTAATTATAAACATCTTGTTTTTTATGTCATCTCGAAACCAACGGTATATATTATAAACCTGTTATTTTATATTAAAATAATTAAATTTTTAAGATTTTTATTTTTAAAGAAAAGTCATTGATATTTCAAAATGAACTATTATATAAAGCGTTAATAAATCTTAATCTATTTATGAATAGTTTTGCTTTTCAGTAAGTTACTATTTTGAAAATATGTATTAATTTTACCTGAAAACGAGTAATAATAGGTAAATAATGTACTACCCCAACAAATTATATGTTTTTAAATATATTTTTAAGAACAAATAAATATTTATAATTGACAGGAAATAAAAATACAAGTTAATATTTATAACAGGCACGAAAAAGACAACAAAATAAAAAATACAAGCTAGTATTTATTTGTCCTCGCGTCTACAGTACGTCTTTTGTGCTCTGGTAGAATCACTAAAACATTCGTTCAGCTTGGGGTTAGGAAAACTGTAGAAAAACCCAACCCTTAGTGATTATCATATTCGGTGTCTTCACGATGTCGTATCTAATAACATATTAAAACAGTATTAACCAAACATATATTAAACAACAAAACCCTGATGTTCAGGATGCACTGCAAATTGGTGTTATATTTTCGATTCGTATTAGAAGATCAGAAAAAGTGAGCATACACACTTTTCAAAACATGTTGTTAATATCAAAATGCTCTCTCTCTCTCTCTCTCTCTCTCTCTCATACGTATGGTAGAGGGAAGGAATTCTACGATCGATAGGTTGCATCACTCATATACAAGACAATACGTACTGATGAGTAAACATTGGTTCAACTTAACGTATGAGATTAAGCATATATAGCTTATTTTTGAGGGTCAATTAACAACTCTTTCTTAAATAATGAAATTGTATGTATACTCGATGGTACATAAGTTTTCGCTTTTCTTGTTAATAAAATATAACATCAACTATTGTTTTTTCACACGTTTAAAGCCGTAGGGTATTGATTTATGATTTTCAAAGAATCGTCTCTTGAGAGAGTTAACTCTGAACGTTTTCGTTTCGGTTAACGTCAAAACATTATGGAATTTGTCTCGTCTAATCTGTCTGGAGTTTATTAATATAGGATCACGTTTTTCTAATATCATGTCTTTTAAAGAGTCAAAATTTACTTGTTTTTCAGTGTCATGATTTATTGCTATTCCTTTAACCTTGCATGTATAGAGAAAATCTTTTGTTTTTGTAGAATATATCTTCAAAGCATACAATTTAGGACCACCTGATTCGAATTCAACGATATAACTACCACTACCGAATACTTCAAGTTCATCCGTCATATCCCCTATAAAGCACCCTGTTTTAATATCGTATTCTCCCTTTCTCGATATATAAATAACAGAATCTGTGTCATAATAGAGGACCCTGTCATTGATTTGTTCCATGTAGGAGTACAGTTTCAAACGAGCTTGACTTGTCACGTAAGCCGCAACGATCACGTTTACTGTACTTAAGGGCTCAATAGAATCGTCGTTGTGTAACCAATTTACAATCATGACGTTTTCGTTAACCTCCCGTATATAATTCACACTAATTGAGGGATTTGACATGAAATTTAGTAACTCAAATGATGAATGAATGATAGAAGTTTTAGGCTGATTTTCCCTCTGTCCAAATTTTCCCCAAAATGAATTTAATATTAACTTGGCCCATGAACGAAGGCCCTCGTTTTTCACAATATTGTCAAACTCTAATTGTATGTCTTCGTTATTTAACGAGGCCACCCCGATGCCTCTTATTTAATTTTCATAAATTTACTCATCATTTTTGTGAATAAACCACCAATTTTCGTTGAAGGATCATAACGTGTTGTGTTGTATTTCCATATTTCCTGAATACTGATTATTTTATATCCCTTTTCAATAGCTTTTAAAAGCTCATCCATGATCCAGGTACCATGTAATGTACGCTCCTCGTCAGAATGTGTACAGTCAGATACATTATTTAGGTCCTCACCACATGCACGACACAGCACAAACATGAGTTTATTATTCATTTTTGTAGGCAGTACAGGATGAAATAGATTCTGTGGCGGCAAAACAGAGCATTTAATTACACCATCGATTTCATTTAAATTTAATTTACCACATGCCTCATCTCCTACCACTACTTCTGGATGACCAACAGGGAATTTACCATATTTACAAATATAGGGGTAGAGAGAACAAATATCTACATATTTAATTTTTTCATTGTTCTGACATTTATAATAGGTGCGAGTGTTACCTGTACGACCACCATAAAAGGCATCGCGAGGATTTAAAGGTATGTTAAATAATAAAGGGTGTCCTTTTAAGTGATGTTCTAAATCTTTTTTTACTTTTAATTCATTTCGGAATTGACACTCCCACATTTGTATGACTTCGTACCCTAATTTTTTCAATCTTAATACCTTTAAGCATGTTTTTTCAAAACGTGAATTTAGTGTATCATATTTATCATTGCAGATTGGCTTATCCCTATTCATTAAATAACAGGCGTCGTGACCGTGAAAATAATATCCTTGAAATTCAAAAATTTGCCGTGTCACCTCACAATAACCATCGACGCGCATCCCTGCAATTAAAGCCTCCCTCCCGTTCGAGGCGTGTTGAATGTAAATACCCCTACGTTCCGATTCGGCAATCAACCACTTAATAGCCACCTTTGACTGATTATCACACAAACGATAGCCTTTCTGGGGAATAATTCCAATTGTATTTTCTTTCAAAAAATTTCTCCTATAAATTTTGTTGCATGCTGACGCAATTGTAACAGCCTCAGTGAATGGACAAACATTACATTGCGTAAGAAAGATATCGCGAAATTTTAAACAAGCTCTTTTTAAAATATCAACATCACTAATGCAATAAGCAACGATATCCCTTTCCATATCAAACTCATCGTTTTTATGCTGATCGTACCACTCTATAAATTTATTATAATTGTCAGTGGTCATTGAATTTGGGGAATAAAACTCCAAAGATGGTAAGGACCCCACATAGTATTGATTCTCTAACGTGTTGAATAGATGAGGGAAATAACCTTTTTTGATTTCGTGCCCTAAATCAAAAACTTTAGGGAGTTTACTTAGAGCCATAGGAAAATAATTTAGGGAATCTATGAATTTTAAATTTTTCAAACTCATCATGATAATTTTACTACCGTTCATAATAAGTTCAGGACTTAAGTCTGTCGATTCTAGTATGTACTTTAAGATAAATTGATGATCAAAAGATTGTCCATTGTGGGCAATACACGTTACATTTTTAAAATTTCTTCTTAACTCTAGTAAATAGTCCACAACATTTTTGATTATATCATGTTTGAAAGTTCTAGTACGTAATCCACACTTTTTACAATTTGGAACATGTTCAGCCTCATTCAAACATTCGTCACAACACTGTTTATATACACACAAGTTTGGTTCGTGAATGTGAGTAGTTTCGGACCCCGTTTTCAAAGATTCCTGTCGTGTCTCCAGATCAAAGAACACGAAAACTATATCTTTAGTTTTAGGCTGCGCCTTGTTTATTTGTATATAGCACAGATGATCTTTGGGACAGTGCTTATGACAAATTTTGCAAAATATTTCACCGCATATATGCGTTCTATCGTGTCTTATTGTTTTTAAGCATTCAGTACAACGACGTACTCTTATCACATGTTATATCCTTATGCATTTCAAAACATAATGAATTCCTAAATGAACGGTTACATATCGAACATAATATTTCAGGTTGTTTCTTTTCACAAGGAGGCGATTTGAAGCAACACGGACAAGATTTTGAACAACTATGAGTCTCTCGTTTATTATAGGAAACATGACAATTTTCACAGTAATAATTGCATACAAATACTGACGTGAGAGACGTAATAACGTTGTAATGATTATCATGATATAATAAATTCAATCTTATATTTGAATCTGTTGACCCCTCAAACATAATAGTATCCTTATTACACTTGCCATATTGATACACGACAATTTTATATTGCTTCAAATAAACTTGAAAACGTTTCAATTCTTCTATTCCACTACCTATCTCAGATATAGTAACATCTGCATCTTTTAGCAACTGATGAGCACGAATAGTTTGCTCTTTCCTAATATCCCTACGAACCTCTTTGTATTTCTCGTCATTCGTAACACGGGCAATGGCTACGATCAATGCACGAGGTAAACAAAGACGATCTTTATTATGTATACTAATAACACCTTTACGCTTAATACATTCGTCATCAAAACTCTTATACATACCCTTTGCTACACGACCCTTGCCTATAGGCATTTTCACACGAGTTACCTCCATGCTGAACGTTTCGGCGTTGAAACCCTCGGAGGTGCTCTGGAAAATCCCTGCGAGGACGCCCCACATATCATCGATGGTGAGTTCCGACGCTTTCCTGAACATCAGCCATCCGGGTGTCTTCTCCTTGAAGGTGTCACTCTCGAATGTGAACCCCACCATATCAGACGGTTCTCCATCTCCAACGACGAACTTCATTACGTCTTCTACAGCTTCCTTCACCCATTTTATTGGTTCCTTTTCACCTGATGGTATAGGATTCAATCTGAAGCGGACCTGATACTTGGTCATGCCATATTTTTTCACGGCTATCCTCTAACAGCAGAAACTTTTCCATTTCTAGATAGTAAAACAGTAAAATTATAAAGTGTCTACGTAATTCAAAAAATAAGTCCCTAAGATTTATAAAAATATCTGTAATAATAAATTAATATATGTCTAGACTACCAATTCTTAAACAGAAAACACTTTTGCTTATGCTTAAAGTTTATTAAAAAGATTTAAAAATATCAGAATAATAAAGAAGGCTAACCTTTATAGATTATTATATGAAATTAAAGTTTTTGACAAAATACCCGTTCTAAATTAAAGATGGCTGTAATGAAACTCAAATAGCAATAATTTAGTAGAGTACATGGTTCTTTAGAAAATGTTTTGTATATATAAACATCAACTATGATACGTTATTTTGATCAAGTACTATTATGTAGTGTGAGGGAGTTTATTGAATATAGTTACAACATTAAAAAATCTAATTACATGTTTTGAAAATTCACTGATACAACATCATCGACTTGTACAGTATTTACGTATATAACTTTAGATAAATTTGTGCTAGGATAAATGAAACAGCATTTATTCACATTTGTTTGGAATAATTTCGTACCAAGTTAAAAAAAAAATACTAATAATAAATTACTTACGATTTTCAATAATGATGCACAAAGTCACAAAGAAGAACGATATGTTCGTAGAATGACACTGAAGCTATCAAGTAGAATATTAATCGTAGGCGTTATTTGTCATATTTATACGTTCATGCACTCACACTAATGCCTTGGTTCAAATAGGCCAATCAAACTACTAGCTATTTTAATTTTAGCCAGTAATGTTAGACCCGTAAGCGTGGAAAAAACCGCTAACGAGGAAAATATGAAAACCACAATTACCACGAAATAATCGTTGCTGTGCGTTAGAACACTGAAATCGGAATTTACAGTTAATAATATATATTAAAACAATAAAAAAAAACCACCAGCTCTCATAACCAATAGGCACCC